>CM077502.1:60298368-60712034 GCA_039654745.1 Houttuynia cordata | reverse complement strand
AGGGTAAAGGAGGTAGAACGAGCAGTGGGGTGAAGCAACTAAAGATTCAGATTTGCATAGAAGTATGTTTCAGCATGTTTGATTCATGCACATCGCTATCATTTTTACATTGGTTTTAATGTTAACCTTGAGCTATTGTCATTTGAGTTGCAATCTTGAGCAGTGTGCTTCTTTTTGGTTGCTTTGTGATAGAGTTTGCAATCTTGCGCTAGTTCCATTACGAAAGCTTTGGCTTACAGTTGGCTTAAGATATAGAGCTTTGGTTTTTAGTTGGCTTGGCAAAGGTGACCTCTCATTTTGAAGAACAATCACTTGCTGCCAATGACCATCCGCCTTATTTTATATATATTTATTCTAAAAATAGTGTATGATTGACTGTTTGATTAGTGGAACCTTTTAGTTTTCTGATTTGAAATTTTCATTCTGATAATAGGACAGGGGGAGCAACCAAATATGATACTGGTTGAGAAGAACTCTTGGATTTCCATAGTAGTTCATCGAGGATCTGTGCGGCCAAATGGTAGAGAACAAAGATTTCCGAAGATGATCCTTCTTGCAAATAGCATTACATCTGTTGAATATGCAAGCAAAGGCAAAAACTGCCGGTTTTGATGACAGAGTCATTATCAAGCCGTTTAGAGCAAGCATGATGTCTGTGTTTCTTCAACAGGTGCTTGGCTTGGGAAATGTCAAGGAGCAAAATAAAGAGATGTTCAAGGGTCTTGTGGCCCTACATGGCCTGCTTCAAGGGAAGAACATATTAGTTGTAGATGCCAACAAAGTGAATCGTAGAGTTGCAGCTGGAGCCTTACAGAAATATGGGGCTAAAGTTGAGTGTGCTGAGAGTGTAGTTGCTGCACTGGCTTTGCTTCAGTTCCCACATAAGTTTGATGCTTGCTTCATGGATGTTCAGATGCCAGAAATGGATGGGTATGTGTGGCATATGAGATTGATTTTAGTATATATGCAATCGATTAATTACCTGTTACTAGTATCTGCTGTATAAATATGATTTATTTGTTTTGTGTCAATTTAGGCCGCTTAATTTGCCAGGCATTTCCTTGCTTGCCAGGAAAGAATTTTTAAACATGGCCGTCCGATCAAATGCATAGACAGTCATGATAAGAGACTTACTGGCATGCAACTGAACATGCTGTTAAAACTAGATCGTAGAAACCTGTTATACATGGATCTTCGTCTTAACTGAACCAAATTGTTCTGGTGTTCAAAATTGAAAGTTGATTTATTTTTGTATTCCATTGCAGGTTTGAGGCAACCAGGCAGATTCGACTAATGGAGACGGAGGATGGTGCAAAGTGGAGAATGGAAGCTTGAAAATGAAGTGGCACCTGCCTATCTTACCCATGACTGTAGATGTTATTCAAGCAACTTACGAGGAATGCCTCAAAAGTGGTATGGATGGCTGTGTTAAAGCCATTTGATGAGGAACAGTTATATAAAGATGTTGCTGGGTTCTTTGAATCTCATCCCAATTCAGGCCATGTAAAGTTGTCAACATTACTCACTTCTTGTGCTTTGTGAACGTGTCATTAATGAATGAAGAAAATAATTTAAAAGTATTTTTTATTATTTAAAATATTTAATTTTTATGTAATTTATGACCGACCAAACCGTCGCTAAAAACCAATGTGACTATTTAGTTCACCGACAGATTTCTTCGTCGCTAAATTGGATTTTTCTTGCTATACCGACAGATACAATCTGTCACAAATGATAAAAACCGTCGCAATAAGTATCTAACAAGTCTAGAGTATGCCTTAAAACCGTCGATAAAACTTTATACCGACGGCACAAAAACGCCTTGAAAATACACTTGCGACGGAAATAAATCCGTTGGTAAAACTGTTGGAAAGATATTAGTGACAGATTGCCATTTTTCTGTCGAAATGTCATTAGCGGCGCCACTTATAATGACCGGGCTAGCAGCGGCAAAAGTCTATCGATATTAACTTGTAGTGACAGTTTGTGCAGTCGTTAAAAGCCATGTTTGTTGTAGTGTAAACCAAATGAGAGCGATCTAATGTAAATATATATATATATATATATATATATATATATATATATAGAGGAGAGAGAGAGAGAGAGAGAGAGAGAGGACGGTTTACATGATATCGCTCTCATATAATGTAACGCCTGGTCATCCAATATGCAATATGTATTGCATTGGCCAACACCTGGTCATCTGAACCGCCAGGTGCACTGCGATGGCCAGCAGGTGTGACATCCTCTTCCTCATATGTGCCTTCACCCTCATGCAGAGCCATTTCAAACCCAACCAGTAGAGAAGGCCAATCGCTGATTTTTGGGAGGTGACTTCTGGCGAACCTCCAGCGTCCAGCGAAATCCGACGACCCCAGCAGCTCTCCGGCGACCACGACAACTTTGGCAACCTTGGGCGATGCCTGCGACGACGGCATCCCCGACGACCTCGTCATCCTTTGGCGATTTCCGGAAAGCTTCGGGGTCTCTGACGAAAGGCAAATCGACAGCGCGCATGGACGAAGTAGGATCCCATACCTCTCTTGTCAAGTTTTGGTTTTTTTTTTTAGATCTTCGTCTTTGGGGGGTGACGGGGAAGTAGAAGGAGGAGGTAGGGGCCGATGGCGGGTCAACGAAGGTCGAATTGACCTCCGCCAGGCCGCCGACCACGGTGGAGGAAGCAAAAGCAGCAGCATAAAGCTGCTGCCGGACCTTATTTTTTTCCCCAAATCTGCCCGGACCTCGGGCAGACGGCGAGGGGCGTAGAGGAGGAAAAGGGGAGGAAGGTGTTGCATGGCCGGTGGCAACGCGACATCGGCCGTCATGGCGGCCGCTACCCTCAGACGACCCACTGGTCGTCTTCCTGAGGAAGACGGCCAGTTTGGTTCAATGGCAAGCTGGATCGGGCCGGTCCATTCTCAGACTGAACCGGTCCAATAAATATGTTGGTTCAGGCACAGACCAAACCCAGTTCGGTTCACCCACAGACCGAACCCGGTCCACATTCAGACCGAACCCAGTTCAATAATAAACCCGGTTCATAAGCCGGTTTAGATTTTGACAACTGCCAGTGGACCTCAATCGATAGATAAAAATGCCTACAACTGACGGTCGAACTCGACTGTCTGTGTATTTCTGTGCTGTGTGGTACATACAGAGCCACTATGGTACATAAGCTCCTTATAGTGATTTTGGGCTATTTGATAAATGATTTCAAGCCCTAATTGGCATATTCTCTTTACATGTTTGACGTAAATGGTTTTTTTAAGCTTTTAGTGTAGCGACCGAAAATTTTATATTAATAAAGTGGATTTTATTGCCCAAAGGAAGTAATTTCGAATTCTAGAAAAAAAAACTTTTAAAAATTTAATTTTAAAAGATTTTCCGTCAGACCGATCGATCGCCTTCATATGGCTTCGATCGGAAGACGATCGATCGTTTTTGAATGGCATCGATCGCGGGGACAATCGATCGCCCTATACGGACCGATCGATCGCCGTTAATTACACGTTTTTCGAGGCAATCCGTTGGGGAACCTCTTGGGCTGATTTTGGGGGATCTTTGGAGGACGTTTTCTACCTAATTAATCCTATTCAACGGATCAAAATCTTGGTAGGTGTTTCAAATTGGAAATCCTAATTTCTAACTAATTGAAAACCTATTTAAATGGAGAATTAGGTATGGAAATGAATGAGATTTTTTTTGAGAGTTTGTGAGCGTGATTGGGATGAGTTTATGGCCCTTTCCATGTGAATGAAGGATGCCTTATGTCATGGAAATTAATTAGGAAAATTATCTTCAATTTGGATATTAGCCTAAAAATCGGTTTGGTAACTAAGTGATTTGGTCAAAGATACTTACCAACCAAGATATGAATCAGTTGGGATGGATTGATCATGTCCCTAACTGAGGGATTCTACCTTATTTCATGTGGATTGTGGCCCTTGGATAAGTATTTGATCAATGGTGGAGGTTTGCTCTAGAGATTTTAGCTTTTCCTATTTAAACCCTCCATTAGAGAGACCGGCACTTCTTTTTGGTAAGCTTTAGAGAACGTGCCAGTGATGTAAATTTTAATATAATACTCGCAAGCGCACGAATCTATAGCAGAATAGTGGCTACGAGGTCGATCCCTCAGAGACTTAGTAAGATATTCAACCTACTTCTAGAGTATGTAGCAAGCAACAATGAAATGAAAAGTTCTAATTTTTATTTTCTTTTTAAGCAATCAATTGTTCAACTAAACTAAAAACACAGAAATTAACTAAACAAAAGATAAAATAATAAAAAGCCTGTTTGCTGCTTTCCGTCCGTCTGTAATCCCGTCCTGCTTTCCTCTTTCCTCCACCTTCTGCAACAAGTCTCTCGACTGCACGCCTCAACCGTTCTGATCTTTCTCTCGAATAGAACAGAATAGACCCCAATTCCAGCCTAATCCTCGCCAATTATATCCTGCTTTCCTCTTTCCTCCACCTTCTGCAACAGTCTCTCGATTGCACGCCTCAACCGTTCTGATCTTTCTCTCGAATAGAACAGAATAGTCCCCAATTCCAGCCTAATCCTCGCCAATTATATCCCTCAACAATTCAGTCCTTCTCAGCCAGGTCCTTTGTTTTCTCAAACCAGCAATCCTCTCTCTCGAGCAGCAGTTCTGGTTTGCTTCTTCTCTTCCTCGACAGATCCAGACTCCACCTACACAGCCAGCCTCTCTCTCGAGCAGCCCAGCCGTCCCCCCGTTTGCACAGCACAACACAGAACCACCGGAACAGTTCTCCTCCTCCACCTTCAGCACAACCAGCAAAAAAAACGAGTCCCCTTTCTCAGACAGAACAGCCGACAGCCCAACACAGAACCAGTACCTCCCTTCTCCGACCTCTACAGCCGGCCCGCGATCCTTCCTACTGCCCAGCCGTCCACCCTCTTCCACAGACAAACGCCAGAACCTTCCCCAAGCAGACTATCCCTTTCTATCACGGGCGAAACTTCTGCGATGTTGCTGCAAGGAATTCCGGCCTCCCAAAACCAACCACAGCCACCTCTGTTTTCTTCTCTGTCGCGCCGCACAGTGCACCGCAGGCCAATTCTTCCTCCTGCAAAACTTTTTTTTTTTCTATCACAGCACAGCCGCCTTCTTATACACGATCCCCACCCTCGAATAGCAGCTTTCCAATTTAAGGCCGGCCAAAAAAAATCTTTCCTTACTCTGTTCCTCCTCTTTCCGCCGTCCTTACTTCGCCGGAACCGTAGCCTCGCCACCGTAGCCTCCGGAAGCAAGACCCATCACCGGAAAATGCCGTCGCATCGCCGGATTTATTCGAGCAGAGCTCTGCTCTGCTTCTCTGCCGATCTCATATACCCGCCGCCGTATCGCCGTCAACTCCTTGCCGCTGAGTGCTCCCCTGTCGTCATCGCCTCCTCACGATCGCCGGCACATGACCCACCGCCTCTGGCCGCCGGAATTTCCTCTGTTGTCTCCCTCTTCTCGAGCAGAGCCTCGGTGCTCTGTTTCCTTTTTTTTTTCAGGCGCCCGAGCCATCGGGCTCGGGTTGCTTTTGATTTTTCTTTTTTTTTTTATTTTCCGACCAAACCGGGCCAGCGGCTAAACCGGTTCTTTCTTTTTTTTTTCTTTTCTTGGGTTAAAACCCGTCGTACCAACCACGTCCGTCGGATCTTTGATCTCTTCACATGAGCTGATTGACGCGTATTTGTGAATCTGAAACCTGGAGCTCTAAAACCTGTATGAATAAAATTAAAATGTAATTAGACGCTTAATAAAATATAAATCTTATTAAATCCAAATTATGCATCTAAATAACTCAATTAAGCACGTTTATTCATTAAACTCCTAATTATTCACTTAACACAGATAAACATTAATTATCCTTATTCTAACTAAAAATACGACTAACAAATAGGTAGAAAGGCATATAAAAATGTGTATATTTCGCATATATCAGCCAGCAAGAGGGAAGAGCACCTAGCCTTCTCCTTTGTTCGTCCAAGGTGGTGGTGAGTCCATCGGTGGTTTTCGTGGTGCTTGCGCGAAGAAGAGGAGTCTCACGATCGGGTAGAAACCGATTTACGATTTTTGGGTATCGGTTTCCTCAAGGTAGGATAATCTTTTACCACAATTCTTTTTCTCTAATTTTTGGATGATCATGAGTGTATGATGTTGATGATTTCATATCCTACAGCATGTTATTTCCATGCCTTGCTATTATTGATATTGAGATGAAAGTTACATCGGTTTGCATGTTCTACCGTATTTGATCTTATGTTGTGCCAATTCTTCTCGTTCCATGCCTAGATGACATCCCCACTTCACTTGACATGAAAAGATATGTCCTTTATGCTCTTTGAATTGTATAGGACGTCTGTCCATATTTAGTTGTCCAATTTCTTTGATAGTTATGCATCACGTTGATTTAAGCATAACCGATTGCCTAAATCGGAGTGTTCCTTTGTCATACATCTTTAAAATGTGATCAAAGTACCTATCTAAGTCTCTAATGTTAAAAAGTTGTAATCTTTAAGTCAGAGTCCAACATGTTAGAGTGTTGTATGTCTAAGTTTAGGTGTCTTAATTATGATTACATAAGACTATCATGCTAGTATGCATGTTGGCAATTCATGTATTGTATCTAAGTACATATCATGCTATATAATGAATTAATTAATAAAAAATTTATATGAGTCTCTTCGTCGTACAATTGGAGTCTGACATCAAGTCAGGACGTCACTGTTCACTGTGGTGTCCGGGAATACTTGGCTTAATTGTATGATGAAGGCAATGGATTAAGGGAAGGGAACCACTAATCGGGTTGTGAAATCCGTAGCAAAAAAATGATTAAAATTAATGAATTTCAGAACCATTTGGGTTCTGTAAAAATTGTTAAGAAGGTTAAGATAATGTCAGAAAGAATCATTAAGGAATTAATCAAGTTTATAACATCAATTAATTAGTATAACTTAAGTTATGGTTCTCGGGCCAGAACTATTCCAGCACCGACGAACCCTAATCGGAAAATGATAACTAATTGTACAAATCTAAAAATTATGCGTCTGTCAGGTTGTAAACTAGACTCCCAGGGCTATCTGTAATAAAAATTTTAGAGGTTTTTTCGTTCTGTGCAAAAAGTGGTGACCGTTTGAATTGGACTGTTCTGTTTGGGACAGAACACTGTCTTTGGTTCTAAAAACCCTAAACCGTAATATTACTACTAATTATGGATTAAGACATTCTATAAGACATATATTAATCGTGATAAGACTTCTAGGGCCTTTGTAACAGTAACTATAAAAGTTTACTTTTGGGTCTTAGAGCTGAGAACATCTGTCCATAATTAATTGTCCTTTGTGTCTCTTATCTTGAACAATCCTTTGTTCAAGAGGCCTCATTGCTTGATCCGTATTCAATGCCCATGATATATTCTACTATGGGCATGTCATTCAATTGTTTCAGTGTCGGGGATTGTCAACTCTAGGGCTAGGTAAGGTGAAGATGGCAGAGCATAATCTTTGGCGAATCTTGGGGTGTCTCGTTGATGAGTCATTTTGTCAGGTCTCAGTTGAGTTCCCAAACCCAATTGTTTCAAGATATTGAATACTCCTTTATGAGTCAATTCGAGTTATATCCAAGCATGGTCTTGCACTCCTATGAAGAGTCGAATTCAGAAAGTCATGTTCCAAGCCTCTTAATGAGATGACTCAGATATATTCAGTGTTACTCAGTTGAAATATTTGTTTCTCCGCTAAGAGTCATTTATGAGAATTCTTAGTTGGAATCATAGTATGCTCACGAGCCATAGCTAGACTCATAGTGGTCTCAGATTTATTGAACCTCTGTAGTTCAGCCGATGATGGCAACCGCGTGCGCTTTAGATTGTATAACATTAAGGAAGGTCTGCAATCTCCGCCCATTGTGCCCGTAAGCACCGATGGGGCCAGCATCCCTAGACGCATGGCCGGGTTCCTCTGTAGAACCTCTAGGATGTTCTGGTATTGATGTCCATAGGGGAAGTGGACAGAGCTGAGAGCAGAAATTGTTATCTCCAACACTTTTGATGTTTGGAGCAGATACTCTTGTGATATCTCCTTACTCTCTGTAAGTTTGGAATTTTTATATACTGAATATTCTTTCCTTGACCTTTGAGAATCTCGGATGATGATTGGTTCTTGGTAAGCGAAATGCATAATTGTTGATCCTGAGTCAATTTATACTTGTCTCCAATCTTTGAATCTTGTTGCATTTGAATTGTTATTCTATTGTGGGTTTTCTTGTATCATACTGGGTATTTCCTATGGAATACTCATGCATCCTCTGATGCAGAGATTAAGCTGGAACTGAAGTGATCGACTATTGCTGAAAGTGGCGTTGGGCGTTGAAGTCAGAAGACGAGTTATCTTTTATTTTATTATTTATGTTGATGATTGTGTTCTTGCGTCCCTGTGTGCCATTTTATTTTATTTTTAGTTGTGGAGACTTGTCGAATAATGTAATAATTGACTTAGACTTCTTTTGTTATTTTATATCTTGTGCGTGGATATGGTTTAAGTCTTATCGATCCAGTATGACCCGAGCATATAATTGGGTATGTGATGATTCGAGTATTCAGTCTGTCCCAGATTCCTACCCTTATAACCTTAATTGGATTATCGCTTCCGCGTATATTGGGGTTGTGAATTTGGGGCGTGACAACTTGGTATCAGAGCTCAGAAAGACTTAAATAATTATTCATAGTACAAAGATTTAGAATAACTTTGATATAAGAGTGTGGAACCCTAGATTGTGAGTTAAAGCATAATTGTACCTAAGGGCTAATCAGTACTTTGCTTTAGGTAATGGCGAGAACGCGTAGCGGACGGATTTACGAGAAGGATTGTCAGAAGGCTGCTCGACAGTGGTTGGCTGAGTGGAGATTGTAGAACATTGGTCGTGGAACCGAGGAAGAACCTTTCCTGATCGACATTAAGGAAGAGTCTGATTTTGAGGAAGATCCAGAAGAAGACCCGGAAGAAGACCCGGAAGAAGATCCAGAAGAAGACCCAGAGGAAGATCCCGAAGAAGAGCCTCCGTTCATTGGTTACGTAATACACCAGGAGTTTCGGAAGGTCTTAGAGCACCTAGTTTACGTACGTGCAAAGGATGACCCAGATCTTTTCTCTGAGCTGTATCTCATGTTCAAATCCCTAGGTTATATGTGGCCTCACATGACCGATTGGGAGATAGATTGGTATAAGGACCATTTAGTGTTTGCCCCTATGTTTGTGTCGCCATTTTAGACGAGTACCTCTGAGATGTGGTGTTCAGGGACTCGATTAGGATGCTTTATAAGCGAGTAGGATCTTTAATAACCTTGCTTTTCTTTCAGGGATTTAGGTGTAACTTTTTATTTGATATTAAAAAAAAACTCCGTTTTAAATTCAGTACTGGTGTGTTCCTTGTCTTGCTTGCATTGTTGTTTATGCTTGTTTTGACTGTCGCGCTAGTAGTCATGGATTGGAGGAAGAATTAAAATGAAAACATGGAGTTAAGTTCTAATTCTCCCTTTTTCCACGACTGTAGATTTCCAAAATGGCGACAACTGGAGCTCGTGATAGACGATGGGGTACCGCGCCAAATCCTTCACAGGAGGAGGCATCTAGCCAGAACTTGACTGACGTGGTAAGAGAGTTGGCAAGGGAACTGCGGAATGGTGGAAGCAGTAGCAATACGTCCAGAGTGAAGGTGCCTACCCTAGAATGGTTCAAGAGAGCAGGACCAGCTTTCTCTGGTGATGACAACCCTGAAAAGGTTGAGCGTTGGATCGTGGAAGTTGAACGATTGTTCAAGGGTATGAAGGTTCCGGCAGAGGAACAAGTCGTGTTCGCAACTTATCTTTTCGTTGGTGAAGCCGTATTCTGGTGGGAATCGGCAGAGCGGAATAATTTCAAGGCAGGATGATGTAAATTTTAATATAATACTCGCAAGCGCACGAATCTAATGCAGAATAGTGGCTACGAGGTCGATCCCTCAGAGACTTAATAGGATATTCAACCTAATTCTAAGAGTATGTAACAAGCAACAATGAAATGAAAAGTTTTTTAATTTTTATTTTCTAATTAAGCAATCAGTTATTCAACTAAACTTAAAACACAGAAATTGGCTAAATAAAAGATAAAATAATAAAAATCATGTTTGCTGCTTTCAGTCTGTCTGTAATTCTGTTTTGCTTTCCTCTTTCCTCCACCTTTTGCAACAATCTCTTGATTGCACGCCTCAACCGATCTGCTTTTTCTCTCGAATAGAACAGACAGTCCCCTTCTCGCCAAAGCAAAGCAACTCCGAAATCAGATCAGTCTTTCCTTTCCACACCCAGCAGTACTTCTTCTCAAATCCACGAACCCAGCAGATCCTCTCCAAAACAGCACCACCAAAGCAGTCTCCTTTCTCAGCCCAAATCAACCGTTCTGGTTCTCTATCTCTCGAGCAGAAAAACAGCATTCGTCTCCAACAGTTCCTTCTCTGTCTCTCGAGCAGAGCAACACCCACCTTATGCAACAGCCGTCAATCCTCTCCGATTCCCGCCGGCAGCCACCCTTCCAGAAAAGACAGCAGCCGACCTCCTTCACGATTCCGGCCCTTCAGAACAGAGCCCAGAAAAACAGAACCACACCCACTCCCTTCTCTGCTTCTCGACAAAGTAGCCGCCACCGACAGTCCTCGCCGCCTCCGTAGCCTCGCCGCCTCTGCAGCTTCGCCGCCTCCATAGCCGGAAGCATGACCCACCGCCACAGGCCGCCGGATTTCCACCTTGCCCACCCTCCGGTGCTCGAACAGAGCCTCCAATGCTCTGTTCTTTCTGTTCCAGGCGCCCGGCGCCCGAGCCATCGGGCTCGGGTTCCTCTTTTCTTTTTTTTTTTCTGACCAGACCGGTGAACCGCTGACCCGGTTCAATTCCGGATTTTCTTCTTCTTTTTTTTTTATTTTATTGGGTTAAAACCCGTCGTGCCAACCACATCCGTCGGATCTTCGATCTCTTCACATGAGCTGATTAACGCGTTCTACATTCGGCGAGCTGATTTGGAGCTCTAAAGCCTGCATAAATAATAAATAAAAATAAATCATAATTAGACGCATAATAAAACATAAATCTATTAAAACCAATTAATGCATCTAAATAACTCAATTAAGCGCGTTTATTCATTAAACTCCAAATTATTCACTTAACACAGATAAACATTAATTATCCTTACTTTAACTAAAAATACGACTAACAAATAGGTAGAAAGGCATATAAAAATGTGTATATTTTGCATATATCACAGGACAAGAGATCGCGTGGGCAGAATTTAAGGAAGTATTTAATAAGAAATACTTTCCTCCTCATATTCAGCGCAGGAAGGAGAGAGAATTAATGTTTCAAGGAATTCGTTTAAAGAAAGAAAATCGTCTAATTTCTGCAATGAAAGTTAAGAAATAGTAGCTAAAGGATGTAAAACTTTTTTTAGCTACCGTGGTGTCAGAAGAGAAAACTCTCCCAAAACTAGAAGAAATTGAAATAGTAAATGAATTTTTCGATGTATTTCCGGAGGAGTTGCCTGGTTTGCCACCAAGACGGGATGTTGATTTCACCATAGATCTGATGCCGGGAACTGCACCGATATCGAAGGCACCATATCGGATGGCACCTGCGGAATTGAAAGAATTGAAAGAACAGCTACAAGAATTGCTGGTGAAACGTCTGATTCGACCTAGTGTATCTCCGTGGGGAGCACCAGTCTAGTTCGTAAAGAAGAAAGACGGATCCATGAGATTGTGTATAGACTACCGGATGCTAAATCAAGTGACAATAAAGAATAAGTATCTGTTACCGAGGATCGACGACTTATTTGATCAACTACAGTCAACAAGAGTGTTCTCGAGAATCGATTTGCGGTCCGGATACCATCAGTTGAGGAAGACATCTCCAAGACAGCATTCAGAACAAGATACGGACATTATGAGTTTCTGGTGATGCCATTTGGTCTGACCAATGCCCCTGCAGCGTTTATGGATATGATGAACAGAATCTTCCAGGCATTGTTAGATCAGTTCGTGATCGTGTTCGTGGATGATATATTGGTCTACTCAGCGAGTCAGGAGGAGCACCAAAGACATTTGGCTCAAGTGCTACAGATCTTACGAGAGAACCAGTTGTATGCTAAATTTAGCAAGTGCGAGTTTTGGTTGGACAAAGTAAACTTTTTGGGTCATGTTATATCAAAGGATGGAGTTTCGGTGGATCCAACAAAGGTGGAAGCCGTTCTTCACTGGGAACAACCGATGAGCGTGACCGAAATCAGAAGTTTCTTGGGATTGGCGGGTTATTATCAGAGGTTCATTGAAGGATTTTCCAGTTTAGCTTTGCTAATGACCAAGTTAACAAGGAAGGGAGTGAAATTCAACTGGAACAATGATTGTGAAAAGAGCTTTCAAGAGCTGAAGAGAAGATTGACTTCTGCACCGATTCTGAAACTTCCATCAGGATCTGGTGGGTTTGTCATTTATAGTGATGCCTCAAAATGCGGCTTGGGTTGTGTATTGATGCAGAATGGACATGTAGTGGCGTATGCTTCACGACAACTAAAGATCCATGAGCAGAATTATCCAACTCATGACTTGGAGCTAGCAGCGGTGGTGTTTGCTTTAAAGATTTGGAGGCACTATCTTTATGGTGAAACTTTCGAAGTATTCACTGATCACAAAAGTCTGAAATACATCTTTTCTCAGAAGGACCTGAATATGAGACAGAGAGGTGGTTGGAGTCTTTGAAGGACTATGACTTCTCTATTCACTAAGAGAGCGTCATTTTTAGGAAACATATCGGTAAGATCGATGATATATGAGAAGGTGCTAGAGGCACAAAAGAATAATCCACAGTTGCTGAAGCTGTTGGAAAAGATAGATTTCACTAAAGGAAGTGATGGAAGTGTCCTATTTCAAGGAAGGTTGGTTGTACCAAAGGATGTGGAGCTGAGACAAGAACTTCTCCAGGAGGCACATCACAAACAGTATGCGATTCATCCAGGGAGCACAAAGTTATACTAGGACTTGAAGAGGAACTTCTGGTGGAATGGAATGAAGCGAGATATTGGAAGGTTTGTCTCCAAATGTTTAACATGTCAGCAAGTAAAGGCAGAACATCAGAGACCAGCGGGTTTGTTACAACCGTTGGAGATTCCACAGTGGAAATGGGATCATATCACAATGGATTTCGTGGTAGCATTACCGAAGACTCAGAAACAGAAAGATGCAATTTGGGTGATCGTGGATTGACTTACTAAGACAGCGCCTTTTCTGCCGATTCGATGGAAGCAGAATCCAGAGAGTTTAGCTGAGTTGTATATCAGAGAAATAGTAAGACTGCATGGCACACCGATATCGATTGTATCTGATCGAGATCCAAGGTTCACATCCAGAACTTGGAAAGGTGTTGTTGTTTTAATTAATCTCTTAATTTTACTCGCAAGTGTACGAATCGTGTTTGGAGTATAGTCGCACAATTCTTACGAGGTCGAACCCTCAGGGACTTGTGTAGCGGAAATCTAATCGAACCCTAACTAAACCCTTGACTAAACTATGAAACTTGTAGAAATTGATTAACTAACTAACGACTAATTAAAATCAATTAACGGAATAAAAATATGAACTTTATCAAATTAACAAAATACTAAGGCTTTGGAATCGGCATGCAATAAATTATAGAGAACCCTAACCCTTCAATCATTTATCATTCTCCAAATACTCGTAACAATCTAGAATCCTATTCACGTTGTTACGGAAGATTTTACTTTAATGCACAATTACTCATACAAAAATCACGTCCTTCATGCTATTTAAATTAACAGCTGAAATCACTAGATGTATCCACTTACGAGTAAATCACAACTAGTATCCGATTTGTTATTTAACCAATTAAAATAAGCATGCATTGACAATAGTAATTCTAAATCATAGCAAAAATATGATTAATGCTATATCCAAAAATAACTACGAAATTAACAACAGGAACGCATAAACATTATAGCATAATTCTTGGAGAAAAATATCAACTTTCACATCACAGGCATTCTCTACAACTACTACAGCCTCATCCTAGCCCTAGCAACAAATCTAGCCACACATATTAACTAAAACACAGGTAAAATGCATAATAAAACTCATTGGAATTAAAAGAATTAACTTACTTGACTTGAAGAAATAAATAAAAATGTCAACTTTGATCTTCATTTGAATCAGCCACAAAATGTCACTCCTTGCAATTGAATCTCCGGAATTACAATTGAAACTCGAATTACACAAGCGATAAATAAAACTATAAAAATTGAAATTAAAAATTGCGATGGAACTGTAAAAAAAATGGAATTCCAAAAAATGGATCTGCTCGACTCGGTTGTCCTCCTCGAGCAGTCAATACAAGCTCTTTCTTCAAAGTAGTACACGGAATGATAATAGAACATCAAAAAAACACAAGAATTTCAAAACTGAAAAATAAAATGCTCTCGGTCGTCTTCTCTCTGTCGGCTGGTCGAACTCTGGCATATGCTCTGTTTTCTTTTATACATGAACTGCCGATTCTTTTTTTTCCCAAAACAGAAACCTTTTCCAACAAATCCCATGTAGAAAAATAAAATTTTCCAATTGTATCCATCGGTTCTTCTACATCCAGCAAGTTTCCATTCGAATTCTCGTCCCATTGCAGCAAAAAAAATTCTATCTTTTAGCAATCTCAAAACAGAACCAAAATGCCCAAAAATTAAATCTTTCCCCTCTGAGCAGAAATCCGACCTCTTTGACATCTTCTATTGAACTGAAAATGGCATCTTACCAAAGCTGAAGCGAATTGAAGCTTCCTTGACGCCTCTAACTTTCCCGATTCGGCTTCCTGCTCAAGTTTTCCAAAATCAAAACTGTTTCCTATTGTTGCTCTGATCATGCCCGTCATGCCGTAACCATCGCCGTCGATCGCTGACTCCTCCTCAGCTCGAGCCCAGCCGTCGATCGCTCGCCGTGCCTCACCCGTCCAGAACCATCGCCGATCGTCTTGGCCCACCGTGTTCGCCGTTCACGATCTGCTGGTTCACCTTTCTGCTAGTTCGCCGCCGTCGTCCGAGCAATCCCCGCCTCTGCCATCGGCCGCCGTCCATCGTCGTTGGAACCCAGCCGCCTCGCCTTCGTCGGCCTCTCGCCGCTCTGTTCTGGAGAGGGACACCCGAGCAGAAACTCGGGTTATCTTTTGTTTTTTTTATTTTCTTTTTTTCTTCTAACCGAACCGGGCCATTGAATTCTCTTTCTCTTTTTTTTTTCTTTCTATCAAGTAAAACCGTCGAACCAATCTCATTCGTCGGATCGATTATGAACATCTTCTCTTAAGTGACTCATCAACAGTTTAAATCTTCGATGCGTGTGATCTCAGCTCTTGGGTCATTTTAGCACTTGATAATCCGTCTATTGGCGTCACTTTGGCTATTCCGCAGTCTGAGCATTTGAACCTATACAAAATAAAACATGTCCCACATTAGACATGCCACATAATTCATAAAATGGCAGAACATATTCAAATTTGAGCAATTTAGAGAGCATTATTTAATTAATTCCTAATTACTTAGAAAATTACCAAAATTCACTTTATTCCTCATTTTAATCAGAAAACATGACTAACAAATAGGTAAAAAGGCATATAAAAATGTGTATTTTTCATGCATAACAAATACCCCAAAACCTAGATTTTGCTAGTCCTCAAGCAAAACACAAAAGAAAAATAATAAAACTACTCAAAAATAAATGCCACTGTCGTAGGGAATCACGATTGCATTTAACATATGCAACAAGCCTTTTAAACCCCCAGGTGCCCCTGGATGGACGAGTGAAGTCTCGTGAGGGTTTGCAGCCATGCTACCCACAAACATGTATTTATAAAATTAACCTTATTCTTTATCTAAATGAGAAAGAAGTCAACTAAACACTTCAAAACATAGAACCTATTATCCCTTCAAATACACACTGCAATACTTAAGAAAACTAACCACACGTACTTGCATTTATAATCAACAGGAATATAGAAGCGCACAAGTAAGTGGTGTTATTCTACACCTTCATCTTGGAAATTTGTGCTCAATATGATATAGCATGATACTTTAAATAATAGAAAGTGTAGAACATTGTAGCAATACACTCTAAATCTCTGTTTCACACAGATCCAGTGTTACCAATTAACCAAAGAACATCAGAATCTACATAGTCATCGTAATCTTTAGGTTCATGATAGCACAGATGCTTGCGCGCCTCCTTCGGGTCCAACATTCTAGATTTGAGAGGATAATACACCATAGACTTTTTTTTTTCATTAGGACTGTGTAAGGCCTGACTTCAAGATGCTTAGGTTTAGCAATGACTCAGGCCAATGACTCCCAGCCAGTTGGCTTAGGGCATTAGGTTTTAAGATGGACCGCTTCGGACCTGAGCATCAGCCTAAGTTAATCCTATAATAGTCAAGCAGCCCCTTTTCTTTATTTTCGTTTCCATTTTTTTTCCCATTTTCAGCATATATATTTTCAAGCACATCTTTATTCTGTCCAGGCTGTATTATACTCTCAACCTATTTCCGGTTCCAAGCCCTTGCCATAGCCAAGTAAATGGTCTATCATGATCGTTTAAGCTCAACAGACAACCACACATCATCCAATGACTCTGACTAAAGACATCCCACTGAAGATTAGTATTCAACAAATCTCTAGAAGGTATTACTTTATGTAACTGGTGTGTGTGAGTGAGTTTTATTAGTTCAAGCACTTGATCCAAGAGGACTGTAACAGAATGCTATTTCTCAGTTAAGTGTCTCTATCCTCCAGTATACTTACTCACACTTCCAATGTAAATTAATCTCTTAAAAATTGAAGTATGCATAACGAAGGGATAAACTACCAAAACTTATAAAAATACTAACAAACAGCCTAAAATCTAATTTTTTTTTTGATTATTTTTTTTGATTAATTTTTTTTTACTGGAAAATTCAAAACAAGCAAGAAAATAACTAAGATATCCTAAACAAATATCTTCCTATACCCCCAAACCGGCATGAAACATTGTCCGCAATGTAAAAAGATATGAAATAAATACTGAGGAAAATAAATAGACGAGGGAAGGAAAGATAGTACCTGCACTCCACTGAAACGCTATAGTATCTATCAAAATGAAAAGAACAAGTGAAGCACAAGAATAGCATAAGAAAAAAATAAGCACAAAAATAAAAATTCTAAAAACTTGGGTTGCCTCCCAGTAGCGCTAAGTTTTATGTCTTTAGCCAGACACAGCTATTAATCTTTGCAAGGCAACTGGGACACTACAAGTAATTGTTCATCAGGAAAAGATTTAGTTATGGGCAATGATTCATCAGTAAAATCAACTATCAACCTAGATAAGTGGTCGGCTACAACATTTTCGGAACCTTTCTTATCCCGAATTTCAATATCAAATTCTTGTAGCAATAATATCCATCGGAGAAGTCTAGGTTTAGCATCTTTTTTAGATAAAAGATACTTCAATGCAGCATGATCTGAATAGATATAGATCTTCGATCCCAATAAGTAAGACCGAAACTTATCTAGAGCAAAGACTACTGCCAGCAACTCTTTTTCAGTTGTAGAATAATTAAGTTGAGCATCATTCAATGTTTTACTGGCATAGTAAATCACATGGGGAAGTTTATTAATTCGCTGCCCCAACACAGCACCAATAGCATAATCAGAGGCATCGCACATGATCTCAAAAGGTAGGCTCCAATCAGGCGGCCGAATAATAGGTGCAGATGTTAACTCTAATTTGAGTTTCTGAAAGGCATTATCGCAAGCATCATCAAAGACAAATGGTGTATCTTTTGCAAGAAGATTACACAAAGGTCTTGAAATTTTACTAAAGTCTTTAATGAATCTTCTGTAGAATCCAGCATGGCCTAAAAATGATATGATTTCTTTCACAGTTCATGGTGGTGGAAGATGTGAAATCAAATCAACTTTAGCTTTATCAACTTCAATGCCTTTATTAGATATAATATGCCCAAGAACAATTCCTTTTTGAACAATAAAATGACATTTCTCCTAGTTAAGCACCAGATTCTTCTCTTTACACCTCACTAACACTAAAGATAGATGGTGCAGACATTCATCAAAATTAGACCCAAAGACAAAAAAATCGTCCATGAATACCTCTAAAAATCGCTCTACCATATCAGAGAAAATGCTCAACATACACCTTTGAAAGGTAGCAGGTGCATTGCATAGCCCAAAGGGCATGCGACGGTAGGCAAAGGTACCAAAAGGACACGTGAAAGTGGTCTTTTCTTGGTCTTCAGGGGCTATGGGAATTTGGTTATAACCAGAATAACCATCAAGGAAGCAATAATATTCATGTCCCGCTAACCTTTCCAGCATTTGGTCAATGAAAGGAAGGGGAAAATGATCTTTTCTTGTCAAAGCATTCAACTTCCTATAATCAATACAGACACGCCAACCCGTTTGAACTCGAGTTGGCACTAACTCATCAGCATCGTTTTTCACAACAGTTATGCCAGACTTTTTCGGTACAACTTGAACAGGACTTACCCATTTACTATTAGAGATTGGGCAGATAACTCCTACATCTAAAAGCTTAAGGATTTCAGCTCGAACAACTTCTTGCATTACAGGGTAAGACGCCTTTGGGATTCACGAGAAGGCTTAGCATCATCCTCCAAATGAATTCTATGCATAACAACAGAGGGACTGATTCCTTTAATATCTGCAATGGTCCACCCTATGGCTTCTTTGTGCTTTACAAGAACATCAAGTAGTTTACGCTCTTGAGCCACATCTAGGTCAGCTGCAATAATGACAGGTAAGGACTCAGCAGGACCTAAATAAGCATATTTCAGAGTATCAGGCAATGGTTTCAGGTCTAATTTAGGTGGCTCAACACTAGATGGAACTACTGGTGATGATGATAAGGCAAGAGGCTCCACTTTTGGTTGCCACCGTTCAGTACTCATCAGAGGTACAGACTCAAGCAATGAGTTTACTTGTTCAATTGACTGATCGATATCAAATTCACAACCAAAATGTGTTAACCAGGCCTCTAAAGGATCTTGGGAATGTGTTTGAAGAAATGTTTCATGGACAAGTGTTTCAATCAGGCTTATTTCATTCACATCATCCATGTCAGGTGGTTGTTTACTGATGTCAAAAATGTTCAATTCCACCTTCATATTCCCAAAAGAAATTTGCATCACTCCATTTCTGCAATTAATGATAGCATTAGATGTAGCTAGAAATGGACGACCCAAAATGACAGGTATTTGCCCACTTATGTTTGTAACAGGTTGAGTATCAAGGACAACAAAGTCCACAGGGAAATAAAATGTATCAACCTTTATCAAAACATCCTCAACAACACCTTGAGGAATTTTAACCGAACGGTCAGCTAATTGAAGTGTCATTGACGTGGGTTTTTGCTCTCCCAAACCTAATTGCACATACACAGAGTAGGGCAATAAATTCACACTTGAGCCCAAATCTAACAAGGCTCGCTCAATCTGATGTTTCCCTGTCATGCATGAAATTGTGGGACAACCAGGGTTCTTATATTTGATAGGAAATTTACATTGAATGACAGATCTGACTTGTTCTGCTAGAAATGCCTTTTTAGGAACATTATTTTTCTTTTTGACAGGTACTAGATCTTTCAAAAATTTTGCATATGAAGGCACTTGTTGGATTGCATCTAGAAAAGGAATGTTTATTTGCACTTGTTTAAACACTTCTAGAATATCTCTATATTGTGCACCTTTTTTAGGATTGACTAGTCTTTGCGGATAAGGTGCCCTAGGTACAAAATTCTTAGGTGGAGAATCACTGTCAACAGTTGGTGAAGAATTAATTTCTTTAGTCTCTATTTCAGTCTTAGTGTTCTCACTTTCTTTTCAGACATTTCAATTTTATTATCAATTTGCTTTCCAGACCTAAGGGTAATAACTTATTGAACATGTTCCTCATTCTGTGAAGAATTAGAGCTACTACCAATGGAAAATTGGCCCTTCTGGTTAGGCACAGGTTGACTGGGGAATCTCCCTCTCTCTCTTTCTGCTAATTGAGTAGCCAATTGACCAACTTGAGTCTCCAACTTAGCAATTGCTTGAGTATTCATGTGTGTAGAGTTCTTCATCTCAAGTATAGCTTAGTTAGTTGACTGAATAACTTGGCTTGTAGATTGGATGAAAGATTTGAGAGTGTCCTCTAACGAGGATTGTTTTTGTGTAAGGGATGGAGATTGATTGACAGGTTGTTGATATTGGGTAGGAGGTTGAGACAAAGCTGGATAAGGTGGGTTGTTCTGCCTAAACTGATTATGCATGGGTTGCATAGGCTGCCCACCTACATTCATAGGTGGTTGACTTTGTCTCCAGGAGAAATTTGGATGATTTCTCTAACCTGAATTGTAGGTTTTAGAGAAAGGATTGCCTGTCGGCTTCCCATAATTGTTCAGGACATTGACTTGTTCTGCATAACATTCTGGATAAGTATTCATGGAAGGGCAGTTCAGAGATTTATATATCGGGCTAGCACACACAGAGCATGCTTCATTCATGTTGAGGGCATTGATGCTTCGGTTCAAACTCAGGGCATCTATTTTCTTGGTTAACACATCAAGTTTGACCTTAACATCTACGTCCTCTTTAATCTCGTAGAGACCTCCCTTCTTAGGAGCTTGATGTTGTCTCTCCCTATGACCTGCAAAATCCCACTGTTGGGACCTTTCAGCTAATCGCTCTAAGAAGTTATAAGCTGCTTCACCTCCCAAGTCTAAGAAAGCACCGCCATTCATTGATTCAATCATGTTGCGGTGTGTTTGAGTTAAACCATTGTAGAAGTGTTGTATTAACCTCCATGTTTCAAACCCATGATGTGGACATTTTAGTAAAAGGTCTTTAAATCTTTCCCAACTCTCATAAAATTTTTCATTTTCATCTTCCATGAAGTCGGTGATTTCTCTCTTTAATTCATTAGTTTTGGCCATTGGGAAGAATTTGGACAAGAATTTGCTCACCAACATATCCCACATTGTGATAGAATCAACGGGAAGAGAATTTAACCATGCCTTGGCCTTGTCCTTCAAAGAGAAGGGGAAAAGGCGCAGACGAACAGACTCATCAGAGAAGTCTGTGAACCTAAAAGTTGCACAAATTTCTAGAAAATCCTTTACATGCATGTAAGGATCCTCTCTGTTAAGACCATGATAATTTGGCAAGAGTTGAATTATCTGAGGGTTTAGTTCAAAATGCTTTGCAGAGGTTGCAGGCAATACTATGCAAGATGGAGGGTTGATTGTGATTGGAGAAAATAACTTCCTCAGAGATTTCTCAGGTTGATCTTCCATTTTGAATGAAAGATCAATTTTAGTTTCACTATTCTCTAAAGGATTGGAATTATTGCTAACCAGACGCAGTGTGTGATCACGTGTCCACGTGGTCATCCACCGTCAATCAACTCTCACGTGTTTAAAATTTTTAATTTTTAATTTTTTTAATTTTTTTGATTTTTTTTGACCTAAAATTAACTGCAAGGGTAAAATTAGTCTTAGAATTTGATTTCCTACAAGTCCCCGGCAACGGCGCCAAAAACTTGTTGTTGTTTTAATTAATCTCTTAATTTTACTTGCAAGTGTACGAATCATGTTTGGAGTATAGTCGCACAATTCTTACGAGGTCGAACCCACAGGGACTTGTGTAGTGGAAATCTAATCGAACCCTAACTAAACCCTTGACTAAACTATGAAACTTGTAGAAATTGATTAACTAACTAACGACTAATTAAAATCAATTAACGGAATAAAAATATGAACTTTATCAAATTAACAAAATACTAAGGCTTTGGAATCGGTATGCAATAAATTATAGAGAACCCTAACCCTTCAATCATTTATCATTCTCCAAATACTCGTAACAATCTAGAATCCTATTCACGTTGTTACGGAAGATTTTACTTTAATGCACAATTACTCATACAAAAATCACGTCCTTCATGCTATTTAAATTAACAGCTGAAATCACTAGATGTATCCACTTACGAGTAAATCACAACTAGTATCCGATTTGTTATTTAACCAATTAAAATAAGCATGCATTAACAATAGTAATTCTAAATCATAGCAAAAACATGATTAATGCTATATCCAAAAATAACTACGCAATTAACAACAGGAACGCATAAACATTATAGCATAATTCTTGGAGAAAAATATCAACTTTTACATCACAGGCATTCTCTACAACTACTACAGCCTCATCCTAGCCTTAGCAACAAATCTAGCCACACATATTAACTAAAACACAGGTAAAATGCATAATAAAACTCATTGGAATTAAAAGAATTAACTTACTTGACTTGAAGAAATAAATAAAAATGTCAACTTTGATCTTCATTTGAATCAGCCACAAAATGTCACTCCTTGCAATTGAATCTCCGGAATTACAATTGAAACTCGAATTACACAAGCGATAAATAAAACTATAAAAATTGAAATTAAAAATTGCGATGGAACTGTAAAAAAAATGGAATTCCAAAAAATGGATCTGCTCGACTCGGTTGTCCTCCTCGAGCAGTCAATACAAGCTCTTTCTTCAAAGTAGTACACGGAATGATAATAGAACATCAAAAAAACACAAGAATTTCAAAACTGAAAAATAAAATGCTCTCGGTCGTCTTCTCTCTGTCGGCTGGTCGAACTCTGGCATATGCTCTGTTTTCTTTTATACATGAACTGCCGATTCTTTTTTTTCCCAAAACAGAAACCTTTTCCAACAAATCCCATGTAGAAAAATAAAATTTTCCAATTGTATCCATCGGTTCTTCTACATCCAGCAAGTTTCCATTCGAATTCTCGTCCCATTGCAGCAAAAAAAATTCTATCTTTTAGCATTCTCAAAACAGAACCAAAATGCCCTAAAATTAAATCTTTCCCCTCTGAGCAGAAATCCGACCTCTTTGACATCTTCTATTGAACTGAAAATGGCATCTTACCATAGCTGAAGCGAATTGAAGCTTCCTTGACGCCTCTAACTTTCCTGATTCTGCTTCCTGCTCAAGTTTTCCAAAATCAAAACTGTTTCCTATTGTTGCTCTGATCGCGCCCGTCACGCCGTAAACATCGCCGTCGATCGCTGACTCCTCCTCAGCTCGAGCCCAGCCGTCGATCGCTCGCCGTGCCTCACCCGTCCAGAACCATCGCCGATCGTCTTGGCCCGCCGTGTTCGCCGTTCACGATCTGCTGGTTCACCTTTCTGCTAGTTCGCCGCCCTCGTCCGAGCAATCCCCGCCTCTACCATCGGCCGCCGTCCATCGTCGCTGGAACCCAGCCGCCTCACCTTCGTCGGCCTCTCGCCGCTCTGTTCTGGAGAGGGACACCCGAGCAGAAACTCGGGTTATCTTTTGTTTTTTTTTTATTTTCTTTTTTTCTTCTAACCGAACCGGCCCATTGAATTCTCTTTCTCTTTTTTTTTTCTTTCTATCAAGTAAAACTGTTGAACCAATCTCATTCGTCGGATCGATTATGAACGTCTTCTCTTAAGTGACTCATCAACAGTTCAAATCTTCGATGCGTGTGATCTCAGCTCTTGGGTCATTTTAGCACTTGATAATCCGTCTATTGGCGTCACTTTGGCTATTCCGCAGTCTGAGCATTTGAACCTATACAAAATAAAACATGTCCCACATTAGACATGCCACATAATTCATAAAATGGCAGAACATATTCAAATTTGAGCAATTTAGAGAGCATTATTTAATTAATTCCTAATTACTTAGAAAATTACCAAAATTCACTTTATTCCTCATTTTAATAAGAAAACATAACTAACAAATAGGTAAAAAGGCATATAAAAATGTGTATTTTTCATGCATAACAAAAGGTATTCAGGAAGCGTTAGGTACTAAGCTCAGTTTTAGTACAACTTTTCATCCACAGAGCGACGGACAGTCAGAAAGGACAATACAGACTTTGGAAGACATGCTCAGAGCATGTGCTATCGATTGGAAGGGCAATTGGGACGATCATCTACCACTGATTGAATTTTCCTACAACAACAGTTACCATTCTAGTATTGGAATGGCACCTTTCGAAGCACTGTATGGAAGACCGTGCAGATCGCCCACCTGTTGGACAGAGATCGGAGAAAGTCAAGTGATGAAGTCAGAATTAGTGCAGTACTGTGCAGAGAAGGTGAAACAGATTCGGCAAAGGTTACAGACAGCACAAAGTAGACAGAAGAGTTATGCAGATTGCCGAAGACGGGAATTGGAGTTTCAGGAAGGAGACAATGTGTTCTTGAAGGTTTCTCCGTCAAAGGGAATTATGAGGTTTGGTAAAAAGGGGAAATTAAGTCCGAGATTCGTAGGACCATTTGAGATCTTAGAACGGGTTGGGCCAGTTGCCTACAAGTTGGCCTTACCCCCACAATTAGTAGATGTGCACAACACATTCCATGTGTCTATGCTGAGAAAGTATGTGCCGGATACATCACACGTGGTAGACTATACAACTATGAAACTAGAAGCAGACTTATCTTTTCCGATGAAGCCTATCAAAATACTGGATAAGAAGGATCAGGTGCTGCGAAGAAAGACAATACCATTGGTGAAAATTTTGTGGCAAAATCAGCACTCCGAGGAAATGACTTGGGAAACCAAAGATGAGATGATGAAGTCCTACCCTCAACTTTTTGAAGAATAATTTGCTGCATTTCGAGGACGAAATGTTCTTTAAGGAGGGGAGGATGTAGCGACCGAAAATTTTATATTAATAAAGTGGATTTTATTGCCCAAAGGAAGTAATTTCGAATTCTAGAAAAAAAAACTTTTAAAAATTTAATTTTAAAAGATTTTCGGTCAGACCGATCGATCGCCTTCATATGGCTTCAATCGGAAGACAATCGATCGTTTTTGAACGGCATCGATCGCGGGACGATCGATCGCCCTATACGGATCGATCGCCCTATTTTAGGAAACTGGGCTAAAATAGGAAAGTTTTCGTATCTGTTGTGACTACTGGTCTGGTATCTCTTTTTGGCTGTGTGGAACTTTATTTTGATGTTTGGTGGTCAATGGGATCGTTTAACCAGATTAGGCAGGTTTTTCCGAGCACGAAGACTAGGCCTGGCCGTGTAAACCGTCTGACGCCAGGGTTTGGATACACCTGACGCCAGGACCACTTGAGTGCCAGGGCAGGGGCTAGTCACGCGTGCAAGTACACATGTGGCGGAGCCTAATGGACGTGCTACCAGGTGTGGGACTCGTGCACGGTAGAACTGCACATCACGTGTGTAAGTCATCTTAACCGTTCATCGGAGGACTGTGATCTAAGACGCGTGAGAACCATTAGAGGGCCATGTGGACCCTGTAGTGGTGCGCCACCTCGTGGTTGTCATGGACATCTTTGGGCCCACGATTTGGAGGACCAAATCGTGGGGAACTTTTTTTTAAATTTCATTATTTGTAAATATTGGATTACTCTAATTTACAATTGATTTAATTAGGGTTAAATGGGGTATTAATTGGCAATTAAGGGATAAGGTTTTGGATGCCTTGAGAAGGCTGACTTGGCCTCCCATATATATCGAGCTGGCGCCAAGTTTGTAGCATGAATTTAAATCCCTTTATATGGTATTTAAGTGGGGTGTTACATAGGTAAATTTTGGTAGTATTTAATGGGGGTAAATTCCTACTTTAATGGAATCAAAACTGAAATCAGTTTAGAGGGGATCTCGCCCTAGCTGTTTTGGAAGGGCTGAAGGCAATTATGGCCATTGGATGAGATGAGGTGGATGGTGGGGATCATCATGGAAAATTTATATAAACCACACAAGAGGAGGTCGGCCATTTTCCTTGAACCGGCAGCCTTGCACTCTTGTGTGGTGAGTTCTTCTCCTTCATCTCATTCCATCCTCTTTCTCCTCTTCCAAACAGTAAGAACTTTTCTTTTCTTTGAAGAAGTACTAGTGTAGTGGATCGGTAAAGTCTAGATCGTAGTACGAGGTGGAACGCGAAGCACACTTGAGAATTATCGGGTTGTCTTTCAAAGAGGTAGGATTCATTTTTACTCAAGTTTTCATACCTATATATTCTGTTTTGATGTGTGATCCTACATGCTCTTGTCGGATATGACATTTGTGTATGATAAGATTTCTTGAAAGTAATGAAAGTTCATATTTTTTTTACCTATGTTCCACATATGTACAAATCGATGGTATGAACCAAGTATAGTTCGATGTGCATGACCTAGATAAGTGATCTGTAATACATATTGCTCATGTGTTTGGCTTGTTCGATTCTTTTTGGATCTGATGCCTTGCTGTCCAGAAATTCCTGTCTTGTTATTTGACCTTTAATTGCCTTCTTAGTTATAGCATTCACTAGATTGGGTAGTAATATGTATAGGAATTGATAAACAACATGAATGAATGTGTCATAGAATAAGAAATTTGAGTCGATATTTCTCTGTCCCGAGATAATGGTCTCTGCTTTTTGGTGTAATGGTGTCCCTTTCCGTCCTGAATTAATTGTCTTAAACATTGAATAGATGACAATCATGATTAGGTTTAGAATCAATTCGTATAAGTAATAAAAGCCTAACTTATATACTAAAAACAAATACTGGATTGGTTACATATTTCAGATATCATACCTAGGTGGGAGGGTCTGATAATTAGTACTATCATGAGTGATTAGTATATCTGATTAATTATGCAATTAAGGATGAAATTGGAGACTTAATTAAGCCTCGGCCAGGAACTTTCCTGCGCAGGCAGTCAGTAATGAAAAATACGTAACTAATTCCATAAAATTCAAAAAAATACGTCTTGGTTGGGTTGTAAAATAGACTCATCAGGGAACCTACAGTAAAAATTTTAGATCAGGATTCACTCTGTAAAAATTGTAGCCAGTGTTGGAAGGGTACTGTTGTATGCAGGACAGTGCAGTGAACTAAGGGTAATGCACTAGTATTATTACTATGGGATTAATTGATTTATACAATGTAATACAAATTGAACAGAATCACTACTATTATGATAGAATCTTTACTCCTTAAGAGATCAGGGATTTAAGTCCTAGCCTTCGTGTCATCTCCTTCATGTCTTTAGTTCGCCCTGACAAGCGGCATTGAAATCCTTAATTAGGGTTTTGCTCTAAACCCTAGTTATTCGTTCTATTCATAAACTCTCAAAGTCACAAGCAGTATAGGATCCTTTTCTAGGGCCTTGCATATCGAAGATTTCTTTGAGTTAAGCTACTGACTTAGACCAGTTATTGGAGTGGAGTCTTGGAAGGCGAGCTATACAACTACTTCAGTTATGAGTCATGTGTTGATGACAAGTTCGGACAGTTGAAGTTCTAATTTCTGGTTGTCTCGAGATATTGACATCTCGTTGGCACTCTTATAAGAGTTTATTCTCAAAGGGGAAACCTTTGATGATTTTTCATACAACCTCTGTTATTGTACGTTTGCGTTTAAACCTCTGAGAACTATTTCTTCCACAAGAGTCATGAGATAACTCTTCAAGTGGGAATCCTAGTA
This sequence comes from Houttuynia cordata, assembly GCA_039654745.1. NCBI lineage: Eukaryota > Viridiplantae > Streptophyta > Magnoliopsida > Piperales > Saururaceae > Houttuynia > Houttuynia cordata. Next base: position 60,684,415 of record CM077502.1, on the reverse strand, counting down.
TGCTCCAGATCCATTGCAAGATCCTTCGTGATCTCCAATTTTGTGAACCTCTGTAGTTCAGCCGATGACGGCAACGCGTACGCTTAGACTGTATGACATTACGGAAGGTCTGCAGTCTCCGCCCATTGTGCCCGTAAGCACCGATGGGGCCAGCATCCCTAGACGCATGGCCGGGTTCCTCTGTAGAACCTCTAGGATGATCTGGTAATAGATGTCCATAAGGGAAGTGGACTGACCAGCGAGCAGAAGTTGTTGACTCTTTACACACTGTATGTTGGAGTCTATTTCAGTTATTACTTTGACCTTTACAGATGAGCTATCAGGGGTTGAGTTAGTAGTTTGCTGATTTTCTAAAACCTGATTATGATCCCATAATACTCTTGATATTAAACCTCTTTTCCGTTGAATTGTTAATCTTTTATCAGTGGGGTTTTTGGTATCCTACCGAGTATTTCATCCGAAATACTCATGCATCCTTCGATGCAGGAATTAAGAAAGAATGACGCTGAGCAAGTTCGAGTGGAGTTGTCAACAGAGTCGGCAATAATTACTTTTATTTCATGATTTTAGTGGTTGAGCTTGGTTATTTGTGGCCTGCGTGCCTGGCTGTTAATGTCTTTTCTTTGATAACATTTCATCTTTTGTAATAATTTAAACTATTAGAGATTTAACTTTGTTATTTACTGGTTTGAGTACAATGAATATTATTTAAGTCAGCGATCCAGCAAATCCATATTTGTAAATAGGAATGTGGTTAACTGAGTATTCAGTCCGTCCCGGCTTCCATCCCCATCTTTTAGTATTGGTTCATCGTTTCCGCATATTATCGGGGTTTGGAAATTGGGGCGTGACACTAGGTATGGTGAAGATGGCAGAGCGTAATCTTTGGCGAATCTTGTGGTGTCTCGTTGATGAGTCATTTTGCCGGGTCTCAGTTGAATTCCCAGACCCAATTGTTTCAAGATATTGAATACTCCTTTATGAGTCAATTCGAGTTATATCCAAGCATGGTCTTACACTCCTATGAAGAGTCGAATTCAGAAACTCATGTTCCAAGCCTCTTAATAAGATGGTTCAGATATATTCAGTGTTACTCAGTTGAAATATTTGTTTCTCCGCTAAGAGTCATTTATGAGAATTCTTAGTTGGAATCATAGTATGCTCACGAGCCATAGCTAGACCCATAGTAGCCTCAGATTTATTGAACCTCTGTAGTTCAGCCGATGACGGCAACTGCGTGCGCTTTAGATTGTATGACATTACGGAAGGTCTGCAATCTCCGCCCATTGTGCCCGTAAGCACCGATGGGGCCAGCATCCCTAGACGCATGGCCGGGTTCCTCTGTAGAACCTCTAGGATGTTCTGGTATTGATGTCCATAGGGGAAGTGGACAGAGCTGAGAGCAGAAATTGTTATCTCCAACACTTTTGATGTTTGGAGCAGATACTCTTGTGATATCTCCTTACTCTCTGTAAGTTTGGAATTTTTATATATTGAATATTCTTTCCTTGACCTTTGAGAGTCTTGGATGATGATTGGTTCTTGGTAAGCGAAATGAATAATTGTTGATCCTGAGTCAATTTATACTTGTCTCGAATCTTTGAATCTTGTTGCATTTGAATTATTATTCTATTGTGGGTTTTCTTGTATCCTACTGGGTATTTCCTATGGAATACTCATGCATCCTCTGATGCAGAGATTAAGCTGGAATGGAAGTGATCGACTATTGCTGAAAGTGGCGTTGGGCGTTGAAGTCAGAAGACGAGTTATCTTTTAATTTATTATTTATGTTGATGATTGTGGACTTGCGGCCTGTGTGCCATTTTATTTTATTTTTAGTTGTGGAGACTTGTCGAATAATGTAATAATTGACTTAGACTTCTTTTATTATTCTATATCTTGTGCGTGGATATGGTTTAAGTCTTATCGATCCAGTATGACCCAAGCATATAATTGGGTATGTGATGATTCGAGTATTCAGTCCGTCCCAGATTCCTACCCTTATAACCTTAATTGGATTATCGCTTCCGCGTATATTGGGGTTGTGGAATTTGGGGCGTGACATTTAGCCATTTGTTGAACTGATTTCGGAAAGTCTTAATTTCTTTTGGCGGCCATTTTGTGTGATTAACACGGGTAACTGTCCGGTTTTCTGGGATGTAAATGGTTTTTTAGGCTTTTAGCCATTTGATGAACTGACTTCGGGAAAAAAAAGCAAGCAACAAATATTTTAAGTCCAACTGTCAAACCTTCAATTACTCGTTTTTTACCTGGCCAGGAAAGATATCCTGACAGCGATAATTTTTTAAAAACGTGTCAATTGTCTAGCAACTGTGATAGCTCAAAAATTTTGTATTTGCACTGTTTCATCATCAATAATGGGCCATACGAGTATTCAAAACAAATATCTATGGAGGTAAGAATGGCTTAGGTTGTTACAGGATTTGACATTTGCAGTACAACATTGTTTCTTCGCATAATACCATGTGATAGAGTAAAATGTACTGCATAATCAAATCTTTCTTTCCCCTGAAAACAGGTTATAGGTGGCTATGCATAAACAGACAAATTTAGGCTTACTTATGGATGATATATGGTGCCATGTTCTGGAGGTGCACTAAAATGTCTCAGCTGTGTCACATATTATGTTGCTGGGATTAAGAAGTTATCTGCAAAATTCAAGCCTTCTTGTTTTATTTTTATCAACTGTTAGTGGCCTCAAATATTGTTTTGTTGACTGAAATGGTTAGCTGACAATCTCTTGTTTGAGATATTCCTGATATGTTTTGCAGAAAGTTCTCTGAAGTATGTTCATTGCTGCATGACTGAGCCTGAGGAGAGCTGGTAAAAAGTAACCCTCAAAGCTGAGAAGAATCCAAGTATGAAAACGAGGCCAATTTAATAGCAAGAGAGATCACTTATTAAAAGTAATGCCTATTTTGTCATTTAGTGCTTTTGTAATTTATGTTATATTTAAGGGTATCTTGGAAAATATGTAATGCCTTTATGCTTTGGGCAAATAGGCAAACATCTCACCTCACATCAGCCCTTGTTTTGAATGTTTGAAATAAACCCTTTCATCTCTATCTATTATGTATGCATGTCCCGTATTAAAGCTCGCAATTTTATAGTCAAAATCAAGTATCCTTTAATATTTGTGTCTCTATCTCATTCTCTAGCCAACAAAGTGGTATCGGGAGCTAGATTGGAGCAACTTTGGGTCATTTTGAAAAGTGGATTTTGATGTTTCTCGAAGGGAAAACAAGCCCCATCAAGATTGAAGATGGCAAACACAAGTATTATATATGACAAATGACATCCAAAGTTACTCCATTCCATTGTTCGACAAAGAAAACTATGAGTTTTTGTATGTAAAGCGAACGCTGCTTGTTCTTCAAGATTTATGGGAGGTAGTTGAAGATAGGTATGTAGAACCCATTGTTGGAGCAATTTTGACAAGGGAGAAAAAACAAGCATTGAAGGAAGGAAGAAAGGAAGAAAGATGTCAAAGCTCTCTATGTGATCCAACAAGGAGTCTCAAACACAATGTTCTTTCAAATCATCAATACAATAAAAACAAAGGAGGCTTGAGATGTTCTACAAAATAAGTATAAAGGCTCAATGAAGGGAATATCTATCAAGCTTCAAGCTCTTATAATAGATTTTCAGAATATTAGAATGAAAGATGTGGAATTGTTGAATGATTACTTCTCTAGAGTTGTTGAAATTGTGAATTAAATGAAGGCATAAGAGGATAATATTAGTGATAAAAAGTGTTTGAAATTTTTTTGATTTCATTGCCAGAGAAATATGATGCTATTGTTGTTGTTATGGATGGAACAAAAGATACATCTACATTGAGTGTTAAAGAATTGATAGGCTCTATCCTTACATTTGAGCAAAGATTATGTATGTGCTCCAAAAAATTAATTGAGAGTGCTTTTCAATCTAAGTTCAAGGTTAGTTCCAATTCTAAAGGAAAAGGGAAAGGATCCTTTATTGGTAGTCAATTCAAAAGTGAACTCTCTAGAGGTGATGGACAAGGAAGAAATACAAGAGGAAAAAAGAGAAACAATTTTGAAAGAAAATGAAATTAAGCCACTCAACAAAGGTGTGGAATTTGCGAAAGAAGTAATCATGTAGATGATTATTGTTGGTTTAAAGGGCAACCACAATGCTACAATGTCAAGAAATTTGAGCAAGGAGGTGAGAGTATGCTTTATGCATGTCACATGAAGTCCACTCAAAAGAACAATGTAAAGGTTTTTTTACATTGAATGTAACAATCACATGACCTGTGATGAAAATATTTTTGTGGACATAGATGGTTTTTCCCATTCTCAAGTGAAAATTAAAAATGGTGCCTTGGTAAAAAAGAGAGAGGAGTGGGTACTATTGCCAAAGAGATAAAGATGAGAAGAAGATATATTAGAGATGAGTTGCTATTTCTCGAGTTGAACAAAAATTGTGGAGTGTTGAACAACTAGTTGAGCATGGATGTTCTATATACTTTGAGGATAATTCTTGCAAAATCTATGATAAATGTGATAAATGACAAGTTGTAGCTACAATCAAGATGGGTCAAAATAGAAGCTTTCCACTTAGTTTCCAATATTCAAGAGATGTGGCTATGAAGGTGGATGTGGTAGATGAGTCATGCCTTGGGTACTTGAATTTTCAAAATTTGAAGAATTTGCAACAAAAGAGCATGGTGTATGGGTTGCCTATGATTCAAGAAGTGAAGGAGATTTGTAAAGGTTGTGCTCTTCGAAGCAACACTAGAGCCATTTTCAAAAGAAAATGCATGGCGAGGAAAAACACCCTTGGTGCTTGTTCACACTGATTTAAGTGGGCCAATGGTCACTCCAACAAATGGAGGTAATAAGTATTTTATTGATTATTCTAGAGTGACTTGGGTTAATTTTATGAGGCAAAAATCAAATATTTTTGCTATATTCAATCAATTTAAAAAATTTGTGAAAAGTCAAAGTGACTATCTCTCAAAAGTGCTAAGAAGTGATAGAGGGAGAGAATACAAATCCAAGGAATTTGATAACTTTTGTGATAATATTGGTTTGAATAGGCAATTGAGTGTTGATCATACTCCTGAACAAAATAGGGTGGCAAAAAGAAAGAATAAAACAATTGTTGAGACGGTAAAATCCATGATTCATGAGAAGGGAAAATCTTATTCTTTTTGGGGTGAATCAATTTATATGACACAATATTTGAGTCTTGGAGTGGTAGAAAGCCATCGGTGAATCATTTGAAGGTGTTTGATTGTGTTTGTTTTGCTCATGACCCAAAAGATGTGAGGTGCAAGCTTGATGAAGCAAGTGAAAAATATATTTTTATGAGGTATTGTTCAAAATCAAAGGGCTATAGACTCTTTAGTTTGAAGAAAAACATGGTCATCATTCGTAGAGATTCTTTATTCAATGAGAAGGCATGTTGGGATTGGAAAGAGAAGAAAATTCAAAATCAAGCTGTTAATTGGGAACTAAAAGAAATGAGGTTGCTCAAGAAGATCCACACACAAGTTCTTCCTCAAGTGCAAGTTCCTCATCTCCTAGTTTAACACCAATAAAAGTGAGAAGACTTAGTGATGTATGCAAGTTGCAATTTTTGTGATGTTGAGCTAGAGAACTTTGAAGAGACAAGTAAAGAATAACATGGATCAAAGCCATGTATGAGAAAATTCATGTGATTGAGAAAAATAAAACTTGGGAATTGGTGGAAAGACCAAAAGAAAAAGAGGTCATTTGTGTGAAGTGGATCTACAAAACAAAGCTCAACCAGGGTGGTTAAATTTTAAAGAACAAAGCAAGACTAGTAGTAAAAGGGTACTCTCAACAACTTAGAATTGATTTTCAAGAAACATTTGCACTAGTTGCTAGACTTGAGATAATTAGAGCTCTTGTTAACTTGGCAGTACAAAAGGGGTGGTTATTATATCAACGTGATGTAAAATCAGCATTCTTGAATATTGGTACCTTACAAGAAGAGGTTTATGTGGAGCAAACTCAAGGCTTTGTGGTGGAAGGTGAAGAAAGCAAGGTCTACAAATTGAGAAATGCTTTGAATGGCTTAAAATAAGCACCCTGAGTATGGTATAGTGAAATTGATTTATACTTCAAAAAAAGAAGATTTCAAAAGAGCAAAAGTGTGCTAACCGTGTATGTGAAGACTCAAGGTAACTTTAATATCCTCATTGCTACTCTTTATGTTGATGATTTGGTGTTTACCGGTAGTGATATGAAATTGATTGAGGATTCTATAAGAGATATGAGTAACAAGTATAAGATGAGTGATTGAGTCTTTTGCATTATTTCTTGGGTTTGGAAATTTATCAAAAATATGATGGTATTTTTATTTGTCAAAAGAACTATGCGAAGACTAGCTATTCTTCGAAAGTTTATAATGAAGGATTACAAACCGGTTGATACACCACTAGTTGTGAATGAGAAATTGTCTAAAGAATATGGAAGTAAAGAAGCAAATGATACTCTTTATAGAAGTATGATTGGTAGCTTGTCATATTTGGCCACTATAAGGCCAGATATCGCATATGCTTTAAGTTTGTTGGCAAAATTTATGGCTAAGCCATGTGTCATTTTGGAGCGGCCAAGAGAGTGTTGAGGTACATCCAAGGTACTCTCGACTGTGGGATTTTCTATGAGAAGAATGTGAAGCAAAACTACTTGGATTTTGTGATAGAGATTGGGCTGGAAGTATAGATAATAAAAATAACACTTTTGGGTATGCATTCTCTCTTGGATCTGGTGTGTTCTCATATGTGTCGAAGAAGCAAGATTGTATTGCATTATTTTCCATTGAAGCCGAATATGTTTTCACTTTTATTGCAACAACACAAGCAATTTGTCTAAGAAGGATTTTGGAAGATGTGGGAAAGAAGCAAGAAGGAACTACTCCACTTATGTGTGATAATAAATTGGTGATTACCATGATAAAGAATCCTGTTTATCATAGCCGAACAAAACACATTGGCATCAAATATCATTTCGTTAGAGAAGCCATTGAAGATGGTGAGATTGAACTCAAGTATTGCAAGCAAGTAGCAAGTGGTAGACATCTTTACAAAGGCTTTTCCAAAAGACAGTTTGTTTATTTTAGCATTAAGGTCGAGTGTTAAAAGTAATGCATATTTTTTCATTTAGTGCTTTGTAATTTGGGTTATGCTTGAGGGTAATTTGGGAAACATATAATATCTTTATGCTTAGGGCGAATGGGCAGACATCTCAGCTCACATCAGCCCCTATTTTGAATGTTTGAAATAAGCCCCTTCATCTCTATCTATTATGTGTGCAAGTCCATAATAATGCTCCCAACTTTATAGTCAAAATCAAGTATTTCCTTACATTTGCTTCTCTATCTCATTCTCAAGCCAACATCACTATGAAAATCAGGAATATTTTGGGCATACAAGGGATAATGGAAAATTGAGAAGGATGAGCAATTCTCCACACTCTGCTTTCTGTAGAAAAATTGCAAGCTTCCAAATTAGGAAGTCGATTTCACTCCATGTCAATAGAGTTAACTTCTTTCCTCCAGTAACACTTGACTTCTAATAAATCCAGTTATTTGCATCCAATCACTACTATAAATCCAGTTATTTGCATAGATTTCTTTTTTCTTTTTCTTTTTTGTATCAATTTGCATAAAGAAGATGACAAATTTTAGATGTCTACCTGTTAGTGGCTTTTTCAGCTTCTCTTTCTGCATATATTAGAAAATAAATTATTCACGTCAATGATCATGATGGTAGATTTTCTCTATACAAAAGAGAGTTTACATGGCCGTCCAAAAGTTAGGACTCCTTTAGGAAGCATGATTCTCATTTCCCCATAGACATCATAGCACAAAGCTTTTTTATTTTTGGGCACTTTCATGGCACGAAGTTGTGATAATAGATAATAGCATAAAGTTGGATGCAACCTTTTGTGCAGCTTAATAAAGAACTTGCATACTCTATGATTTGCATCTGTCGTGTTTTTATGGAAGCAATTGGGCAACTAAATAATTATGGAAGCTGGTTCAGCTGAAATAATTCAGGCAGATTCAGATAATCAGAAACGGCCTCCGCTGCTGAAATGACCTAAAGCGAGCCTGAATTGAGGTCACCCAGAAATTTGGCATCATGGGGCTTTAAGAGCCAATTCCACATTTAAACGCGAAGCTTGATGAATTATGCTGATTCAGGCCTTCCACAAAATCAGTGCCCAAATTCTATTACCAGTACCCAATATGTTTATATCAAGGCAATTAAAAGATGTAAATACCCAAGACGAATTTAGTATGTTAATGTGGTCTTATGAGTAATCTAATTATTTTTATTAGACATTTTTATCCAATTATGTGAAAAGTTTTTTTCGCAACTTCAATTATGTCAAGATAATTAAGGTAGCCAGTAGCCAATCCAGCCTTAGTCAGGTTGGTTGACCCTCTCCTGGTTGTGGGAGAGGGGCCACCTTGGGCCATTGGATCTTGATGGAGGGCAGCATGCCCTTTGGGATAGTACTTCCTATCTGATCAAGATCAGACGGGTCACAGCAGTTTGTGCATGTCTGACATGTATAAGCCTGGACGCATATGAACTTTCCCTTTCTGATAGCTTACACAGACATTCTCATTGTTTTGTATTACAGAAAAAAGAGTCCTATGCAGACTGCGTGAGACAAATTATGTTGAGCTATCATCTGACATTTGGTGTCAAATCAGGCAAATGAGCTTTGTTGGACCCAAAAAAGGTGACTTTCTGGTGTGCAAAGTTGGGTGACCGTTCCTGGTTGCCAAAAAAAAGGTTTAGTGAACTTCCAATAAAATATGTGTAATCTCCTTTCCTGTTGCACAAGAGTCCCATTTATAACCCTAGCTCAAACACATCACGTCGGAATAAGGTCGGCTGTCGGATCGGAATAAGGTCGGCTGTCGGTTCCAATCCGGCAACCCATGTTAATTCAGGGGCAGACACTTTGAATCACCAGGCCACCCCTTGATTAATGCTCATAATCAGATCTCCATTTGATGGCTCCATTGCTTCATTTGCATTGTGAGTTAATGTGCATATTGTATTTTTCTTTTTTCATCGGTGTGCAAATAGTTGGATTATTGGATAACAACAAGAACATTATAAATATGCATAAAAAATAAGGGTAAAGTGCACTTAACCCCTATGAATTATGAAAATATGCACTTAACTTATATGAAACTTAATTATCAGATGATTTTACCCCTAATAGCTCTTACTAATTTTACTTCAATTTTAAGGTCTATGGTAGCCATGAAAACCATGACAAGTAGTTAATTTTTCTTACATGTAGGAAAGCAAGGCTGGCGCATTGTCATTGTTGAATAATATATTAAGGATTTGTGTGCACGGCTTTGCTAAGTGAAATGAAAAGATGGCGAACGAATAAGAATGTGGTGCCTGAATTGTCGTCGCATAAATTATAGGGTTAAGTGGGTATTCTTTTTAAAACATGGGGTTAAGTGCAATTTCACTGCAATAGGGGTTAAATGTAATTTACCCAAATAACAATGGCTAACTGAACACAGGGGACAGAGGGAGGATAGGAAAAATCTTGAAAGCTTTTGCCTTTTGCACGAGCTGGATCTGCTCTTGGCGCCATCAAAGTTGTCAGGATGAGCCATGGGAGCAGCTCTGTGGGGTCTGGTGAGAAGTGTTCTATGTTATGGTCTTGATTTTCACTGTTTAAGCAGATTAGGAAATGGAGGGAGATGTTTATCGTTCTACCTTAATTAACTGACCTTTGGGTGTTTCTGCTTCTGGGTGTCTAGATGTTTATATAGATACAATCTATTAGGTGAGACATTGCTTAGGAATGCGCTTTCTCTGTGAGGAGCCTTCTTATAACTTATGCATTTAAGCAGCTTTTGCATTGATGGGCTGTCCACGCTCTTCCTATCAGCAGCAAGTCATTAGTCTCTGTGTTCTATTATATGTTCCACAGAAAGTTCCGTCAAATATAAGTAACAAACGAAGTTACAGACGAAAGTTACAGCCATTGCGACCTGGAATTCAATTTCACTTCATTAAAATTCGAATTTAAACTTGTACTTGTTAGTTTGTGTGTATTTTAACCTTTATGATGTTTTCCTACTGCTTATCATTTTTTTTGGACAATTACTTAATTACACACATTTTTTTTCTGCTGTTTGTGTACTCAAATTCTATGTATATATAGGAACAGCTTATCATTTTGGAAGGACTCATGTAGTTAAGCCAAAAGGGAGACACCAGGAAACTGTGGTTTGGCTTCATGGTTTCGGTGACAATGGCGCAAGGTCTACATTTTTCTTTGTCTTGGATGTGGCGATAAAATAAACGGAAAATATACACATAGTTTGTAGCAATTATTACTAATAAGAATAAAGTGCTAGTCCTATGCTTTTACTTTTCTTAGTTGCCCCTGATGGTGATGATGCAAGTGCAACTATTATTGGTTTCCCTTGTGTGGAATAATAAACTCCTGTTTCCGTATACCTTGTGTAAAATGATAAACTTATTTTTGTGTGTAAATATAGTTTGCAGCGCTAAAAAACACCAAGTTGAATAAGCTATCTGCAAAGTCTTTTCATAGGAATCGTCTGAATCGAGTTACTGAGTGGAAGATCAAATGCCAAGTAACTTATAAGTTTTAATGTCAATAGCTGTTTTTTCTTCTCATTGTTGTCACCTATATAGTTTTGAGCTTAACATTTAAGGTCCTCAAAACATGCAAACCTGTCCTAGTTGAAGTGCAATTTAAACATTAAAATATTTACTGATTGGTGTTAACAATAAGTTATTTCATCTTGTTGTTGCTGTTCACTTAGCATCTAGGCTTTCCTGGTCTTTTGTAATTAAAGGTATGGAGATAGTTGTATGCAATATCTATTTATTGAAATTAGATTCTTGTTTCAACAGGTTTTATTTTTCTCTCTTTCCAGTGAAGAACCTGATTGTCTACAAATTTTTCCGGACGAAGGATGTCATTATGTGCCGAGAGAGTCTGTGCCCTCCATCCCCGTTGCCGCTTGTTGAGCCCCCCCGGTCGTCGTTGCTGCCACTTGTTGAGCCCGTCGCCGCCCCATTGAGCTGTGGGAACACTTGCCCACCCCTCCCAGGCAACTGCTCGAGTCATCCAAAGCTGGTCACCCCAGTGTTTATCCCGACGCCTCCGCTACCGCACTGTTAAGCCGAGGGACCCCCACTCCCCGTCATATCTCCCTCATTTTTAGTCCCTTTTCATATATTTTTTTATCATTATAAGAAAGAGCACTATAAATTAGGAAGAATGAAAAAAAAAATGGGTCAAAACGGATCATAAATGAGTAAGAAACGCATCATTAAAGTTTATCTAATTAAAAAAGTTATCATGTAATCGATTGCACGGTAACCAGTGCTATCGTGTAATCCAACACACGATAACTAGGCTATCGTGTGTTGGATTACACGATAGGCTATCATGCATTAATCACACGATAGCTCGGCTATCGTGGAATCAATTACACGATACAGTGAGCTATTGTGTAATCGATGACACGATACAGTGAGCTATCATGTAATCATTTACACTATACTTTGAGCTATCGTGTAATCGATTACACTATAAAGTGTGCTATCGTGTAATCGATTACATTATAACACGCTGGATCGTGTAATTCCTCCTTAAAATAGGAAAAACTTCAACAGTTCATATCTCCCTCATTTTTAGTCAGTTTTTGGCCATTTTTTTCGTTCTTCTTTATTTTTATGCTCTTTCTGATCATCATGATATCCTAATGACCTTCATATTTTATTTAAAAAAATCCTACAAAATCTATAATAAATAGTACGTGGTGGCTCAACATCATTATGATATCATTATTATAAGAAAGAGCATTAAAAATGAGGAAGAATGAAAAAAAATGTGCTAAAACGGATTAGAAATGAGTAAGAAACGCATCGTTGAAGTTTGTCCCATGAAAAAACTATCATGTAATCGATTACACGATAGCTCGTCCTACCGTGTAATCGATTACACGATACCCAAAGCTGACGAATACAAATCAATGTGATTTATTTTCATTTCCCAAACATATTTCACTTTTAACAAATCAGGCCTAAAAATTCTTACCCTGACGCCGGACTACTTTTGGGTTCCCAAACGGGATGTCACCAATCATGAAAAATCAGCGTGATTATTTTCAGGCTGATATAAATTTTCAATCTATCATCTATCAGTATCCAAACGCACCATTAATCATTTTATAAAGATAATAAAATGATAATTGAGGACTAAGCTTGAGGGTTAAGAATAACTTAATCAAGATAATGGCTAAAACGTCATTGGTATTGTGAGTCAGATTTTGAGTGGCAGTGACTCAGAACTATGGCCACAAGTTCCATAGTCGGAGCATGTTGGGTCTGAAGGCAAATAAGGGTCAACTACAATGCTTCGGCGTGAGGGTGAGAGTGGGTAGCCACATGGGCATATTCCCATGGCCATAGAGGGCCTGTTTCCACGCGGCTGGAAGGGGTAGTGGTTATCTTTAGTGCAGTTGGGACCACTTAGCTCCGGCATTGGAAACCATGTGACATAGCTATGATGATCGTACATGGATTAGCTATTCCAGTGTAGTGATATTGGTGAGATTTGGTTGGAACTATCTGTCATTGGTTGGAAGATTAAATAAAAGATTCAAGTGGAATCATGTAATAGGATGCATAATATGTTAATGCAAATCCTGGTTTATTATAATGTTGATGATTGTTTTATGGTATCCCACTGAGTATTTTTATACTCAGTATCCTTATGTGATGTAGGTGCTGCTGTGGAGGATTGACTTCACGTGCACTTGGGAATTTGGAGCTTGGTAGTGAGGGCGTTCAGATAGCTGCTTAGCATATCTTCTCTTGGTTTGTTCTAAACCTTGTAATAAGGCGTGAGCGCCAACTATTTTCTACTATATTTTGACTTGGAATACAGACTTGCACTTAGAAGACTTGTATTGGTTTAATCGACTTTGCATCTTGTTATACTATATGTATATATGGTTTTGTACCTATATTTGTGAACCCCAGTTATCACGGCCCAGATGCTTAGTCAAAAATTTTGATCTAATGATTTATCGCATAGAGGAATAATCCTCTGATTTTCCGCTACAACTCTAATTGAAAAATGGTTTTAAAAACCCGGGCCGTGACAAAAATAGAGGGAGCTGAGTGGGTGAGAGGGAAGAGGAGCCGGGAGCGGCAGAGCCGCCGGGTTCCACCATTCGGCGACCCATCTGGCTGTGACATTGGCGACGACGATGCACCGGGGATGATGTCGGCAATGATGATGCACCGGCACGAAGAAGTCCAGCGACCTTCCGACGAGCGGCGAATCGAGCCCAAACGCGTGTAAAGGTCGGATCTCGTACCACTTTGTCATTCTTCTTGTGCTTCTTTACTTCTTGCCGATGGAGGCGACGACGGCGCCGGCGGAAGCACCCACCTCAGTTTTGCCCAGACCTTGGGCAGACGACGAGATGGCGAGAAAGAGGTCACAAATGGTCCATGAGGTTCCAGGGTGACGGCGGAGCCGCTGCCGGCCTGAAAAGTCGCTTGGCGGCGTGCTGCCACGACAAAAAACCCGACGTTCGAGCTGCCAAATGGCTCGGGGTGGAAAGGGTGAGAGACGAGGTCAACCGGCGACAGGGCCCAACGGCGATCGCTGACGTGGTGACGCATTGTCAGAAAAGCTGGTCTGGCCGAGGCAGGCTGAGCTTGCTGCCGTCTGGAACCATTGATGAAAACTACCGGTTCAAGGGTGAACCAGTCTGGCAGTGAACCGAACCGATATTAACACATAACCAAACCCTGTTCGTAAATCCAGTTCAATTTTTAGCTGCCAGTGGACATCCACCAATAGTTAAAAACTGTTACAACTGACAGTAGCGCTTGCATGTCAGTGTATTGCTGTGTAGTATGGTACATACAGAGCCAGCGTGGTTCATAGGCTCATTTTTTTTATTTTAGGCTTTTTGATAAATGATTTGAAGCCGAATTAGTGTATTAGCTTTATGTGTTTTATGTAACCGTATTTATGGGTGTTTATCCTTGATGTTATATGATAGTTGAAGACTTTGTTGATAAGGAAAAACCCAACTAATAAACCTAGATGGTTTAGAGACTTAATCATTTTATAAAGATAATAAAACGATAATTAAGGACTAAGCTTGAGGGTTGAGAATAACCTATTAAGATAATGACTAAAACGTCATTGGTATTGTGAGTCAGATTTTGAGTGGCAGTGACTCAGAACTATGGTCATGAGTTACATAGTCGGAGCATGTTGGGTCTGAAGGCAAATAAGGGTAGCCACATGGATATATTCCCACAACCATAGAGGGCCTATTTTCACGTGACGAGAAGGGGTAGTGGTTATCATTACTGCATTTGGGACCACTTAGCACTAGCATTGGAAACCATGTGACGTGGCTATGATGATCGTATGTGGATTAACTATTCCAGTGTAGTGATATTAATGAGATTTGGTTGGAACTATCTGTCATCTGTTGGACTTAGGCCGTTTTGCATCTTCCCTATGTGGAAGCTCTGTACGTCTGTTTTACATCTTCCCTATGGTGGAAGCTCTGCACGTCTATTTTGCATCTTCTCTATGGTGGAAGCTCTGCCCGTCTATTTTCATACGTGGATCAGCTATTGTAGTGCAGAGATATTGATGAGGTGTGATTGGTACTGTCTCTTTGGGACAAAAACGTAATTATTGAACATGAACTTGGGAAGAAATAAAAAACCTTGCTTGAAAGACTAATAAAAGAATCAAGTGGAACTCTGAATATGCTGCATAAGATGTTAATACAACTATTGACGGTTGATTTTGAGATGCTGATGATTGTGTTACGATATCCCACTGAGTATTTTTATACTCAGCATCCGCCCGTGATGTAGGTTCTTTAGTAGAAGACTGTCTTCACGCAGTTCCTAGTGGTAGACGATCGAGAGTGAGGATAACTTGATGGCTTTAAAGTAGGCATCAGTTTCCTTTTTTTTATAGTGTATTTTGATATTGATGACAAACTTGCACTTAGAGGACTTGCATTGGTGTAATCGACTTTGCATCTTATAATACTATATGTATACATAGTTTTGTATCAATATTTATGAACCCCATTTATCACGGCCTAAATGCTTAGTCGAAAATTTTGAACTAATGATTTATCACATAGAGGAATATTTCTCTGATTTTCTGCTACTATTATTAAAAAATAACTCTAAAAATACGGGCGGTGACACCCCCTGGATTTCATTACCTGGAAATGGCCACTAAATCTCTTGCAGGCAACCCCAAACTCCTCGACATCCATGGCTCGCAATAAGGTGAAGAATAGCCTGGATCGTGGATAATGCGGCCCGGAGAAGCTCCTACAAGAAGAGGAAGAAGAGCATCCTGAAAAGGGCCCGTGAGCTGAGCATCCTCTGTGGCGTGGAGGTCATGAATTGAGCATATGGAACGAGCGAGGGCAAGAATAGTAAGAAGAAGAATGTGGTGCAACAGCAGCAACCTCCCAAGAAGGTGAAAAATGAGAGCAAAATGACTGCAGACAATCCCTCAGATGAGCGAGAAAGGGGCGGGGATCAGAAATGACGGATACCCTGCAGACGGATAAGTGGTTCATGGAGAGGATGACCGCCAGCATGAACTTGACTTGGATTTTTATGCTGGGCCTGCAGAGATGGGGCCTGTGTATGCTGATGATAATGGGAGTCCGGCTTGAATCTTCTCTGTTTCCTAGTACTTCTGGTGGGAACTGATAGTTCATCTGGATCAAATGGAGCTGGTTTAGCTCGGCAAAACATGAATAAATCTCAGCTTCTCTTTCTTTTTTTCTTAAAGTGAAGAAAATAAGTGTCAATTTTTTATCATTTTTTTTGGTACAATAAACAAAAGCCATTGTCGAATAATGATTTTTCATGTTTCCTTTCGTGTTTCCGATCTATTGTATTGTCAAACGAGAAAAGTTTCAATCAAATCGTATGGTTCTGTTGTTTTGTGCAAACTTTGGTTATGTGTTGGATATCTTCCATAACCATTGCAGTATTGAGAAGATGGTTTACTTTAGAACAGGGCTATTTCTTCCCCCCAGATAAAATTTTGCTCCGTTACTCATACACCCTGTATCTTAAAAATCTCTTGCCCAACTAGATTTTGGTGTGTCTTGTCAATTAATTCCTGATGGTGGCATGTCACTAACGATACATCCATTATTTGGAGCTAGAAATTGGCTGCCATTGTCATACAAAACCTGGATTATGGATCTTCTCGGTTAATGACTAGGCGGTGGTATGCGACTGCCAATTAGCTCATTATCTGCCAGTGGGAAGTGGCTGCCACAGTCATCTACTTAAGACCGAGGGACAAGGAAGCAACAATTGGTTTAGTTAATCAACTCTTTGTAGATTTTCATTTCAAACAGCATATCTACGTTTTTCTTTATCGTGAACATGCAAGTTTTCTATATGATCCTTGTATCACGGACCAACCACTACAAGGGGAAAAATTTTATATTGGTTCTAACTTCTAACATAACCTACATACAAAATGTAATATCATTCCAAAAGAAAGAAAAGAAAATGTAGTATTAATGGTAACCCCGTTAGGATGACATGTTAATCCGATATCGATCCGAGATGGCATGTTAATCTTGTGATTAACGTGCGCAGGTGAGTGACCCAGGGCATATGTTATGTGGAGAAATTATTAGGTACGCGGCGCGTAGGGGAACAGTCACAAGCAGGAGAGTCGTGTCCATCACCTATTGGTGATGAGCATGACTATTTCCCTACACGCCGTGTACCTAATAATTACATGAGCCCCTATATACGGAGTGTAGCTCATCACCTGCTGATTCTGCATGTACATTTGTCTCTTAAGACATGCGATTGTCGATGCTCTATTGAATTTCATTTTCTTTTTGACCTCACAAACTTCCATAGGCTATAATCGTCTTTTTCTGCATGTTTACCTTATGGATCTGATTAGGATTAAGTATCTATCTATTCGCTTGTTATTCTTTTTGCAATATAGTTCCCTCCCATATTAATAACTAAATTTTGGAAAATATGTGCCCCATATTAATAGCTACATTTTGCTCAATTAAAGCGGCTGGGTGCTTAAAAAATCATCTAATCACCTTCTTTAAATTGTCAAGGTAGACGAATAATAAGAAACTCGTAATTAAGATGCTTTTTTAAGCACCCACCCAATCTTGTAGTTTCACAATTCAATCCATATGACAATTTTCCCAAATGCAATTATTAATGTGGAGCAAGGTGAATAACTAATTTTACCTTCTTCTCATTAAACACGTTTTTTTGTCTTTTTTACACCAAGGGGTTCCCGAGTCCTTAGGAACCAAGTAGAAGTGGCAGGACAACCGACCTCTTAGAGCACCATATTCCGCTGCCAATTCTCTCGAGTGCATACAAAAGGCCTACCCATAATACGCACCCCGGGTAATCTTATTAAGGGGCCGTTTGGGGCGTGATTAAAAGCAAAACATCCGGTCTACACTGTAGCATCCAGGTTTTTTCCATATCTAGCTGAAACACCTCATGACATGTTTCAGGCTGGATATGAAAAAAACATGGATGCTACAGTAGATGTCCAAAATCCACTGTGAATGTTTTGCATTAATCACGCACCAAACAGCCCCTAAACACTCTAGCATGTTGCTTCACCAGCTGTCCATCAAGAAAATCTATAGTGCACCCATTCGTGCTATGTCAACTTACGACAGGTAAACTAATTAATGGGTGCAGCCGCGATTTTTGTTGCTGGACGGCTGTAGCTCACCCATGACTATTTTTATCGACCAATTTTGCTGATAAGGGAAGGGCATTTTGGCCCTAAAATTGCTAGATAAACAAGATTTTTCCCAACAGCCTGAGCGTTTTGGAAACTTGGTTATTTAAGATGGTATTAGAACTCGGTTCCTGAGCTCAAGTCTTGTTGGAGGGGTGGATCATAAAATAAGTAAATAACATCTTTATTTCCTAGCAACTCAAGCATTTGAGTAACTTATCTAACAAAGATGTCCTGAATTCAGGTAATTTGCAATTTTTGTTATAAATTAAGTTATATAAACTTCCAATGTTGACCATTTAATATGAACACACACGGTTGAAAAAACTATTATCAATAGAGGAGTTAACCTTGCTTCATATCTTCTTTTCTTGGTACTTTCTTTATTGTTCCATATCCCACTTTATGAGTTCAAGTACCTTTACTAGAGTCATTTCGACCAACATTATGAGTTCAAGTACCTCTACATACCAAGGTTTTAAAAATTCGACCAATCATTGACCCGAAATTCTTACTGAGTAGGTCCAACCGGGGGTCAACTCGGGTTGGCTCGATTGCTGATATCATCAATATAAAAAAATGGTAAAAATGGTAGAGAAGTTCCACATTATATTATTAAAGTTCTTCATCATTGCTCCACATTTAACAATCAAAGATCCCAAACAAAATTTGATATGCCACACTGAAAATATAGTAATCCACAATTAAAGATACAAGTTTAACATTCCAAAATAGTTCAAAATCAATCTCCAAAATTAAAGACCTATTACCATAATGTCTAAAATTCACAATCCAAATTTAAAAATTGGCATTCTAATTTGATTTTAAATCAACAATTTCAAAACAGGACAACAATCAATATGCTTCTCATCATCCCCATATGCTACAAAAATCCAAAATCATTAGGTCTCATATGCTCCTCCACATCCCCTTCATTAGTTCCTAGCTCTACCTCATACCCTACAAACAAAAATTGTTTATTAAACACATACAATAGGTCAGCAATCAATGGTAATGTTGGAAAATTACTACTAGTAATTTATAGACTACTAGTAGTAATTTAACATTGAGAATGAGAGACTCCTAGTAATTTATAGATAGTAATATTAAAAAGCATAAAAAAATATTTTGGAGTGGAAACTACCACAAGAGAGTGATTTCGTTTAGCAAACTTCACAACAATAAATAATGAGGTCAGATCAATCTATTTGCTCAAGCATCAAAATAAATATGCTTTAACCAAAAGAGGTTTATACAAACGCTAATTACTTAAAATCTATAACCAAATTGATCTCAAAAAGCCAGATCCATAAACAAGAGCTTTCTTTATATTTTATCCTGCCAATTGAAGACGAGGAGCATGCTGGCGGCTGGATTTCTTGGTTAACGGATGGCTGATTGAATACGAGGAGCTTTCTCTATACCTGTATGAGACTGACTTAGACGAGAGGCAGCAAGCTAATGACGCCAGACACCGAAGACCAACTTTGTTGGAAAGTGGATATGGAGGTGGCAGTGGAGATCATCTTCGTTAGACGCCAGAGAGTGGTGGCGGTGGAGATGGAGATGGCGGCAATCGTCTCTCTCCGGTGGTAGGGCAAACTGGGTGGGGAGTTGGGGACGGGGAGGAAGAAAGATTTGAGTTTCTTTTTTCTCAATGCTTATCTAAAAAATCCACCCAGACCGGTCGCCTAGCTCGCTGGTTCGACCGGTAAGTTCATTTTGACCCGGTTGGGTCAATCTGCTTGACAGACCCGCTTAATCCGCTCGAAAAAAAACCTACTCGGGTCGTACCGGGCGGGCCAGTCTGTTTTTTAAAACCATGCTACATACAATTGAAGCAAGCACGTTGCCCACTCCATTTTGTAAAAGTGCAGTGTCCTAAATTCCAAAAGAAGTAAACTTTATGATAGTGGTTTCTATTCATATTAGCGAAGTGGATACCTTCAGAGATGGAATTAGTGGCAAGATATGCTCTTGCAAAAAAAAAAAAGCTATTTTATATTATACGAAAAACCTTGGCATCATATCCTTCTCTCTGGGTAGCACTTCTGTAATTTTTAAAAACTACTCCCTCCGTTCCGAAATACTGTGTACATTAGGAAAAAATTTCTGTTCCAAAATACTGTGTACATTTTTAGCTAATCACGTGACTTCAAAACGATTAAGCTTAAGCTCATTTACATCCTCTCTCAAACTTTTCCAACAATGTCTCCCTCCTCTTCCCTCCCATTCCTTGTCAAGAGGCACCAAACCAGTCTCGTACCGCCGGCTGAGCCGACTCCGACCGAGTCCAAGCCCCTCTCCAACGTCAACGATCAAGACCTCCGACACACGTCTCCTTCGTCTTCTTCTTCCCCCACCACCTTGCCATGGACGGGCAAGTCCCGCTAAGCTTATCTGATCCGCCCTCGCCAAGGCCCTCATCTGCTACTACCCCCTCACCGACCGACTCCACAAGGGCCCTAATCGCAAGTTCATTGTCAATTGCACTGGCGAGGGCGTGTTGTTTACCGAAGCTGATGCCGATTTGAAGTTGATGCTGTTCACCGGCTGCCCAAAAAGCTTCTCATCCGACCCCTTCTCGGCCTTCATCATATTAACCACAAGAGTGTTGCATCTCCGGCACTCATCCCACCGGTTTTGGTGAGTCTCCTTCCATCTTCAGTACTCCCACCGGCCAAATCCAATTTCACTGAGCTCGATTTTCTTTCATGGTTCTTGTTCAATTTCCATCTTCAAATTAGTGTTTTTTCGTTGAATATCCCTACATTTCTCCAAATTCTATCTTGATCGTTTCCTGCGAGAAGATTCTCCGGTGCTGTGTGTTTCAAAATTGGATGCTTTTACCTTTGTTTGAATTGTGCTGTTTCATCAATTTCATTGTGGGTGATGAAAAGGGTTTGGTTGGTTGGAAATTGGTGGATCAATTTTGGGATAGAAAGGGTCTTTGAATTCAGTTATTGGTTTTCTTAATGAGGATTTTTAACGTATAAATAGCATATCTAATGATCTAGTTTGCTTAATTTGAGGCTGTGTGAAAAGCTTTCCAAGAGGATTTGATAGATATAAACAACTTTTTTTTGTCACGTGATTTTCTTGTGGGCCCCACGGTCTAATAAAAATAAACTTTTTTTTAAATGTACACAGTATTTTGGAACGGAGGGAATATAAAAAATGGCTTAGAAGCCAAAAGCGCACAAATCTGTATTCTTCACGAACTTGTAGCCTAACCGACAACCATAACCCAACCCCCTGTGACCTTACCGCTTAGGGTACTAAAGTAGTATATAAGGATTTATGTATTTCCCATGTACTACGTTAGCAAATGAGTTTCAAGTTCCAACATGTTACTTTGTTATTCCATGTCCTTTATCTAGTACACTATGTAGCATGGTCACGGTGTTGGTCTTGGTAGTCAATCATGAAAACATTTTTCATTCTTCACTTACAAGAAACATTAAGAGCATAAGACGCTCAAAGTTCGAATTCTCTTCTCCAGCTGGCATGAAGTAATGAAATCCATGCCATATTTTGCTACAACTCATTTTTGTGCTCTTCATTAAATTCAGATACCCGTAATTGACTTGCGGGGGAGAGAGTTGAATTAGAATATGATTTTATATCCATCTCAAAAAACTCATCTTTTAAGCATATAAAGTATATTTTAAAGTAGTTCTTATTTTGAAAACTTAATTACAATAAAAAATGTTGTATTTGGTTAATGTTTGCCTTACTTAGCAAGGATTTGATGAAGCAATTTGTAGTTGGTGTCAGGTAGATACAGCTCCAGCACCTTTGGCATGGACATATCCATGCTTTCTAGCTTACCAGACTTGAGCTTAGCAATGCCATGCACATATACATGCAATTGAATGTTTTGCTTGAGACTTCTTAATTACGACCCAATCCTCCTCAGAATTACCAAGCCATGCTCCCTCATGCAAATCTCTTTTACATCCTTTGATTCTCACTGAATTTCATTCCATGGAAATGGCCATTAATTCTCTTTCAGCCTACTGCCTGTACCCTCTTCCTCTCCACATGCCTCCTCACTCTGGCTAGTCCTCATCGACATCCATGGCTTCCAATTGTTGGCCTTTTTCCCTCCTCATGTGAGGCCCATAGTTGTTTGGGCTTCCCTCTCATGTGGAGATACCCATTTCTTAACCTGCATTGAAGTTAAGTGTAAGTTGCTAAAATAAAGAAAAACTTCTTTGTAAAAAATCAATTCTTCTTAAAAGTGGGTTTGTTTAAGAAAGAGATGAGATGATGAAAATACTATAACTTTGAATGAGTTTGGGATATCAAGAAAGAGGGTTTTCTTGGAGGAAGAACGAGAAGAAAATGAAAAAACTTTTGAAGTACAAGGCATTCCTCTTGTGAAAGAGAAGACAAATCATAGGTGGTTTGTAGTAATCATTTTATATCTATTCTTTGTGTACTCTACCTAAGAATGAGATTTCTCCCTAGCTTATAAGGGGTTCTTTACCCTTGAAGTTTGATGTAATATCTATTGAGTAGAATGTATCCAAAGTTGGTGGTAGTGGTTTTGATTTCTAGACCTCGTAGACGTAGTTAGTGCCTTTGCAGTGAACCATGTTAAATTTGTCTCCCAAGTGTTTGATGAAATACTTCTTTGTTAATCTTGCTTTGTGTGTGTGGTACCTTATGCATCCTACATCAAGGAGGTGTAGAAGACTAATTTACATCATTGTGGGTGTGGCGGAGTGTGTATTCGATTGTGTTTCTTGGCTATCAAAAGAGAGAAAATGTGTAGTTTGTCCAACAAGTGGTATCAAAGCAAGATTGGAAGTTATCTTTGGGTTTGTTAAGATGGATAATCACAACACAAGGATGATTAACTTGAATGAGAACAATTGGATTATATGGAAAGCCAAAATGGAGGACCTCTTTGAACCGGTTTTGGGAATGAAGCCGGCGAAGAAGCATGGAGTAAGGAGGAAATTAAAATGTAAAATAGCACACCCCCTATGTTGCGGATGAAGATGGGTCCAAACTTCTTAAAACTGCAGACAACAAATATGCAAAATCCTTCCGTGTACAGTGAATCTACACACATGAAGAGAAGTTAGATTGAGATGAAGCTGTAAACCACCCATGTATCCAAAAATTGCAGGTTTACTAAGAAGTCAGAACCATCAAAAGTTGTACTTCGCTTGAGAACATTAGCTTACTTAAGAGAAAAAAGGGAGAAATGAGAAAGTGAAATTCTAGGAAAGGGCAACTAGAGGGGAATGTGGAATGAACCCCAAGATTTGAGAAGAGGGGGAGAGGTGTTTCCCCAATTCCTCGTTGGAAGCGGGAAAGGGATTATATATAGAAGGCGGGATGGCCATTTCTGCTTTAGACACGCCAAAATGGGCTATCACTGTAATCGCACTTTAAACTGACGGTTTAGATTGAGCAAAGAGGACACAACGCATGAAAGGTGCCAAGGCCAAATTAACCTTTTATTCTTTGTTTATTTGAGCCTTGTGTTTTTGGCCTTCAGATTCCAATCCAGTGGTGCATTTTAATTAATGTTAATCCCTCCATCCAATAAGAGTCGGGCTAGCATGTTCTAGGGCGCTGTATGATGGCAATTGTTAAATCATGTAGGTCCCATTCATCTGACGATTGCCTGCCCTACAGCTAATTGTTTTAAAGGCGACACAAAAGCTCAACTAGAACGCAAAGTTGGTCAAGCCAAGCTCAATCATACATCTGATCGGCTCGGCTCGACTCGAAGCTCAAGAAAAACTAATCACCATTTGTATATTAGCTTTCCTATATTTGCATGCCTATATTATACTATTTGTATAGATTTTATCTCAAGTTTATTATATCTTTTTTCATTTTTCATTATTTTCGTATACAATTACCTCAGTCTTTGTGTTTGAAGGAGTTAGCTAATGTGTCTCATGAGAACTAAGACCATTTTTTAACATCTATGGATTCAAAATAATTAGCACACATATGTTATAGCCTCTCCTTTCAGTATTCACACGAACTTATAGTCTCACCTTTCAATAATTAGCTCGGCTTGACTCGGCTCGACTACACCCCTACCTACAACACTGCACAGGCTACCTTTTTCCACAATAAAGTTTATTTCCATGGGGATGTTTCCAATATTCATTGGCATTGCATTTGATCGTAGGATATCTTTTGAGTACATATGTTTTATCACATAAAAACTACTCCCTCCCGTGACTCTTAATTGAGACCGCCCATAATTGCTCAATTTTATAGAGATGCAATGTCCACAGTAAAATCTAGGTTTCTTGAGCGAGCGAGTAAGTGCCTTTCATCGCGGAGGCTTCTTGACCTTGACATTGACCTAGAGTCACTACCGGGGGGCCATAGTCACCATTTTCGGCCTGATTTTAAGAATAATTAGGGAACAGTATCTGACGGGCTAGAGATCTTAAAATCACAAACTACCTAATGCATTAGCTATTTCTTCCACAAAAAAATCTTCTGCAACTACCCCATGTAAATGTTTCCTCATATTTTTTGTGGTTGTCGAAAAAATGTCCACTACAACTATGTCAATTCTGTTAAAGGTAAGGAATTTGTTACTTCATTCAATTTAAAAAATCAGCTCAAAGGCTTTGTAATCCAGATGTCTGTTGAATCCTTATAGAGTCATTACTAGGAATGGAATTCATATTCCTATTTTGGTGTCTTGGCAGCTAATTTTTATTCTTGGCAATGTGAACTACAGAGATAAGTTGGTGGTCCACACTGAAAAAATGAAACCTATTCTTGACTCGTGAGGAAAAAAGTTAGCATGAGAGTGACTCATTTCCGAGATAACTATATCATTGTCATATTCATTGACAACTTTGCAATCTCTTTTTTTTTGGATAAGGAGTGATTATACTTAATCTGAACAGAAGTTGCACCAAGGAAGTCCTCCTTGAGTACATTACCCAAATAAGTAGGAAGGATACTTGAATAACCATCAGAACACCCTTATCTAATACATCATCAACCCTGTTCCCTTCCCTATATACATGACTACATTGGACTGTTACAAACCTACTAATAAGATTTTTAATATAATTAAGTACAACCTTAACCGAAACAGGAATACAATAGTAGATGTCATTTAAAATGTTTATGATGAGAAGAGAGCTCCATTGAGAACAATGCTCGTAATCTTGAGCTATTCCACATGCAAGCTTCACACCTTCTAGGCAAACAAAACCCCCAACCAACACCGAAGTGATTGTCCCAACAGCATGATAGGATCCAATAATCTATCTGCCATCATCATCCTGAATAATAGCCACACCAAAAGCATCACTTGGGTTATATTTGGCTACACCATCAAAATTCACTTTAGAACAAGCGATTGGAGGAAGCAACCGGCAGATCAACAACTCCTTTGGAACCTATGATGTTGTTCTTCCTTTTGCCACCCTCATCTTCTCCTGATACATAAGCAAATCCACAATGAGTTTCCCAAAAACATTAGGTTTTTCACCAATAAAAATCAAATCATTTATAGTTAACCAATCAAATAGAAGTTACAAATGGCTTTAGCAACCTCTAAATCCAATTCTTTTTAATCATTTTGGGTAAACTGCACTTCACCCCATGCATTATTGGGAAAATGCACATAACCACTACACATAAAAACCTACACAACCCCTGTCACTTTTGGTTGACAAAAGAAATTTTACTTTTGCCACTATTGTACCCTTCTGTACAATCCAAAATAGTGGACTCATCTTATTCCTATGCGAATCCTGTGCTCCATTACTTCCAAAAACAAAAACTATGGAGAACTCATTACAAGTTCTCTAGAGGTTAGCCAATAAAACAAATATTGAAAAGAAAAAGAATTTGCTGATATATTATAAACCAGTAACATGTGTGTAAAACATTTTTGTTCAATTTACTAATATGGCTGATGTCATCTTCAAAATATTGCAAGGTGATCACATTGCTATTATATTAGTTCCAGACACAAGTATTCTTCATAATTTAGTTCTTTATCAAGATCATTTAGCTAATATGTTTGAATGCATCATATACCTATAAGTTCAACTGCATTAGATCCAGAGTTGTGGATAACCACTTAACAAATTGAAAACAAAAATAGGAGCAGAAAAAGGTCAAAAAAGTATTAGAACAGGAAGGGCAATATTTACAGCATTTAGTTGCAAAATATCATTAGTTAAAAACAACAATATTGGAAAATATAATGTAATAAGAAGAATGAAAAAAAGGAGAGAACAAAGTAACTCAATACTTTTAGTAGCATCTAAGTTGCCTCAAAATCAATTCGACATAGAGCATGATGTAATTAATTTTCCTACAAAATCTTCAGCTATATATCTGCAACCCAGAATGATGCATATAGATTAGCAAATCTGAAGATAAGACATGACACAAACAAAAAAGATAATTTTTGAACAATAGATAAAGTTATAACTTACGTAAATACGAACAGTTATAACTTTACTGTCAATGTCAATATCATCCTCAGGAAACACAAGTCCTTCATGATCGTCATCAACCGGTAAACATTCTACATCATCACAATATTCAATCATTGTATCATCTTCAGTATCGCTTTGATCTACATTATCCATGATAGTGACTTCTTCTTGATCTTCTTCCATAGGAATGTTTTTGGCATCAATATAATCTGGGCCTAGATCATCCCTACTCAAGGAGTTAAAATTATGATCTTCATTGTTGACATTCCCATCAACCATGTCGACTCATGTTGATCACATTCATCATTCTCTTCAACTTCTACCTTGGTCAGTTCTACTAGTGGAATATCAAACGAGCTTCTTGGAGGTGCATTTTAAACAACATGCTAATTTCCCTTCAATTTATTGTCCTTGAGATAAAAAAACTTGCTCAACTAGAGATGCCAAGACAAAAGGATTATCTTTGTACCAACTGTGAGAGAAATTTACACTAGTGAAATGTTCATCTATGTGCATTCCTTTTTTATTGCCGAGATCCCACCAATTACACTTAATAATGCAGACCCAATTATCACAACAGTTCAAGGCGATAATATCTCGCAAAACACCAAAGAAGTCAATGTCACGTCCTTCGTGCTCTCCTTTGACAATAACCCCATTGTTTTGAATTTTGTAGTGCATATCCCGCTCTATACTATGGAACCTTACACCTTTGACAACACACCCACAATATTGCATGGCTCTTCAATAAGGACCATATGCTAATGAATACAACTCTTCAGTAGCTTCTGGTGAGTTTTGTGCATCTAGTGGTCACTACAACAAAATTGGCTTTTAACAGCGGATTTATTTTTGATAGAAAAGAATCCGTTGATAATAATTATCATTAGCGATAGAAATCAATCCGTCGTAAAAGGAGGAACATTAACGGCGGATTATTTTCGGCGGACATGAATCCGTCGGTATTGAGATTTATTACGGCGGATATTAACGGCAGAAAACTTTCTGCTGGTTTAAAACTATTTCTTTTGACAGATTATTACGGCAGAAAAAATTCTATCGAAAAAAGAAAAAAAAACCCCAACAAGGGAATAAAGCAGAGCGCGATGAAGAACTCGATCGACCGTGGTCCGAGGGCGCGTGAGGAAGGCTGGCGGCGAAGGGTAGCGGCTGAGCTCACGATCAATGACGGCGGTGATGTGGGCTTGAGCTCGACAGCGTGGAGGCGGCGAACCAGCAGAGCGATGATGGCGACTGTGGAGACGACGGCTGGGTTTGGCGGTCACGGCCGACGACGACGGCGATCGTGAGGAGGATGACGATAAAAGCGAACCAGTCGGGAGTAAAGGTTCCGGAGTAAATAGAAGAAGGAAAGAAGCGCGATTTGGAAGGTTTCGATTTGGAAAGATTGTGCGACAGAGATGAATCGGGCAAGACAAGTTACAGACCTGTTTCAAAATGGTAAGTGCCTAAATTCGTTTTGATTGGAGAAGAAGAGAAGTCTCATTTGTGTAGCAGAAAGGAAAGATTGAATTTTTGGGGTGTTTCGGACCTGTTCTGAGTGGTTTAAAGTTGTTCATTTTGTCTACAATTTGGACAGTAATCAATTCAATTCAAATGGCAATTTGCCAGTTTGGGAAGGCAGCAAAAGGAAGGTTATCTTGCCAATTGTATTTGGATGTTAAGGAGCTAAGAACCAAGTATCCATTTTTTTCTCTTCAGAATATGAGTGCCTTAGAACACTTAAATTTCATCATGTCTTTATACACTCTCTTCTTCTCCAATCATACGCTATGATTGTTTATGTAAAGATAAGTAAAAAATTTGGTTCGTAGTCCGTAAATCAAAGTCAGTGCATTTTGGTTGTTGTAATGTTGAAACCGTGTACATTTTATGTCATTGATGTTTCGGTCATAATATACTCTTATCAGTATTTACTTCTAGTATTCGTGATGGGCAAAATAGATGGAGAATTATATGGAAGCATCTGAGATGGTTATAATGTAGGAAGTTGACAGAGAACCTTCGCACTCAAACACAGAAGGGCTAATTTTGGAGCAGCAAGGGAGAAGTTAGTTGAAAAACCGAGTGATATATGGACTTGGAATAGGAATAAGTGCCAGTGGTGTTATTTTAGCTGGAGGATGGGTTTTCACTGTGGCATTGGCTTCTGCCATACTTGTGGGTGCGAGGGAGTATTTTGAGCTAGTAAGAAGCCAGGGTATTGCAAAGGGAATGATGCCTCTTCCTAGATATGTTTCCCGAGTGTGCTCTGTCATATGTGCCTTCATGCCCATTTTAACTTTGTGAGTTCCCTTAACTGTGTTGAACTTAACTTTTTATATGTATACTTTGAGGTTTACAATCTGTTCATGCATATGAAATTCATATTTGGCAAGTGATGGCATCAATAAAAAGAAGACACTAAATACTTGCATTTTAAGAGTCAATCTCCAGGTAGTGGTATACTGATGTGTTCTACTTATCAATAGGTACTTCGGCAATATGGATGTTTTTGTCACATCATCAGCTTTTATTATTGCAATGGCATTGATTTTACAAAGAGGGAACTCCCCGTTTTGCAGAGTTGAGTAGTGCAATGTTTGGGTTATTCTATGTAGGTTATCTTCCTTGTATCTGGGTTAACTATACTCAGGTGTGCAATAACTATGCTTTAATATAGAGATAAGTATTCTTATTTGTTTCATTGCTTCATTGCTTAAAGAGATGTTATGAGCAGGTATAAAGGTTGCTTAAAATTCATGCCTCTATTGAGGATTTCTAAAGTATGGTTTAGAAAGTTATTCTATTTTTAATACTGTTGTCCTATGAGTAAACTTCAAATGGTGCAATCTTCTTGTAAATACTCAGTTGTAAGAGGGACTATTAGGGCCTATTCTTTACTGGCTTACTAATTCTGCAACACACAGCCCTGTCGAAGAAGTGTTTATCTTTAAGAATAATTGACTTGTTTTGAAGAAGGCATAATGCTTCACATGTCAAAAACATACCAGGGTCAATGCTCTGTACTTACTCAACCTAGATTCCTTTTTTACTTAAATTGGAGACTTGGCAGAGTTGTAACTGAGATTCCCAACCTTGGCCATAAGGGGCTATGGTTAGTTATCAAGGTGGGAGATTTTAATTCCTTTAAATAAGGGGTTGTAAAATATCTATAATTTCTTTTTTCCCTTTTTTTGTATGATAGGTTTTTTCACCGACAAATGTCTAAAGAGGGACTGTAGAAAGTTATTCAGCAGGAGCAAGTGGTCATTGTAATCCACATTTGCTTCTTGACGATTTTCTCGTGACAATCTGTTGAATATGAGCTACTCTGGTGCCATGCAGTTGGAAAGCTTCCAGGAAGAACTGGAAGAAATGAAGAACATGAGCAGACAAGAATATGTTGCCCATTTAAGAAGGTGATAATTTTCTCCCTTTGGTGTCGTTTGGTTAGTAGGAGCTATTTAAGAACATGAGCAGACAAGAATATGTCATTTAAGAAGGTGATAATCTACTTCTTCAAAATCTAATGGGTGGATGAATAAAGCCTTGCAGTAGCTCATGTTATTTGAACACCAAGCTGAGACCTATGACATATTACGAGTAGGCTTGGCCATTGATCTGTGGGACAAAAACATTTCAAAATAAAAAATGCTCCCGAACAGGCTGTTAGTCTTGGGAATCCTTGAACTTCTCAAGTATTATGCTCGTGTTCTTTATATTGATATAGATGTACATCATGGGGATGGAGTTGAAGAAGTATTTTACTTCACTGACTGGTAGTAGTGTTGAATTATTGATGCTTCTTATGTTAGCTGAAAGCGTGAGATGACAATTACATTAAATTGTGATTGTGCTGCCTTGTGTCAGGGTGATGACTGTAAGTTTTCACAAGTATATATGGTGACATGTTCTTTCCAGGAACATGTGATGTTAAAGTAAACTCTGATTTTGACATTAACAGGAAAAGAATAGAGGCAAGTGTGGGCTCTCTAGTACATCTATGTATCAGATGTAATTGTTGCTAGCTTATTTTAATTTGCACTTCCTAGTATCTCATTTTAATATCCAAGCTGAAGTTATCATAGAGGAATACTTGCTGGTAGTAGGTTTCTACTGTTAGTCAGGAGTCCTTCTATCCATTTTATTTTTTCTTATTCTCTATCATGCAACCAGGTCAGAAAGTGTGGCAAATATGTTAGAAGCCTGCATAAACAACTACCTTTTTCACTTAATGCACTTTTTCTCACTGTGATTTTACTATCAAGTACTTGAGTATATTTATTTTTTTGAAATGAGTACCTGACTATATTTGAAGTAACGAAAATAAAACTTTATTGTATGTAGATGTCTTGTGTTATAAACTTGTTCTTGTGCTTAGTTTTCGAACTGTTCTTTCTTGGTAAAATAATAAAATTTTTCTTGTGCTTGGTTAATGAAAATTTTCGTTCAAATTGAGTGTTCAGGTTTGGTTTTGCACTTGCTGATTACTCTCCCTCCTTTTTTTTCTCTGCTTCTAGATCCATTTAAGTAATTCAGGAGAATAACTGGAGTAAGTGATGGGATCCGTCAAGGAATAGAAGCTCTTGCTCAAGGTTTAGCTTTTGGAGTGTCTGGTATCACAAAGCCATTTGAAAGTGCTAGACAATTTTTTTACAAATCAGTTGTATTTATGTTTCTTCTACATATTGTTGTAAGATAATACTATAAACATATATGTTGGTTATGTATATAATATGGTACTAATTATATGAATAATATATGAGAATATCTTTTGCATTTATGAATAATGCTTGTTATCAAATTTAGCACAGCAGCATAAAGCTGCTGTTTTTTTTTAAATTTTTTCGAAGCCGTACCGACAGATAAAATCTGTCACAAATGAGCTAAAACCGTCGCAATAGGTATCTAACGGCGTTTAATGTCTCCCTTCAAAACATTTATACCGACGGCATAAAACTGTCACGCCCCGAAATCCCATACCTCGATCGAAGTGCGGAAGCCAATCAATGATATACATTTGGAGGTAGAGAATCTCGGGCGCGAGACCGAACAGTCGATTTCACCACCAATTACGATCATCTCAAAAGGATGTGTAATCGGTCACGCCCATAATCAGTGCAATACAAATACAAACATTAATGAATACTATGGAATGGAAATTTACTTAATAACACTGATAATAATCCATTTAAGAAAGTCAAATCAAATAAACCTATAAATCTATGGCACACAATTGCCATTAAATGTCATAAGCATCAAATAAGCAAAGCAAATAATATAAACTCTAAGTCTTCACGGCTCCTGCGACCGCTTCACTACTGCAACTTCTTGATCTCAAATTCCATTTGCGCCTGCATCAGAGGATGCATGAGTATTTCATAGAAACACTCAGTAGGATGTAAAAACCCACTGAATTAGGACAAACAATATGAATAGGATAAGAATAACAAAGGTTTATGAAGATGCCGCGACATCTGGACTAAACCAAGGATTTATACACCTGAAAGGTTAGTCGATAAAAATTCCAACCCGCAAGTAGGGAAAACAACAATAAGGCTCCTACTACACATATGAGTAAGGAGGGAATGATAATCATATAAAAAAGCTCCAGACATTAAAAGTGAAAGGAGTACAATTTCTGCTCGCTGAACCGATCACCCGCAAGTGACTATACCAGAACCACCCTAGGGGTCCTCTTTTTGGAACCCTGCCATGCGTCTAGGATGCTGGCCCCACCAGTGCTTACGGACACGATGGGCGGAGATTGAAGACCTTCCGTAATGTCAACAATCTAACGTACGTATGTTGCCTCTTTTTGGGCAGTGTGGAACCGCAGTACCACAAATATTAGTGACCCCGCAAGATCAAGCAATGGCATAATGTGAGCATACTATGAATCCACTTCCGGAGAAGTCCCGCAAGACCTCTAGTGGAGGAATCAATCAAATAATCATGATGAATAATAATTCAACGAAATAGAGGCCGCAACGCTCTAACCACATAAGGTATCAACCACCGAAACAGACTCACATACAGAGTATAAGTGGGAATGTCACACAAAGAGAATAACACAATCCATACATACGTTCATGCTCAGCCCTAGATGGAAATTCATATAGGTCTTATTGAAATATATATATAAATCAGAGACAAGGTGTTAATGAGTCCTAGATGATTTGGATTCCAAATGGAACCTCAAACCGACACAAGCGCTTTATCTTCAAATACACGATTACGGTTTTCTTGACATAAGTATTACCCATCTATCATATTAACCATAACCCAACCTTACTGTGATAATCATAAGGATATAGTCTAGTATTAGTTACTAGCACGTCATATCATCTTCACATCTTATTAAGTGGTTTTACTTAAGTACATAGTATTTTCACTTAGATTCTGCTCACTGTCTTATGCACAACAGTCCCCTTCCGGCGGCTCCCAGACACTGTACAGTTAAGGTTATCTTCTGAAATTTTTACTGAGAGTACCCTTGTGGGTCTAGTTTCTAACCCCACCGGTTTTATATTTTTCTGATATCATATGAATTAGTTATGAATTATTTACTGTCGACTGTCCGTGCAGAAACAGTTCTGGCCGAAAGTGAAACACATGATTAAACTTTAATATTCTTATTCCGAACCACTTATAGATGATAATATACTCATGATAGATGATAGTACTCCCCTCCTAGATCAATTACAGATCCTGGAATTAACTAGAATTACCAAAAGATTCCCTTTTTATCATGTTTCTCCCCATATAACACAATCTTAGACCATAATATCTTTCAATTAAGTCAATTTAAGCAAAACGATCATTAAGGCATAAGACTCAATCATTAGACATCATAATCAAAGCAATATCAGAACTTTTATCTTCTGTAAAATTAATAAAGCATCCAACTTTGATTTGATTTACCATCTAGACATGAAGCATGAAGGCATATATGCATGTATCGCAATACACATGGAAAACAAGACATAAATCATTAATCCCGCAAGATTCAAAGCAATACTCCAAGGAAATCAGTAAGAACACTCATCATATAATGTGAGAAAAGAATAAGAAGAGAGGGAAAAACCATCCTACTCTTTATCACCAAAAGACGTCGCCTTTCTACGCGATGTTCGTCTCCTCCGCTACCTTCAAAGCTTCCCGATCCAAGCTCTTGAGCAATTCCCACAAGAAGAGGTCTTCTAAGAGAGGGATGAACCTGGGAAGGAGAGGGGAAAGCCTCTGGACGTTCTAGGGTTTAGTTTTCAAAAGCACAAGCCTAGACTCTATGGGTTTATATAGAGTTTTTAGAAGATCTTTGCCCAATCAATTCTACCATATCTTGGGCACTTTCCACCAATGGGAGAGTCCCTAAATCACCCTAGGAACGTGCAATATAAGTTTAGTTAGGATATGACATCTTTCCCAAACAAATCCGCCTCAAAATTAGGTTAGAATTCGCCAAACCGCAACTGGCGATCGATCGTGCAATACGGCGATCGATCGTCCTGCGCTGTTTACAAACTACGCGATGGCGCCGATCGTAGCCGATCGAAGCCGATCGATCGTGTTCCGTAAGCCGATCGATCGTTTTCAGCGCGATCGATCGTGTTTATTCAATTTCCCAAATCTTTTTACTCCGAACTCCAAATCACACAAAATTGGTGTCGATGGGAAGCTCTTCTCACCAGCTTTAATTTAAACAATGCATCACACAGTCAAATCAATCATTAAGAGGGTCAAATTTCAGTTTTAAGATACTTACTAATTTTCCGGATGTTACATCCTCCCCTCCTAAAAAGAACATTTCGTCCTCGAAATGCTGACTCTCAATCTTCAAAAAGGTATGGGTAGGATTTCCTCATTTCTCGTTCCGTTTCCCAAGTCATTTCCTCAGCCAACTGGTTTTGCCACAAAACTTTCACCAAAGGAATGGTCTTTCTTCTAAGTACTTGATCCTTTCGGTCCAATATCTTCACAGGTTTTACTGGAAATGTCAAATCTGCTTCTAACTCCATCGTTGTGAAATCCAAAACGTGTGATGGGTCTGGCACATATTTCCTCAGCATAGAAATATGGAAAGTATTATGTACTTCATCCAACTGTGGCGGTAACGCCAACCGATATGCAACTGGCCCAACTCGTTCCAAAATTTCAAATGGTCCAACAAACCTCGGACTCAACTTTCCTTTCTTACCAAATCTCATAATTCCTTTTGAAGGTGATACTTTCAGAAATACATGGTCTCCTACTTGAAATTCTAACTCTCTTCGCCTGTTGTCAGCGTAATTCTTTTGGCGACTCTGAGCCGTTTGTAATCTCTGTCTGATCTGTCTTACCTTTTCTGCGCAGTATTGCACTAATTCTGATCTCAGCACTTGATTCTCTCCAACGTCTGTCCAACATGTAGGGGATCTACATGGTCTTCCATATAGTGCTTCAAATGGTGCCATTCCGATACTCGAATGATAACTGTTATTATAAGCAAACTCTATCAATGGTAGATGATCATCCCAATTACCTTTCCAGTCAATCGCACAGGCTCTTAGCATGTCCTCCAAGGTTTGAATCGTACGTTCTGATTGTCCATCACTCTGTGGATGAAATGCTGTACTAAAATTTAACTTGGTTCCCAACGCCTCTTGTATACTCTTCCATGTTCTCGATGTAAAACGAGGGTCTCGGTCAGACACAATAGATAACGGCGTACCGTGTAGTCTAACGATTTCTCTTATGTATAATTCTGCCAAACTTTCCGGGTTTTGTTTCCATCTAATCGGAAGAAAGTGTGCTGACTTTGTGAGTCGATCCACTATAACCCAAATCGCATCTCGCTGTCTTTGAGTCTTTGGCAATGCCACAACAAAATCCATCGTCACATGCTCCCATTTCCACTGTGGAATCTCCAATGGTTGCAACATTCCAGCCGGTCTTTGATGTTCAGCCTTTACTTGTTGACAAGTTAAACATCTCGATACAAACTTGCCAATATCTCTTTTCATCCCATTCCACCAAACTGTCCTTTTTAAATCTTGATACATCTTCGTACCTCCAGGATGAATGTTAAACTGAGAGTGATGTGCTTCACGCAGAATTTCCTGTCTTAATTCCATGTCTTTAGGTACTACCAATCTTCCTCGGAATCGAATACTTCCGTCTGCTCCTTTTTCAAAATCCGTCCTGTCCAATAATTTCTGTATCTGCGGGTTCTCCTTTTGCGCTTCAAGGATTTTATCAACCATCACTGATCTTATAGAAAGGTTCCCAATGAATGATATCCTCCTTGAAGTCGGCCATTCCAAATGACATTCTCCCATTTTCTGCATCAGTTTCCACTCTTGTACTAACAAGTGAGCAACTATCCCAGTCTTTCTGCTTAATGCATCTGCTACCACATTCGCCTTGCCTGGATGGTAATGAATGGAAAAATCATAATCCTTCAAGTACTCTAACCACCTTCTCTGTCTCATATTCAGGTCCTTCTGGGAAAATATATACTTCAAACTTTTGTGATCTGTGTATACTTCAAAAGTTTCTCCATACAAGTAATGTCTCCAAATTTTTTTTAAAGCAAAAACCACTGCTGCTAATTCCAAGTCGTGTGTTGGATAATTCTGCTCATGAATTTTCAGTTGTCTCGATGCATACGCCACAACATGTCCGTGCTGCATTAGTACACATCCGAGTCCACTCTTCGAAGCATCACTGTATATAACGAATCCTCCAGTTCCCGACGGTAAAGTCAAGATCGGTGCCGATGTTAATCTTTTCTTCAATTCCTTGAAACTTTTATCACATTCATCATTCCATATAAACTTCACTCCCTTTCTGGTCAATTTCGTCATTGGCAAAGCTAGACTTGAAAATCCTTCAATGAATCTTCTATAGTAACCTGCCAATCCCAAGAAACTTCGAATCTCCGTCACATTCTTTGGTTGTTCCCATTCTAACACTGCCTCTACCTTCATTGGATCAACTGATACTCCATCTTCTGATATGACATGTCCAAGAAAATTCACCTTGTTCAACCAAAATTCACACTTATTCAGCTTAGCATATAATTGATTATCCTTCAATATCTGTAACACAAGAGTCAAGTGAGTTCTGTGTTCTTCCCAACTTGTTGAATATACCAAAATATCGTCCACGAAGACTATCACAATCCGGTCTAATAAGTCCACAAAAATTCTGTTCATCATGTCCATAAAAGCTGCTGGCGCATTAGTCAAACCAAAAGGCATTACCAGGAATTCGTAGTGTCCATACCTGGTCCTGAATGTTGTCTTGGATACATCCTCCTCCTTAATTCTTAACTGATGGTATCCCGATCTCAAATCAATTCTTGAAAATACTTTTGCTGATTGTAACTGATCAAACAAATCATCTATTCTAGGCAAAGGATATTTATTCTTCACCGTGACTTGGTTCAACATACGATAGTCAATACACAATCTCATCGATCCATCTTTCTTCTTTACAAATAATACTGGTGCACCCCAAGGGGAAACACTAGGCCGTATGAACCTCTTATCCAACAACTCTTGTAACTGCACTTTCAATTCTTTCAGCTCAGCCGGCGCCATTCTATATGGTGCTTTTGAAATAGGTGCTGTTCCCGGTACCAATTCAATCGTAAAATCAATTTCTCTCTTTGGTGGCAAACCAGGTAACTCATCAGGAAAGACTTCGGGAAAATCCCTCACTACCTCAATGTCCTCTACTCTCGGGGTAGGCATCTCAACAGGTGTTACATTAGCTAAATAGGCTCTACAACCTTTAGCCAACAATTTCTGAGCTTTAACAGCTGATATCAAACAATCTCCTTTTCTATCCCGGATTCCCTGAAACAATAGTTCTTTCTCTCCAGGAATTTTAAAATAAACTCTCTTTTTAGTACAATCCACTAGTGCATTATATTTTGATAACCAATCCATTCCCAAGATTACATCAAAATCACACATATCAATCAGCACAAGATTAGCAAGCAAAATTCTATCTTCTATCAGCACAGGAGAGTTTTCAATATATTCGGTTGCTATAACCGAATCTCCCATAGGAGTAGAAATCATCAAATCATCACTCAGTCTAGATAATGACTTATCTAGACTTAAAGCGAACACCGAAGAAATAAAAGATCGCGAAGCTCCCGGGTCTATTAACACTCTAGCAAAACGATTGAGGATAAGAAGAGTACCTTCAATAACCTCATCCGACCCACGCGCATCTTCTGATGATAGAGCAAAAATCCTCGCCTGAGTCTTCTTATTCATATCAGCCCCGGTCTTCTTTTCACGATTAGGGCAATTAGGAGAGATATGCCCAACCTCATTGCACACGAAGCATCTTCGAGGATCCGTAGGGCACGGCTTCCCTCTATGCGAATCCTGTCCACAAATCCTGCAACGACCTCCATTCATGTTACCATTGTCATTGCCTCGAAACTGTTGACGTGGTGCACCGTTCATCCGGTTCTGTTGCTGCTGCCTTTGTTGCTTAAATGGTCGCTGATTCCCACGATTAACATTATTGTTAAAACGCTTCTCCCCAGAACGTTTCAGCTTACTCTCTTGAGCTTTGACCTGATTGTTTCTCCTTTCCAAGGTTCTTTTAAAATCATCCTCCAAAATAGAAGCTAGCTCGACCGCCTTTGCTACAGTCGTAGGTTGAGAAACTAATACCCTCGACCTTATGCCGTCCTTCAGCCCATCCACAAAACGTTGCGCTTTAATCAATTCATTAGGGCAAGCATTAGTAGCAAATCGTTGAAGTTGTTCAAACTTCGTCTCATACTGTAGCACAGTCATCGATCCTTGCACTAACTCCAAGAATTCTTTCTCCTTGCGTCGCTGAATATGGGAAGGAAAGTACTTGATGTTGAACACCTCCTTAAATTCATCCCAAGAAATCTCCTGATTTGCAGTAAAATTATTGCGCTCGGCGGACTCCCACCAAAATACCGCCTCACCAACAAACAGGAAAGTAGCATAAACCACCCGATCCGCCTCAGGTACCTTCATACCCTTGAACAGCCGCTCCACTTCAACCAACCAACGCTCAGCCTTTTCTGGGTCATCCTCACCAGAAAACTGAGGTCCAGCCCTCTTAAATCGTTCGAGTGTTGGCGCCTTAGCATTATCATTACTACTTCCACCGTTTCGCAATTCAGCCGCCAATTGCCTAACCATATCAGACATATTCTGACTGGCTCCCTCATCCTGTGAAGGATTAGGATTCGCATTGGTTCGACGTCCACGATTTCCAGAGTTCACCATTCTCGCGTATCTACAGTCAAAGAAAGGAGATGAATTAGAAATCTTACATATAGCTCAATTTGTAATTCACCTCTCATTCCTTTGACTCCTAGCACCGCTCACGCAAGACACAAAACATGCAAAAATGAAACAATCACAAGGCAAGCATTAAAGCAAATAATTCTTTTATTCATTAATAAGAAGATTCCTACACTGAGATCCCTTATAAATCAGGGTCTTTAATACAAAAGATTTTTGAAACTAAAAACTATCCTAACTCTTTCTCCTAGCCATCCTTCCTACTCTCTTGCCTTCAGAGGTAATCATCCAGTATGTCTAAAGCTACCCAGGTTGGTGCAAGCCTCAAGTGCGTATGCCACAGAATTTCCCACATCGTCATGTATGGCCATCTGTAACCCAAAGATTTAAACATATGGTACAGAGCGTCAGACAATGCAGTATCAGTCTTGGCCCGAACATAGACAGGGTGCCTTCTCACAATCTTGGCCTCTACCATCACAAATATAGAAGGAGATCCATCGTAAAATGCTATTTCAATCTCTTCTTGCTCATATCCTTCGATCTCCATTCCTGGCATGTAGTCTAAGTAAGGATCCCACTCTGGGTCGTCTATAGGCAAGGGTTCTACATCAGCCACTGGGTTCTGGAATAGAAGCTCTTGCTCAAGGTTTAGCTTTTGGAGTGTCTGGTATCACAAAGCCATTTGAAAGTGCTAGACAATTTTTTTACAAATCAGTTGTATTTATGTTTCTTCTACATATTGTTGTAAGATAATACTATAAACATATATGTTGGTTATGTATATAATATGGTACTAATTATATGAATAATATATGAGAATATCTTTTGCATTTATGAATAATGCTTGTTATCAAATTTAGCACAGCAGCATAAAGCTGCTGTTTTTTTTTAAATTTTTTCGAAGCCGTACCGACAGATAAAATCTGTCACAAATGAGCTAAAACCGTCGCAATAGGTATCTAACGGCGTTTAATGTCTCCCTTCCAAACATTTATACCGACGGCATAAAACTGTCACGCCCCGAAATCCCATACCTCGATCGAAGTGCGGAAGCCAATCAATGATATACATTTGGAGGTAGAGAATCTCGGGCGCGAGACCGAACAGTCGATTTCACCACCAATTACGATCATCTCAAAAGGATGTGTAATCGGTCACGCCCATAATCAGTGCAATACAAATACAAACATTAATGAATACTATGGAATGGAAATTTACTTAATAACACTGATAATAATCCATTTAAGAAAGTCAAATCAAATAAACCTATAAATCTATGGCACACAATTGCCATTAAATGTCATAAGCATCAAATAAGCAAAGCAAATAATATAAACTCTAAGTCTTCACGGCTCCTGCGACCGCTTCACTACTGCAACTTCTTGATCTCAAATTCCATTTGCGCCTGCATCAGAGGATGCATGAGTATTTCATAGAAACACTCAGTAGGATGTAAAAACCCACTGAATTAGGACAAACAATATGAATAGGATAAGAATAACAAAGGTTTATGAAGATGCCGCGACATCTGGACTAAACCAAGGATTTATACACCTGAAAGGTTAGTCGATAAAAATTCCAACCCGCAAGTAGGGAAAACAACAATAAGGCTCCTACTACACATATGAGTAAGGAGGGAATGATAATCATATAAAAAAGCTCCAGACATTAAAAGTGAAAGGAGTACAATTTCTGCTCGCTGAACCGATCACCCGCAAGTGACTATACCAGAACCACCCTAGGGGTCCTCTTTTTGGAACCCTGCCATGCGTCTAGGATGCTGGCCCCACCAGTGCTTACGGACACGATGGGCGGAGATTGAAGACCTTCCGTAATGTCAACAATCTAACGTACGTATGTTGCCTCTTTTTGGGCAGTGTGGAACCGCAGTACCACAAATATTACTGACCCCGCAAGATCAAGCAATGGCATAATGTGAGCATACTATGAATCCACTTCCGGAGAAGTCCCGCAAGACCTCTAGTGGAGGAATCAATCAAATAATCATGATGAATAATAATTCAACGAAATAGAGGCCGCAACGCTCTAACCACATAAGGTATCAACCACCGAAACAGACTCACATACAGAGTATAAGTGGGAATGTCACACAAAGAGAATAACACAATCCATACATACGTTCATGCTCAGCCCTAGATGGAAATTCATATAGGTCTTATTGAAATATATATATAAATCAGAGACAAGGTGTTAATGAGTCCTAGATGATTTGGATTCCAAATGGAACCTCAAACCGACACAAGCGCTTTATCTTCAAATACACGATTACGGTTTTCTTGACATAAGTATTACCCATCTATCATATTAACCATAACCCAACCTTACTGTGATAATCATAAGGATATAGTCTAGTATTAGTTACTAGCACGTCATATCATCTTCACATCTTATTAAGTGGTTTTACTTAAGTACATAGTATTTTCACTTAGATTCTGCTCACTGTCTTATGCACAACAGTCCCCTTCCGGCGGCTCCCAGACACTGTACAGTTAAGGTTATCTTCTGAAATTTTTACTGAGAGTACCCTTGTGGGTCTAGTTTCTAACCCCACCGGTTTTATATTTTTCTGATATCATATGAATTAGTTATGAATTATTTACTGTCGACTGTCCGTGCAGAAACAGTTCTGGCCGAAAGTGAAACACATGATTAAACTTTAATATTCTTATTCCGAACCACTTATAGATGATAATATACTCATGATAGATGATAGTACTCCCCTCCTAGATCAATTACAGATCCTGGAATTAACTAGAATTACCAAAAGATTCCCTTTTTATCATGTTTCTCCCCATATAACACAATCTTAGACCATAATATCTTTCAATTAAGTCAATTTAAGCAAAACGATCATTAAGGCATAAGACTCAATCATTAGACATCATAATCAAAGCAATATCAGAACTTTTATCTTCTGTAAAATTAATAAAGCATCCAACTTTGATTTGATTTACCATCTAGACATGAAGCATGAAGGCATATATGCATGTATCGCAATACACATGGAAAACAAGACATAAATCATTAATCCCGCAAGATTCAAAGCAATACTCCAAGGAAATCAGTAAGAACACTCATCATATAATGTGAGAAAAGAATAAGAAGAGAGGGAAAAACCATCCTACTCTTTATCACCAAAAGACGTCGCCTTTCTACGCGATGTTCGTCTCCTCCGCTACCTTCAAAGCTTCCCGATCCAAGCTCTTGAGCAATTCCCACAAGAAGAGGTCTTCTAAGAGAGGGATGAACCTGGGAAGGAGAGGGGAAAGCCTCTGGACGTTCTAGGGTTTAGTTTTCAAAAGCACAAGCCTAGACTCTATGGGTTTATATAGAGTTTTTAGAAGATCTTTGCCCAATCAATTCTACCATATCTTGGGCACTTTCCACCAATGGGAGAGTCCCTAAATCACCCTAGGAACGTGCAATATAAGTTTAGTTAGGATATGACATCTTTCCCAAACAAATCCGCCTCAAAATTAGGTTAGAATTCGCCAAACCGCAACTGGCGATCGATCGTGCAATACGGCGATCGATCGTCCTGCGCTGTTTACAAACTACGCGATGGCGCCGATCGTAGCCGATCGAAGCCGATCGATCGTGTTCCGTAAGCCGATCGATCGTTTTCAGCGCGATCGATCGTGTTTATTCAATTTCCCAAATCTTTTTACTCCGAACTCCAAATCACACAAAATTGGTGTCGATGGGAAGCTCTTCTCACCAGCTTTAATTTAAACAAAGCATCACACCGTCAAATCAATCATTAAGAGGGTCAAATTTCAGTTTTAAGATACTTACTAATTTTCCGGATGTTACAAAAACCGTCGATAAAATACGCTTGCGACAGAAATAGATCCGTCGGTGAAACTGTTGGTAAAGCTATTAACGACAGAACGCCACTTTTCCGTCGAAATGCCATTAGCGGCGCCACTTATACCAACGGAGCTAGCGGCGGAAACAATCCGTCGCTATAAACATGTAGCGACAGTTTAAAGACTTTTAACGACAGTTTGTGCCGTCGATA
The DNA here is from genome assembly GCA_039654745.1 of Houttuynia cordata. NCBI lineage: Eukaryota > Viridiplantae > Streptophyta > Magnoliopsida > Piperales > Saururaceae > Houttuynia > Houttuynia cordata. Next base: position 60,641,745 of record CM077502.1, on the reverse strand, counting down.
AAAGCTATTTTTGTTGTAGTGTGTTTCATCTATAGAAGACACAAGAATTGCTCAGATATATGTGTTTTCCAAAAAGAAAATTTTCAACTTTTTTCAATCAAGATAAGTATAAAGTATATTAATAACTTACTTGTTGGGTGAACCCTTCTGGAAAGGCTTGTTCGTGTCTTTCTTGCACATTAGTGCTCCTTGTCTTGTAATGTATTGTCTATGCTCCCTATATGAAAAGTTTCAAAGATTACGAGATATTCATCGAAAAATCAAACTATGAAAGATGAAGGAAATAGCTACTTATTGTAAATAGTAATCCTCTCGACAATTATTTAACACATATATTCGAGCCTTCTGAAGATCAGTTAAATCTATACTAAAAGGATTTGCAACTCCCAAAGGATGCACGTTTGGTGTAAAAACAGAAAGGCCATTGTACCGTTGTCCTTAAAGACCATCATCATTTCTCTCTTGTTGATTGAATCTTATTTCAACATCTTCGAAGTACATAGAACAAAAATTGATGCATTCATTGGAAATGTATGTTTCCGCAATCAAATCCTCTAGGCATGCTTTATTTCTCACATATTTCTTCAATATGTGTAAGAACCTTTCGATTGGACACATCCATCAGAATTGCACTAGTCCAACAATCATTGCCTCACGAGGAAGATGAATTGCTAGATATACCATCACGTCAAAAAATGTGGGTGGAAATATCTTCTCAAGCTTGCACAATACGATAACAATATCTTTTTCCATTTGTTCCAACATTTCCGACTTCAAAGTTCTAGAACACAACACCTTGAAAAATAAACTCAACTCAATTAATGCATCACACATGTCTTTTTGTAAATTTCCACGTATTGCCATGGGTAGTAACAGTTGTAGAAGAACATGACAATCGTGACTTTTCATTCCTAATAACTTACAACCACTGTCATGTACGCACCAAAAGATATTTGATTCCAAACCATATGGAAATTTCACCAACTTCAACCAAGAACAAAAGCTCTTCTTTTCATCTGAGGACATTGTCTAGCAAGCTTGTGGCATTACATATTTATCACCATTCGGAATCAAGTGCAACTCCTTCTTGATACCCATTTCCTACATATCCAGTCGTGCTTTCACATTGTCCCTTGTTTTCCCCTCAATATTCATTAATGTTCCCACCACATTATCGCATATATTTTTCTCGATGTGCATCACATCTAAATTGTGATGCAACTTTAGTGATTGCCAATATGACAATTTCCACACTATATTTTTTTCCTCCAATTCAACTCATTTGGACTGCGCTTTCTTTTTTTTTATTTGGATCATTATCAAGCTCAACATATTTTACCAACTATTGTTGCATGTGAATATCATCCCCGGATAGTTGTTTAGGTGGCAACTTCTTGTCTACATTACAATCAAACTCCTTTTTTCTTCCGCCAACAATGATCTAGTGGGAGGAAACGACGATGACACATGTAACTCATCTTTCTTCCATGCTTCAAGTAAGAGGAAGATGTCTCCTTTTTGCAATTAGGACATGCTAATTTTCCTTTTGTAGACCAACCGGATAAGTTCGCATAAGTAGGAAAGTCATTAATTATCCACAACAGTGTTGCATGCATCCAAAACTTCTCTTTCTTTGACACATCATAAATCTCCAAACCATCTTTCCATAAAACCTTCAATTCATCTATCAATGGTTCCAAGAAGACATCAATGCTATTTCCAGGAGACTTTGGCCCAGATATATGTAATGACATCATGAAAAATGGCTCTTTCATGCACATCCAAAGAGGCAAGTTGTAAGACATAACTATCACTGGCCACATACTATAATCATTAGTCAAATTCCCAAATGGATTGAAACCATCAGTGGCTAGTGCAAGCCAAACATTTTGTGGTTCATTCGTAAACCAACCATATTTCTTGTCAAACTCCCTCCAAGCTTTAGAATCAGTTAGATGCCTTAATACTTTCTTATTAGGATCCTCGGTATGCTTCTCTTTATGCTACCTCATATGTGAAGCTGTCTTCCTACACATAAATAATCTTTGAAGTCTCGGTATTAGGGGAAAGTAGCGCAAGACTTTATGTGGAATGTTTTTACCCTTTGGTTGGTCACATTTGTATCTAGATTGCTTACATTTCGGACATTTCTCAACCTTTTCATAACCCTTCCAGAAGAGTGCGCAATTATTTATACACACATATATCAATTCATACCCAAGGCCCATATCTTGCAAAACTTTCTTAGCTTCATAATGCGACTTTGGCAATGTCTTTATGCTAGGATTTGCATCCTTAAATAACTCAAATATCTGGTCGAATGATTTGATACTACAACCATTCATTAGATTAATGTGCAACATCTTTATCAAGAAGGCAACTTAGAATAACTTTGGCACCCCGGATATAGTTCACGCTCAAGATCTCTTAGCAATCGGGTAAATTTGTATTGCTTCCCATCAAAACCTCGAGAATCATTACTAGTGGATGATTCCTGGATGAGAGCATCTTCCTCATGTGCATTATATGCGTTGGTCATAACTGTATCCATAAATAGCCCTGCATACAAATCTTCCACAATTTCTTGCATTGCATTTGCATCTCCTCCTTAATTGCATCCAATATTGTCATTATCATCCTCCCCCATCAGCGTTTCGAGAGTCTCACCATGCAAATACCACCGCGCATAAGTTCCTTCCATACCATTAGCATACAAGTCACAATGCACCTCATCTACATATTTATAGTACACATTGTTGCACCTTCAGCATGGACATCGGATTTTACCGCTTCTTTTTGTATGATGTCGTGCAAATTCCTCAAATTCATCTACTCCATTCATATACTGTGTGCAAGCCTTATTCTTAAGTTGCATCCAACTTCGATCCATAGAATACCTATCAAAAGTAGCAAGTTTTGGACATGAATGAGGCAATAAATACAAAAACACATGTCGCAATTATAATTCCTAGGCACACTTTCCTTAATCCATGTAGATAATGCTAAAAAGTCAACAATTAACTCTTTCGTTTAGAAAAGACAAATATCATCAGAAGCCATTGTAGATAAGGTAATTGGGAAGATATGAGCAATTTACTTTCTATCATGTTCAACCTTAGTCAAACAAACAAATCAAATTAAATCATCACTATTAGCATATAAACTACATCCTATGAGCCAAGAGATCATGCTACGCTGTATGAGAACTCTGAAAACTAGCTAGCTAGATGCTAAACGGCTATATAATTAGAATACTTAAAAATTAGTGGAATGTAGGTTTCTGTTATCTACAACTTATGAAATTTATTGACGCATTAACATGAAAGATGTATAGCGATGTGCCACTATATAGTATCCATGGAAAATAATTTCCCAACGAAAATAAAGAAAGATAAGTGAAGCAAGAAATGAGAGCATTACCTTGTTCAGTTTCCAACTATTCTCGGGCACACCACAAGGTATGAGAACCACTGTCAATTGTCCATAACAATCTCCCTAACACCAACAACCCCAAAACTTCACCTTTGAGACAAAATTTCAACAATCAATTATCCAAGAGTAAAAAGTAATTTGCTAAAAATGGAGTGATTGTCAATTGACATTTGAATTAGCAGAAAGTTGGAGAACTACATCTAACAATGAAATATGAAGAAGTGCAAATGAGTGTGCAACCTTTTTTTCTAGGCAAGGAATGCAGGAGTAGACGTTGGCTAAAGACCTAAGTTATGGAAAAAAACTGATTTAGGAGATTTACTAAGCTAAGTTTTGACATATGTAAAATAGATATGCTAGTGAATTTCGTTTAAGGGAAGTGGCGAGGCTAAAATCTAATTGAAGCACATTGAAAAAAAACAACCTTATTAGTTTTCAAAGTTATACATACAAAGTGATATTAAAAAAATATACAATAGTGATTCCCCTTGTGTTTTTCTGAAATTTTCTAACTACTACGTGTGGCGAGTAGAGAGAGTTGGATGTTGAATAACTGGCCCTACCTATATGCCCTTAAAGCCCATCCCTTTAAAGTTTAAATTCCCAAGCTATACCCACTTTACCCCACCCCTATACTAAGTCAAAAGTTTAATACAATAGAACCCAATTGGCCTTTGAACTGAGTTCCCTAATTCGACCCTGCTCCCCTCACCTTCCTCCTTCACTCCCTCGGCCCCTCCAGGTCAACTCAAAACAAACATCTTAAAAAGTCAACTTCAGATTCACTAGCAACATCTAAAATCTAAAACACTAAAATCAAAAGCTTGTAAAAGCTCAAACTTTGACATTCCACAACATTTCATAATAAAAGAAATGTCATTTCTAATCTAATCTTAAGTAGTTTAGCAAACAAGAATATATTAAAGCTAGTTCTCAATCAATCCACGTTGACCAAAGGTAAAAAATTGAAAACAACCAAATGATGACATCAACTTCTAGATCTAGCATTTGAATTTAATTAATGATTCTATTTTCTACAAAAAGCCAAAGTAAATTACAATCAAGCAACAATTTTGGCACATTTCCTACCACTACAACTAGTATCAGGAAAAAAAATTTCTGGAGTGCGTTGTTTTCATCAAAGACATAAAAGCTTAGATCAAGCATATATCCAACAAATACAAATTCTCAATGGAATTGCAAATAAGCATGACATATTGAACAAGCTTGACTTCATTTCTGAAAATTAAATTTGAGAGACAAGTACAATAATTAAATTAACAAGCACACTAAATCCCAAACACCAAAATCAACAAAATAGTGAAAAAAACAATTACACAAATATGCCACTCCAGCCCGGTACATCTTATTCAACAAAACAAAGATAAAAAAGATTCAACATTTTTTCGCCAAAATGCAAAAAACCATGTTTCCAAATTGACAAAAGAGTCCATTCCACTCAAAGCTTCAGTATAGAATACAACAATCACTGCTTCCTGCTCCAGCTACCACCAAATCCAAAATTACACCAACAAAAAGCTAAATTTTAGTTATCTAACAAACAGACCCATCAACATAACCAAGAAAGAGACACCAAAAAGTAAAATCTAATGAGTTTGTGAAAATGGCAACCTGGCCACCTACCTGTAAAGGTGAAACTGGAGAGGGAAAATAGAGTAGGGAGCAGGCCCCAAAACATGGCCCTTCTATAAAAGCAAACCATCAGGCAAAAAAAAAATCAAACCTTTTGCGACGTACCATGTCTCTTGTTGCAAAAGTGCAAGGTTTTTTCGTTTTTTCCTAAAATACAAAAAGAAAAATATTCATTTGCGACAAAATAAACATTTGTCTTAAACAATACTAAACATTTGTGAGGGATTTCCTTTTAGTAGCTAAGACGGTTGTTTTTTTGCGAAGAAATTCGAATTTTGTCGCAAATGAATGAGTTTTTGCGAGGAACACAATTTGCGTCGCAAATGGAACTCCCTTTTGCAAAAGATAACTTTTAGAGACCAAAATTTCTTGGCCGTTAAAGAATTCGTCAAGTTCATTTTCAAACAAAGAGACGACATTCAAATTTTTTAGCTTCCCAAAATCAATGGTTATTGGTCCATGAAAATGATTCATGTTGAATTGAACTAGTTCAAGGTGAGTAGTATTAGTCAATGAATTAGGAATAGTCCCGCTAAAATTGTTTCTAGACACACTAAGAATGTGAAGGTTTGGAAAGAAATGTCCTATGTGAGGAGAAAGGCATCTACTTAATTGGTTGAACTCGACTGCTAGTGTCTTCATGTTAGAGAGATTGTAAATTGCACGAGGGAGTTCACCTCTGAAATTGTTGCAAGCCAAGAGAAGATCAGCTAAGCCAGATATTTTGCCAACCTCTTCTGGGATTGCCCCATGAAAATTGTTAAGTGTTAGGGAAACATGGACAAGAGAAGAGAGGTTCACCAGTAAGGGCAAGACACCTTTCAAATTGTTGCTATCAAGATAAAGGACAGTTAGCTTGGATAGAAGGCTATTTCTAATTCCTTTCGCCAATGGATATGCAGCCAGAAAATTTTCTAATATACGGTACCGTAAGCTTTGCTGCCATGTTCTGAGGAAAATCATGTGGTATGTCACTGTCTGGAAGATTTGATATTACGAAAATCTTCGGTATTCAGGTACCTTGGCATGAACGAATACAGTAAGTTGGGAAGATCGTCTGTCCCTGTCTAACCAACTAGGATGACTATTAGTTGAAGCCCTATCTGGAACAGATCTTGACGCACCAGAGCTTCTGGTACCACTAGCTGGCAAATGAGGACCACCAAAAAATATAGAAGGCTCAGAGTATAAAAGCTCTGGCCCCTCCCACATTAGGAAAGCCTCTTGCACCGTTCTCTGGTGCTGTGCTGCTACTTGTTCCAGTAGGTGGTACAGAAATGAAGCGTCCGGCTTCCTGATCCCATACAACAGTTGATCGAGGGTGTGGAATAATACCAGTGTTGTTTCTTCTAATTGGATTTGGAACTGAATCTTCAGCTACTGCACTTTCATAGCCATCATTGGTCTTTGCTGGCCAGGGTTACTGATCAGTCGAAGAGCCGTTTGGGGCGTGAAAAAACTAAAACATCCACAGTGAATATAACACCCGAAAAATTTGTGTGCTTACTAAAATTGATTGATCTAAAAATATTAAATTTTGATGCTTGTTTTGCTATGTTTTGCACTTTGGAGTTAAAGTATGTGAAGAGAGCTTTCCAACTCCACAAACAGTGCGCAAATCGGAGTTCGGAGCATAAAGTTATGTTAGTTTGAATTTTGGTATGTAGTCAGGGTACGCGATTAATCGTCGGGGTACGCGATAGATCGCAACGGCATTGAATACAGAAATTGCGTTTTGAGTGGATTTTCTTGAGAAAAAGATACCAAATCCTAACCAAACTTGGAGAGGACGTTCATGAGGAGATTTTGGAGGATTTTGGAGGATTCTTATTGGAGGAAAGAGTCCATGATAAGGAGGGATTTGCATAAGAGGTGGAAACCCTAAACTCTATATAAACCCATGAGAGGGGAGGGCTTGTGAGATTCATATCAAACCCTAGCTTGTGCTTTTCTCCTTCTCACGTTCACCCTTCTCTCAAGCCTCTTCTTGGTATGAGTCTTCATCCAAAGCTTGGAGCGGAGGCATCGTTACGAAGCGAAGAAGGCGAACGACGCGTAAAGGGCGAGACTTTTATGAAACTAAGTGTAAGATGATTTTACCACTATTCTTTGTGATTTATTTCAATCATATGAATGTTTATGATTCAAGTTCTAATGTCAAATATGTGACCTTGTTTGGGAATGAATATGTGTGGTATTTCTATTCATGAGTTGATTATAATCATGCTCTTATATGTGAAGATGTAGGGGTCAATTGATATATGATATGTAACATGATAAAGGGTATATTTTGGCAATTCCATACAATCCTAGGGTCTGTAATTGATCTAGGAGGGGAGTATGGTTGTCTATTAATAATATATTATCACCTATAATGTGTTATTAAGTGAGATAATCGAGTTTAATAAAGAGTCTTAATCTCGGCCAGAACTGTTTCTGTGCTGACAGTCTGTACTAAATAATTCATAACTAATTCAAATAAACTCAGAAAAATATACCGTCTATTGGGTTAGAATCAAAGGACTATATACAGTAAAACTTTCAGAGAGTAATTCAATTGTGCTGACGCTGGGAAGAGCCAGAAGTCAACTGATATGTAAAAATAGAATACTATAATTAGGGTAAAAGGTGGAGAAACTTTAGCAAAACATTACCCTATGCTAAAATAAGTATACTATGAAAGTAATATGTGTTATGCAAGATCTTCCAGAAAGAATTACAGCAGAATGGACCAAGTATAATACTTTAATATCATGGGCTAATGGTGGGTAGTTTGGTGTTTAATAAGTCCTATGTGATTCATGGTTGATATTGACAAGACTACGTTTTCAATTGGAAGCCGAACCATCATCCACTTTGACTAAAGTCTTAAACCTTGAAGTTTGGATCAATGTTTCTATGACCGAGTTGAGTATTGGAATAGTTCCACCTATGTTAAAGCAATGTGTGACACTTCTGTTGTTGACACTTTATTTTGATACTTCTATGGTTAGTTGTGTGACGATAGAGATTAAGTAATGTCATTGGTACTCCATTAGTGAGTCAGACTTTTGAAAGAGTATCGAAATCTTTGTTGTACTTCTTTTGTGAGCTAGTTATCAGAATGAATATATTCTTCATAGAGGATACCTTTCCTTCGAGTAAATAGTTACATCAGAGATTCGTTATAAGAACCCTGTGAGATTTTGCCCAAGAGAGATAAATTAGTTTCTCAGGATGAGAGATGGGTAGTCTCAATAGTACCTGAGTGAAGACATTCGTAGTATGTTGGTAAAAACCATAATAGACTCCGTCCAGTTGAGAGTTGTAGAATACTCAAAAGCACTTGGATTAAGAGAAACTCAGCCAGGGTGAGAGCTAATGATACTCAATATATGTGAAGAGAGCTTTCCAACGCCACCAACGGTGCGCAAATCGGAGTTCAGAGCATAAAGTTATGTTAGTTTGAATTTTAGTATGCAGTCGGGGTATGCGATTGATCGCCGGGGTATGCGATTGATCTGGCGGGGTACGCGATAGATCGCAACGGCATTGAATACGGAAATTGCGTTTTGAGTGGATTTTCTTGAGAAAAAGATACCAAATCCTAACCAAACTTGGAGAGGACGTTCATGAGAAGATTTTGGAGGATTTTGGAGGATTCTTATTGGAGGAAAGAGTCCATGATAAGGAGGGATTTGCATAAGAGGTGGAAACCCTAAACTCTATATAAACCCATGAGAGGGGAGGGCTTGTGAGATTCATATCAAACCCTAGCTTGTGCTTTTCTCCTTCTCACGTTCACCCTTCTCTCAAGCCTCTTCTTGGTATGAGTCTTCATCCAAAGCTTGGAGCGGAGGCATCGTTACGAAGCGAAGAAGGCGAACGACGCGTAAAGGGCGAGACTTTTATGAAACTAAGTGTAAGATGATTTTACCACTATTCTTTGTGATTTATTTCAATCATATGAATGTTTATGATTCAAGTTTTAATGTCAAATATGTGACCTTGTTTGGGAATGAATATATGTGTTATTTCTATTCATGAGTTGATTATAATCATGCTCTTATATGTGAAGATGTAGGGGTCAATTGATATATGATATGTAACATGATAAAAGGGTATATTTTGGCAATTCCATACAATCCTAGGGTCTGTAATTGATCTAGGAGGGGAGTATGGTTGTCTGTTAATAATATATTATCACCTATAATGTGTTATTAAGTGAGATAATCGAGTTTAATGAAGAGTCTTAATCTCGGCCAGAACTGTTTCTGTGCTGACAGTCTGTACTTCATAATTCATAACTAATTCAAATAAACTCGGAAAAATATACCGTCTATTGGGTTAGAAACTAGACTCAAAGGACTATATACAGTAAAAATTTCAGAGAGTAATTCATTCTGTGCTGACGCTGGGAAGAGCCGAAATTCAACTAATATGTAAAAACAGAATACTCTAATTAGGGTAAAAGGTGGAGAAACTTTAGCAAAACATTACCCTATGCTAAAATAAGTATACTATGAAAGTAATATTTGTTATGCGAGATCTTCCAGAAAGAATTACAGCAGAATGGACCAAGTATAATACTTTGATATCATGGGCTAATGGTGGGTAGTTTGGTGTTTAGTAAGTCCTATGTGTTTCATGGTTGATATTGACAAGACTACGTTTTCAATTGGAAGCCGAACCATCATCCACTTTGACTAAAGTCTTAAACCTTGAAGTTTGGATCAATGTTTCTATGACCGAGTTGAGTATTGGAATAGTTCCACCTATGTTAAAGCAATGTGTGACACTTCTGTTGTTGACACTTTATTTTGATACTTCTATGGTTAGTTGTGTGACGATAGAGATTATGTAATCTCATTGGTACTCCTTTAGTGAGTCAAACTTTTGAAAGAGTATCAAAATCTTTGTTGTACTTCTTTCGTGAGCTAGTTATCAGAATGAATATGTTCTTCATAGAGGATACCTTTCCTTCGAGTAAATAGTTACATCAGAGATTCGTTATAAGAACCCTGTGAGATTTTGCCCAAGAGAGGTAAATTAGTTTTCCAGGATGAGAGATGGGTAGTCTCAATAGTACCTGAGTGAAGACATTCGTAGTATGTTGGTAAAAGCCATAATAGACTCTGTCCAGTTGAGAATTGTAGAATACTCAAAAGCACTTGGATTAGGAGAGACTCTGTCCGGTTGAGAGTTGTAGAATACTCAAAAGCACTTGGATTAAGAGAAACTCAGCCAGGGTGAGAGCTAATGATACTCAATAGCCCCTGTGTTAAGAGAAACTCAGCCAGGGTGAGAGCTAATGATACTCAATAGCCCCTGTGTTAAGAGAAACTCAGCTAGGGTGAGAGTTAATGATACTCAACAGCCCCTGTGTTAAGAGAAACTCAGCTAGGGTGAGAGTTAATGATACTCAACAGCCACTGCGTTAAGGGAGATTCAGTTAGGGTGAGAGTTAATAATACTCAAAAGTCCCTAAGTTAAGAAATTCAGCTAGGGAGAGAGTTAATAATACTCAAAAGTCCCTAAGTTAAGAAATTCAGCTAGGGAGAGAGTTAATAATACTCAAAAGCCTCTGAGTTAAGAGACCCTGCCAGGATGAGAGTTAATAAGAACTCAAAAGTCCCTGTGTTAAGAGAGTATATCTTTGAACCCTTGTTAGGTTCCCACCCAAAGAGAGACATTCCATAAATACTGATAGAGCCAGTATTCTAGACATGACAGAGGGTTCCAAGGAGAGAACCTCTAGGATAGTCTGGCAAGAAACCACATGGAAGTGGTGATATATGAGAGTGAGAGTTGTAGCTCCATACACTTGTGATAGTTGAAGTCTTTGTGAATGATGTTTTTCTTATGCACTCTCAATGTTTGGATCATTGATTAATTATATTCTCTCTATACATTTTAGCTGTTTTGGAGTCTTACTGACTGATGATGATTCTGGTAATGCAATTCCTTATATTGGATATCGATATTGCTGATTTGTCCATTGTTGTTGAAATCATATGCATTGTTATATATTGTATCTTTTGTGTTTGTGTGGGTTTTGCATCCTACTGTGTATTTCTTCGGAATACTCATGCATCCTGTGATGCAGGCTTGGATAAAGATTAGATTTCGAGAACGTTACAGCAGAAGGAAAAGCTCAAGGATTGCAGTCAGAAAGTTACGAAGTTTATGTTGCTTTTGTAATAAATAGTTGACATTAATGGCCTGTGTGCCAAGAAGTTTTAGTGATTTTGTTAAGAGATTTTAATGACTTTTATTTTGGGATAATTTGAGATTAAGAATTTTTATTTCATATGGTTTAATGATGTTGATTCATATGACTGAGTGGTGTCAATTACACATCCTTTTGAGATGTTGTGGTTGACTGGTGAATGGGAATTCAATTGCCTTCCCGAAATTCTGCTTCAAGAATTTCTCGCTTTAAGGTCGACTTTCGCACTCCGCCGAGGCTTGAAATTTCGGGGCGTGACAGCATGGTATCAGAGCCCTTCACTTCAGTCTTGAACAACATTGTTAACATATGAAGTAATGTAGTGGAACTTTGTAGAGAGAAAGAAGACTTAGCATAATCTAGATTAATTGTTAGAAATCTCTAGCAAAGAAACCATTAAGGAATTGATTTTTGATCTTTAATTTTGCTGATGGATTGTTTTGTTTTGTGTGTAATTGGCTTGCTTGAAAGTTTGTGATTTTTGGGGGTTAATGAATAGATAGATGAGTTAAAATTCATCTACTTTCATTGACTATAGAAACTAGGTGATGAAACAATTTTTGTATCAGAGTGCGCAGCGGAAGCATGTTTAGCAGAAGGATCTTTAACCAGGGGTCAAAGAATAGATAAGATGAATTAAAATTGAAACTTGGTGAGATTCTATATGGTGAATTCAGGAGCACGTGATAGACGAGCAAATCTTGCTGCTAACCTTCCGTCGGAGGAAGATGCCAGCCAAGATGTTTCGGAAGTAGTTAGGCAACTTGCAGCTGAATTACGGAATGGTAGAGGTGGAAGCACTGAGAAGGCTCCAACTCTAGAAAGATTTAAGAGAGCTGGACCAGAGTTCTCCGGGGAGGATAACCCAGAGAAGGCTGAGCGCTGGTTAGTTGAAGTGGAGCTACTGCTTAAAGGAATGAAAGTGCCTATCGCTGAGCGGGTTGTTTTTGCGACTTTTCTATTTGTTGGAGAGGCAGTATTCTGGTGGGAATCTGCGGAACGTAACAACTTTGCGGAAGATCAAGACATTACTTGGGATGAGTTCAAACAAGTTTTTAATAATAAATATTTTCTGCCCCACGTGCAGCGCCGCAAGGAAAAAGAATTCCTAGAATTAGTGCAAGGTTCAATGTCGGTACTCCAGTATGAGACTAAATTTGAGCAGCTACAACGGTTTGCCACAAACGCCTGTCCTAATGATTTGGTCAAGGCTCAGCAGTTTGTGGATAGATTGAAGGACGGGTTGAGGGCAAAGGTGTTAGCCTCTCAGCCTACAACTGTAGCGAAGGCGGTTGAGTTGGCCTCTATCTTGGAGGATGACTTCAAGAGGATGCAGGAGAGGAAGATTAGCCTCACAAAAGATCAAGACAATAAGTCAAAGCATCACAATGGAAAACGTCTTGGGAACGACAGTCGCCCATTTAAACGGCAGAAGCCGCTACCACAGCAAAGTGGGCAAGAATTGTCAGATCAAAAGGAAAATCGATGCAGATTTTGTGGACAACAAGATCATCAAGGAAAACCATGTCCAAAGGATCCTAGGAGATGCTACATATGTAGAGAATGGGGACACGTTTCCACCTATTGCCCAAGTAAAGAGAGGATGAATAAAGTTGAATCGAACCAAAAGAGTCAAGCGCGGATATTTACATTAACGTCAGAAGACGCAAAAGTTTCAAACGAGGGTAATGAAGGTACTCTACTGTCCATGCCTGATAGTTAGATTCAAGATTCTGGTTGATGTACTTGAATATCTATAGAATACCCTACCGTAGCATGGGATATGATTTGATTGTTGTGTTGATATTGCTTACTGTTATGACTTCGATTTTATGCTTACTTGGATGTGTTAGCATAATATATTTGGTGAATGACGTTTGTTATAACAAGAGATCCTACCTTAGAATACAAGGAGAAGTAGAATCGTGCAAAACTATCTTGAGTTGTTTAGAAATTTATTTCGACATTTCGAGGACGAAATGTTTTCTAAGGAGGGGAGGATGTAACACCCGAAAAATTTGTGTGCTTACTAAAATTTATTGATCTAAAAATATTAAATTTTGATGCTTGTTTTGCTATGTTTTGCACTTTGGAGTTAAAGTATGTGAAGAGAGCTTTCCAACGCCACCAACGGTGCGCAAATCGGAGTTCAGAGCATAAAGTTATGTTAGTTTGAATTTTAGTATGCAGTCGGGGTATGCGATTGATCGCCGGGGTATGCGATTGATCTGGCGGGGTACGCGATAGATCGCAACGGCATTGAATACGGAAATTGCGTTTTGAGTGGATTTTCTTGAGAAAAAGATACCAAATCCTAACCAAACTTGGAGAGGACGTTCATGAGAAGATTTTGGAGGATTTTGGAGGATTCTTATTGGAGGAAAGAGTCCATGATAAGGAGGGATTTGCATAAGAGGTGGAAACCCTAAACTCTATATAAACCCATGAGAGGGGAGGGCTTGTGAGATTCATATCAAACCCTAGCTTGTGCTTTTCTCCTTCTCACGTTCACCCTTCTCTCAAGCCTCTTCTTGGTATGAGTCTTCATCCAAAGCTTGGAGCGGAGGCATCGTTACGAAGCGAAGAAGGCGAACGACGCGTAAAGGGCGAGACTTTTATGAAACTAAGTGTAAGATGATTTTACCACTATTCTTTGTGATTTATTTCAATCATATGAATGTTTATGATTCAAGTTTTAATGTCAAATATGTGACCTTGTTTGGGAATGAATATATGTGTTATTTCTATTCATGAGTTGATTATAATCATGCTCTTATATGTGAAGATGTAGGGGTCAATTGATATATGATATGTAACATGATAAAAGGGTATATTTTGGCAATTCCATACAATCCTAGGGTCTGTAATTGATCTAGGAGGGGAGTATGGTTGTCTGTTAATAATATATTATCACCTATAATGTGTTATTAAGTGAGATAATCGAGTTTAATGAAGAGTCTTAATCTCGGCCAGAACTGTTTCTGTGCTGACAGTCTGTACTTCATAATTCATAACTAATTCAAATAAACTCGGAAAAATATACCGTCTATTGGGTTAGAAACTAGACTCAAAGGACTATATACAGTAAAAATTTCAGAGAGTAATTCATTCTGTGCTGACGCTGGGAAGAGCCGAAATTCAACTAATATGTAAAAACAGAATACTCTAATTAGGGTAAAAGGTGGAGAAACTTTAGCAAAACATTACCCTATGCTAAAATAAGTATACTATGAAAGTAATATTTGTTATGCGAGATCTTCCAGAAAGAATTACAGCAGAATGGACCAAGTATAATACTTTGATATCATGGGCTAATGGTGGGTAGTTTGGTGTTTAGTAAGTCCTATGTGTTTCATGGTTGATATTGACAAGACTACGTTTTCAATTGGAAGCCGAACCATCATCCACTTTGACTAAAGTCTTAAACCTTGAAGTTTGGATCAATGTTTCTATGACCGAGTTGAGTATTGGAATAGTTCCACCTATGTTAAAGCAATGTGTGACACTTCTGTTGTTGACACTTTATTTTGATACTTCTATGGTTAGTTGTGTGACGATAGAGATTATGTAATCTCATTGGTACTCCTTTAGTGAGTCAAACTTTTGAAAGAGTATCAAAATCTTTGTTGTACTTCTTTCGTGAGCTAGTTATCAGAATGAATATGTTCTTCATAGAGGATACCTTTCCTTCGAGTAAATAGTTACATCAGAGATTCATTATAAGAACCCTGTGAGATTTTGCCCAAGAGAGGTAAATTAGTTTTCCAGGATGAGAGATGGGTAGTCTCAATAGTACCTGAGTGAAGACATTCGTAGTATGTTGGTAAAAGCCATAATAGACTCTGTCCAGTTGAGAATTGTAGAATACTCAAAAGCACTTGGATTAGGAGAGACTCTGTCCGGTTGAGAGTTGTAGAATACTCAAAAGCACTTGGATTAAGAGAAACTCAGCCAGGGTGAGAGCTAATGATACTCAATAGCCCCTGTGTTAAGAGAAACTCAGCCAGGGTGAGAGCTAATGATACTCAATAGCCCCTGTGTTAAGAGAAACTCAGCTAGGGTGAGAGTTAATGATACTCAACAGCCCCTGTGTTAAGAGAAACTCAGCTAGGGTGAGAGTTAATGATACTCAACAGCCACTGCGTTAAGGGAGATTCAGTTAGGGTGAGAGTTAATAATACTCAAAAGTCCCTAAGTTGAGAAATTCAGCTAGGGAGAGAGTTAATAATACTCAAAAGTCCCTAAGTTAAGAAATTCAGCTAGGGAGAGAGTTAATAATACTCAAAAGCCTCTGAGTTAAGAGACCCTGCCAGGATGAGAGTTAATAAGAACTCAAAAGTCCCTGTGTTAAGAGAGTATATCTTTGAACCCTTGTTAGGTTCCCACCCAAAGAGAGACATTCCATAAATACTGATAGAGCCAGTATTCTAGACATGACAGAGGGTTCCAAGGAGAGAACCTCTAGGATAGTCTGGCAAGAAACCACATGGAAGTGGTGATATATGAGAGTGAGAGTTGTAGCTCCATACACTTGTGATAGTTGAAGTCTTTGTGAATGATGTTTTTCTTATGCACTCTCAATGTTTGGATCATTGATTAATTATATTCTCTCTATACATTTTAGCTGTTTTGGAGTCTTACTGACTGATGATGATTCTGGTAATGCAATTCCTTATATTGGATATCGATATTGCTGATTTGTCCATTGTTGTTGAAATCATATGCATTGTTATATATTGTATCTTTTGTGTTTGTGTGGGTTTTGCATCCTACTGTGTATTTCTTCGGAATACTCATGCATCCTGTGATGCAGGCTTGGATAAAGATTAGATTTCGAGAACGTTACAGCAGAAGGAAAAGCTCAAGGATTGCAGTCAGAAAGTTACGAAGTTTATGTTGCTTTTGAAATAAATAGTTGACATTAATGGCCTGTGGCCAAGAAGTTTTAGTGATTTTATTAAGAGATTTTAATGACTTTTATTTTGGGATAATTTGAGATTAAGAATTTTTATTTCATATGGTTTAATGATGTTGATTCATATGACTGAGTGGTGTCAATTACACATCCTTTTGAGATGTTGTGGTTGACTAGTGAATGGGAATTCAGTTGCCTTCCCGAAATTTTGCTTCAAGAATTTCTCGCTTTAAGGTCGACTTCCGCACTCCGTCGAGGCTTGAAATTTCGGGGTGTGATAGTGAAAAATCCGGAAATACGGTTTATTTCTGGATTTTTCACTAACCAGCTGAAATTTCACACATTCACAGTGAAAAATCCAGAAATGAATAGTGAAAGTAGATTTTTCACTGTGGATGTTTTGGTTTTTTCACGCCCCAAGCGGCTACCATCTTAGAAGGTCTCTGCTCATAAACGGGGATTCACCTTGTGTTGAATCCAGGGTTTTGAATCGTTCAGTATGTTGTATCACCTAGCTTGTCCATAAACATACAGCGTTGTAACCCTTTTAGGTTGACTGTTGACCCTTGATTGGGTAATTAAAAATTTATAAAGAATGGGGGTGCACGACCTCATAAAGCTCGAGGGTTTATTTTAGCAGTTCATTAAACTTTCTCTCTCGCTCATTTGTTTCCCTTCTCCATTAAATGGTTAACACATAAACTCAAAGAAAAAACATTTGATAGAGGAGTTATATTTGCTTCATATCTCTATTTTTTTGATAATTTCTTTATTGTTTTATATCTCTTTACGAGCGGAAGCGCATAGCGCACGTAGTAGTAGCTTCCCGTAGCATGGATGTGTTCCTAGATTCGAGTCTGGACTTGGGCGTATTTGGAAATATGTATTTGGTCATATGCGCATAGACTCAGGGAGGGAGTGTGCGGGGTCTAGCTATGGAGTGAGTTTGTGGTGTGTGTGGGCCACGGCCCATGGGGCGGTTGTAGCAAAAAAAAAACAGTACCTTTTCTCGAGTCATTTGGGTCTTCTACATTCAAATGAGGCAAGCACGTTACCCACTCCTTTTGGCAAAGCAAGAAAGTAATGATTTTCTTCCAAGAAATCAGACAGAAACTTTATGATAGTGGTTTCTATTCATATTGGCGAAGTGGTGACATTCAGAGACGGAATTAGTGGAAGGATAAGGAGACAGGATCTGCTGGCTGGTGAAGCTTCACCAGCAGATCCGGACTCGCACCATAAGGTTCCAAATTTTATAAATATAGAGGAGGCAAAATGCTGCAGTTGCAAATACGGTGATGAAACTCAAAGCAAGAGTGGAAGGTAGTGCCCTATGAGATGACACCAATTGAGTCTTACGAACGCATCACTACCATCTTAAGTCATCTTTCAAATCTTGAGTATTCAAAATATATTTCGTTTAGGGAAGCTTTTTTTTGCTGAATAAAAACATGTATTACCAATCTTGATAATTAATATGGGACGAATTCTTATTTCTCGTTTGGTGTGAGCCCCATGCGGCTAACAGTTGACCAGACAAGGCTTGCAGACTTGCACCACTACTAGCCAGAGTCATAGCATATGAACATTGGACAACACAACCTATGCTCCTACAAAACATATAAAAAAGGAAAGGCCTTGACACCATATTCTTCCCTCTGTTTGGAGTTATGTAATTGGCTTAAAAGCCAAAGGCGTACAAATTTGGATTCTTCACGAACTTGCTAGCTTGATAGATGACCGTACTGTATACGGTAGCAATGTTAAACATAGAGTATTATGTATTTCCTATGTTATATGTTAGCACATGAGTTCCAAGTTCCAACATGTTACATAGGTATTCTATGTACTTTGTCAGTAGACTCAGTACACTATGGGGGCATTTGGCAACCACTTTTGTTTTTTTGCAAAAGCTATTGTTGGACGAAATTATTTTTATTATTGCAAAGCTAAAGTATGACCTATATGGTTAAGCCCACCTTTAAAATGACTTTATCAAAAGCCAACCCCTAAAACATATTTGATGAGCAAATTTTGGATAGATAATAAATGCATTACCCTTAATGGGAGAAAGAAGAAATGAGCCTCCACCATCAATTTAATGACCTGCAAATGGAGCCACTTTCGCATTATTCCACACAAAAGCCGTTTTTTGTGCAAAATTTCTTCAAGAGAAGATTTTCCAAAAAATAGCTTTTGGACCAAGTTCCATGAAAAACCCGTTTTTGGTATAACAAAATTGCTTTTGTAAAATCTACCTCCCAAACTCGATTTTGCATTAAGCAACTTTTGAAGCCCAAAAGCGGCCTCCCAAATGCTCCATATGTACCATGGTCACAATGTTGGTCATGGTCGTGTCACCAAAATATTTTTCATTCTTCACTTCCAAGAAGCATTAAGACCGTAAGTCCTTCAGCATTTGTGTTCTCTTCTCTATTTGGCATGAAGCAATGAAATTGATACGACATATTGATACAGCTCATTTTCGTGCTATTTAATAAAATTAGGCACCGTTAATTGACTTTTTTTCTGTTATGCGGCACCCTTAATTGACTTGCCGATAAGGAATCCTGGATACGCTTATAGGAAATGTATGAGAAAAAAAAAAGCAGCACGATGATACGACAATTTTAAAAAAAACGGCATGCGATTGACTGTGCTGCTTGAGACTTCTTAATTACGTCTCAATCCTCAACAAAATCACCCAAGATCACTGATCCTTGATGTTAGATCTCTTTTACTTCCTTCCCTCCCACTGGAATGGAAATGTCCATTAAATCTCTCCCAGGCCAACTCCCTGTGGTGCACCTCCCCAAGATTTCCTAAACTTTTCAAGCGTCCAACTGGCTATAAAACCTCCACCCCTCTGCAGGCCGCCTCCACATCCATGGCTCGCAACAAGCTGAAGATAGCATGGATCGAGGACAATGCGGCCAGGAGACGCGCGCCTACAAGAAGAGGAAGAAGGGGATCCTGAAAAAGGCCTGTGAGCTGAGAGTCCTCTGTGACGAGGAGGCCATGGCCATCGTGCGCAACTCCGTCGAGTCTGATCCATCCGAGGTCTGGCCGTCCATCGAAGGTATCAACCGAACATTCTTCAGGTGTCAGAGCTTCTCCAAGACGGAGCAGAAAAGGTGGAACCTCAATCAGAAATCCTACTACAAGCAGAATGTCAAGAAGCTCAACGAACAGATGAAGAGGTTCCTCATGGACTCAGAGAATTTCGAGATCGGGCAGCGCCTGGGCCAGATCCTTGCCGGGAATGCCCATCTCATGGATGAGATGTCCAGTAAAGATCTGGACTTAATTGGCAGGAAGATTGATGCTGATTCGAGGGTCCTGAAGAAAAGGATGGATAAGGTCCGAGGGTTAAGCAAGAAGAAGAAGAAGAAGAATGTGGTGCAACTGATGTGAAAAGTGAGAGCTCGATGAGTGTGCAGACGATCCCTCAGATTAGCAAGAAAGTGGTGGCGATGGGTTCAGCAACGATAGAGGCTCTGCAGACGGATCAGTGGTTCATGGAATGGATGAACCCCTCAGCATGAACATGACATGGGTTATTACCCTACGAGTACAGAGATGGCGCCTGTGTATGTTGATGATAGTGCGAGTCTCAGGCTTGAACCTTCTCTGTTTTCTAGTACTTCTGGTGGGAAGTGATGGTTCATCTGGACCAAATGGAGCTGGGTTTGCTTGGCGAAACATGAATAAATCTCAGCTTCTCTAAATTTTTTCTATTGGTGAATAAAACAAAAGCATTGTTTGTTTTTTCTGTTTTTGGTACAATAAACAAAAGCCATTTTTGAATGGTAATTCCTTTCTTGTTTCGAGTCTATGGCGTTGTCAAACAATGAAGGCTTCTAATAAAGATTGTTTAGTCAGCCATGCAGTTTTATTGCTTCCTGCATTTTTTGAAGGTGTTGGATATCCTCGATGTCCATTGCTTTATGGGGAAGATTATTTACTTTCGATGCTGTTACCCCCCGCCCCCCCAAAAAAAAATAATATATATATATATATATATATATATATATATATATATATATATATTTACTTTCTTCCTAGTTACTCATACACCCTTTATCATGAAAATTTGGTGAGCCTTTCTCGGTGTGTGCCCTGACAGTGGTATGTCACCCCCAATACATTCATTATTTCGCGATAGGAATTGGCCGCCATTGTGATACAAGTTACTAGACTATGGATCTTCTCGATTAGTACTAAGCAATGGTATGTGACTGCCACTTCATTCTTTAGCCGTTGGAAGTCGCCACCACAATCATCTACTCTCCCTCCAGTAACTTTTAATAAAAATAGTTTTTTCTAAAGAACTAATTTTACCGTTCACTTGAAAAAAAATATATTTATTAAAAGTGACCGGAGGGAGAAATTAGTTTTAGGCATAGTTCTAAAACTCGATTTTGAGTAATTAGTTTTAGTTCATTTATTGTATATTCTAACATCCCTCATCACGTGGAAGCATCCACAAAGCACTGCACGCGAAACTCAATTGGGATATAAATGCCTATAACTAGACTAGAACCCAAGACCTTCCATAGTCTAGAGCTCTAATAACATGTAAGATAACCAAGTTTCCCAAAAGTTCGAGCTGTTAGGAAACAAAAGTCTTTATTTATTTATTGTATATTTTAACATCCCCCCTCACATGCAAACATCCTCAAAGCGCGGCATGTCTAACATAATAGGATATAAATGTCTCCAATGAGACTAAAACACAGTACTTCCATAGCCTGGAGCTCCAGGTTCTTTTCTTTTCACTCTTTTCATTTCTGAGTCAAACTCAATTTGTGAGCACCACGTCAAGGAGTCTTTAGGGAATAGGGAATGTAGGAGCAATGTATTAGGTGATGCCTTGGGTGACCAAGCATAAGTAACTTGTCACACTTTTCCTCAGCTTTACAAGAAATGAGGTAAAGTGATATACACATAAATACACACATTTATATGCCTCTAATTCCTAATTTTTTATTGTTATTTCATGATAATTAGGAATAATTATGAGTTATTAGAGTTAATTAAATAATTAGGACTTTAATTTATTTTAATAAGAAATTATGCGTCTAAGTTAATTTGATTGTTTGTGTAGGTTTATAAGAGCTCGAGTTGTAGATCATGGATTCATCACGTTTCAAATGTGTTTTGATGAAAAGAGATCAAAGATCCAATGGTTGAGGACACGTTGACAAGTTTTAAAGAGCCTCATTTGTTTAAAACAGTGAGATCGAGGGCAGAAGCTATCTAAAGCTACTGACGTGCATATAAGGAGAAGACGGGTTTTGTTCCTAAAGTAAATAACCATCAAGATGAGATCTAACGGATGTGAGCGATACAATGGGTTTTGAAAAGGAAAAGAAAAAAAGAAAAGAAAAAGGAAAAAAGCCGAGCCGAAGCTCGGCTGCTCGAAAAAAGATAGAGAATGAGCTCGAGCTCTATTCGAGCGGGAGACAGAGCACCAGTGGCGGCCATTTGACGACGGTTGAGTGCTCGACGGCGAGGCTGGCCAATAGACGACGATCACAAGCGAGGCTGCAGTCAGGTGAAAGAGACGAAGAGGCTCGAGCAGAAGCTCTGCTCAAGCGGCGATCGACAGAGAGAACGACAGCAACAATGCACGATCTGTATGGCTCGGAGGTTGAAACAGCAAGAACGGAGGCCAGTTTTGGATTTGGAATGGAAATATGATTCAACTCTGGCTCAGATTCACGCTTGGTGCTCAAAGTCGAGGCCTTGATTTGGAAAGCTCTGATTTGGAATCAAAGATGGAATTGGAAATTGTGCTCGAGTTGGACTCCTTCTTTAGTTAGGTTGCGACCGCGGCTTGATCAAGGAGGACTCTTTATCTCGAGTGTCTATAAAAACAGATGAAGAAGAGGCTGATTGAATATGGCCGGAGAGAAATAGAGGGACTGGTTTTTGCAGAAAAAATAAAGTTTTTGGGTGGTGTTTTCATCGAAAGAGGAGAGGGGAGAACAAGGAATTGGCCAGAGGGAAGGAGGAGAAAAGACCGGATTTTGGATGAATTCCGAATTGCTACAGCACTATTGCTACAGTAACCGGCTTGTTGGGGAAGGCAGTGAACAATATTTTGTGAATAGTGCAAAATGACTTCGACAAATCAGCAGTGTTCTCCTTGTCCGATCCTTGGCTAAATTCCTGTCCAAGGCATAGATGAAGCCCGAATAGATTGGTCTTATTGTTTCTTTCTCTATTCTTAATTTTATCCTAGTTGATGTATGGATCTTTGTTATATTTTCATCGTTAATTCATTGAGATTTATTCTATGTGCTCGAGAGTGGCTAGAATGATTCTTGTGAATTTCAAATCTGATGAATACTTGCATGTCCAAGAGAAATGTACATAGACTAAGGTGTTATTTGCTAATAAAGTTTTATTGATATATGCTTGAAAGATATAGTGTCACAATTTCATGGTTTAATTGCTTCAGTGTTCCGTTCGAGAGAGGTTGCATGTTATTTTAATTGACAAGCATATGTCCAAGAGGAATATGCTAATCAACTATGAATCTATAAAAGAGAAAGAGGCGATAAAGCTAGTTTATTTCGTGGTGGATTCGGAGCCTTAGTACTTCTCCATATTAGTTTAATTCATTTAAAGTAGCTGAATTTAATTGCTTTTCGTAGATTAAATCAAAATAACAACTTTTCTTTTGAATTTGTTAGATTAATCATACGTCCCTTGGGTTCAACAAACATAAATACTCACTGTAGTACAATTACCTTGTCCACTTGCAAGGGTTTAATATTTAAACGATCATAAAGAAGCTTGTGAGATGCTTTCTTAAGCATCCAGCCACGCTCGCAGCTCCACAATAAAATAGACATTTTTTCCAACTGTAACTATTAAGATGAGGTGAAGATGTATAATTATGATTATTTTATGGTAGAGGTGCATCAATATTTTGCTCTATATACTCATTAAACACGGTGACTTGTTGCTTCAACAGCTGCCCATCAAGAAAATCTGTAGCACCCCTATTCTACATCAACTTACAACTGATGAACTAATTGAAGGTTGCACCTGCAAATTTTTGGACGGTCACTACAACAAATTATGGCTTTTGCAACGCCCATATTCGTCGCCAAAACTTCCAATTTCGTCGCAAAATATTATTTGCGATGAAATATAGCTTGTCTCAAATATGGTGTCGCAAAAAGTATTTGTGACGGATGAGTTTAGTCGCAAAATACTTAGTATTTGCGACGAAATATACCGTCGCTAATCTCCATTCCTTGTGCACTCTCAGCTGCCTCAGTGTAACGACCCTCACCTCAGCAGGTGTCTTATGAGGCAACACCTGCTGAGTGCTGAGGTGAAATGTAACAGATGGTGTAAAAGTGAAGGACATCTGTCCTAAAGATGAGGTGACTTAGCAATGTTCGTGGTTATAAAAGGGAGATGAGAGGGAGAGAAGGGGAGAAATAGAGGGAGTTGAGAGGGGTAGAGGAAGGGGAGCCGGGCAACTGCCGGCGACGCCAATGACTGACTGCGACACCGACGACGACGATAATAATGCACTGGTAGGAGGAGGTTGGCTCCGACGACATTCCAACGATCTCCGGCGAGCGGTGAATCGAGCCCAATCGCGTGTAAAGGTCGGATCTCGCACCCTTTCATCGTTATTATGGTGTTTTTGTGTGCTTTGACTGTACTTTCCACCAATGGAGGCAACAACGATGCATATTTTCAACCGATGGAGGCGACGATGACGTGAATTTTCCGCCAATGGTGGATCGAACCCCAACATGTGTAGTCGGATTTCATACCTCTTTCGTCATTTCTTTTTGTTATTGTATTTCCGCCGATGAAGGCGATGAGTGGGTCTGAAGGCAAATAAGGGTAAGCTACCATGCTTTGGCGTGAGGGTGTGAATAGGTTGTCACATGAGCATATTTCCATGGCCATAGAGGGCCTTTGTTCCACGCGGCTGGAAGGGGTAGTGGTTATCCTGAATGCAGTTGGGACCACTTAGCTCTGACATTGGAAACCATGTGACATGGCTATGATGATCATATGTGGATCAGCTATTATAGTACAGAGATTTGATTGGTACTATCTATTGACTTTTTATTACTGATGATTGTGTTACGATATCCCACTGAGTATTTTTATACTCAGCATATGCTTGTGATGCAGGTTTTTTTAGTAGAAGACTGTCTTCACGTAGCTCCTGGTGGTAAACGATCGAGAGTGAGGATGACTTAACGGCTTCAAAGTAGGCATCAGTTTCCTTTCTTTTCTAGTGTATTTTGAGATGGATGACAGACTTGTACATGAAGGACTTGCATGAGTTTAATCGACTTTGCATCTGTAATAATTATCTTTCAAGATATTTGTGAACCCCAGTTATCACGGCCTAGATGCTTAGTCGACAATTTCATCTAATGATTTATTGCATAGAGGTATAATCCTCTGATTTTTCGCTTCTACTTTGATTTTAAAATGGTTTTTAAAATATGAGTCGTGACACTCAGCCCTCGTATTAGCATTCTTCATGTCATAAGTTTTGGAACGAGGGGTCAATACGCAGTGCATCTCTCCATGTCTAAGACCACGAACATAACCTGGCCTATTTGGTCTAAGAACTAAAGTAAATATTTCATTCTTTTTGGAATTTGTTACAATGCCCTCCTCCACAGCAGAAGTCACCAATCTCATCCATTTTATCCTACAATTTAAAAGGCATAAAGACTGTTAGAATGACTATTTTATCAAATGGATAACTAACAATCATAATTATATAGTTCACTTTCATTACATATAGAACAATGATCAGTCGCCCAAGTCTTCTCTTTTTCTCTGAAGTGCATAAGCTTATAGAAAGATACAAGGTTAGGCTCTTCCTAAGCCTCCTCCACAGCCTCCCCCTCAAGCTCTGCATCAAACTCTTCAAGATCCAGCATTTGGTCCATGTGGCAAACCTTTTTCTACTTTTATTTCAATTCAACCATATACACATATTGTTAGCATTGTAGTATAAGACAAGTCAACTAATCAGTGATAGTTCTTAGTTGTATGGAAATATTTAATATATATAAGTACCATCTCTTCAATAACCCTAATAAATGATTTTGACCCGCACTTTGGTTCACCAATAATTTTGCTCGATTGTCCTTGTTTGCGTGAGACTCGTTCTATATAAAAAATAAAGCATTGTAAAATTTTCCCATAAATAAGATATTAAAACCTAATACAATATCAAGCATACTAATGGACCATACTTTAAATGATGTAGAACGAAGTGATCACAAAGTTTCTTCCACTCGTCAGGATCCATCTCTTGGTATGGGATTGAGGCATCTTTCAAAAAGTGTTGATGTGCTCTATTCTTATGGAAGTATACATTGCAGGCAAATAGTTATCCACTGCCGTCTTAACATGGTTGTCGCTCATTTCAATGTCAAATTTGGACTGAAATAAAATAGTGGTTTAAGTAAAAAGAAATTAAGTAATGCATTTTATGGATAAAACAATGATAAACTAGACCATGTGGAATACTTACATTAATGAGCTTATGTATTGAAGCTTTTTCAAAGTCATGCACTTTGGATCCGTCAATTTTGCATTTATATGGCACATCCTTCCAACCTCACTATTGAATTCTTTAGCCCACTTTCCCATAGGTTTCGACTTCCCCGGTTTGAAAAAAATCTTCGGCTTTGCATTAGGATTCTTTTTTAGATAATTTGATAGCATTCGACCAAGGGCAATACCACATTTTTTTTAGATGTGGATGCTGGAAAAAAGATAGAGATCATTATAAGACAATATCAATACCTAATAAACACAAATATGAATACAATTTATCAAGTGAAACTTGGCTAATTATATAATTCTACCTGTGGCATAACCGAAAGTGGGCCCCTGGACCAGAGGCTCAGATGTCCCTACATCATTAGGTGGTGGTACTAATTTCATGATTCTTTGTCCTAGTGCCATAACAAACTGTGGGTATGTCATGCTACATTAAGTCAAAAAAAAAGTTCATGCTACAAATTTTGTAATACCTGGAATTTTTTATTTATTAAAATGGGAAAATCTTATGCAAGGTAAGCAGGTAATTCTCTTAATTTGATGAATTATGATTGGTGGTTTGAAAAGATTTGAAATAGAATTAAAAACCCGGTTTGAATTTGATTAGAATTGGGACTTTTAAATTGGAAATTTAAGGAATCCGAAGGAAGGAAATTTTGGACGTGATTAGTGCGGTAATTGGCAGTTACTAAACTCATTAGTGACACGTATGGTGATGGGAGAAGATGGTGGAATTGGTTTTCAATTAGGAAGTTACAAATCCTATTTTAAGTAACTACTTGATTTGACTTAATCCCCTAACTAAATGGGATAGGTTACGTCAATTAGTATGGAGAGTCAATTAGAGTTTAATAAAGAGGTTACCCAAGATTTACTAGCCAATTTTGGACGAGATGATCAAGGCAATTGGGCGTCGATTGGAATTGGGAAAAGTTGTCTTAAGTATGTGTAACCGAATTAGAGTTTTGAAACTCCTTAATTAAAGAAAATCCTAACTAAATGAGGAATTAATTTGGGGGAACGTCTTGGGCAAGTGGAAGGCTTGTTTTTGGTGATCATTGGTGGCCTTTGGATTAGGAGAAAATCGATGGTGGAGATGTGTCCTAGGAGAATAGGACACTTGCTATTTAAACTCGCAAAGTGAGAGACCGCCATCCCTTTGAGACTTTGAGAGACGTGCAAACCAGCAAAGGGGGTCTCGTCCATTCTCCTTTCAGCCTTCTATAGTGACCTAAGGGGTGGTAGTGCGAGCCGTAGTGCTTGGATCGCGAAAGCAAGAGAAGTGATTCGAAGAAGACAACTCGCGTAAAAGAAAATTCGGATTTTTTTTGTCTTGCGAGGTAGGTGCTCTTTTTCCCACAATTCCATACTATAAATTGTGATATTTTGTAATGAATATAATATTTGAGCACTGATGTGAATACCTATATGAATGATGATCCGTTTGATATTGGTGTCGTTCAATTCAATGGTTTACCATTTATTATTTTGAACATGATGACTATTGCACCCGATCCTAATAAATTAAATACTTCTCATGCATGGCTCCACTTAGATCTCACCGTATGTTTGCTGTTTTGGTCGAGATGAGTACATTATGTTGGACGTTGTACAATTGTATGTCCTTATAGGGATGTCTTCTTTCCTTAGTTTCGTTGTTATATGATCATGTGGGTCATACCGGATTCCAGATTTCAATCATATGATGTGATTAATCCTTAAAGTTTAAAACTTGTGGTTAATGCGTACTGGGTCGTCAGTTTCAGCCTCAGATGTTTCAGCCTCCAAGATTAGCTTTGGGTCGTCAGTTTTTTTGTCTCACATTAATTATCCATTTTGGGTCATATCAGCCGATAAAGGGAAGTATTTGTACAAAACTGTTTTGGCATAATGATACATACCTTATGATACTAATTATTAAAGTAACAATTTTTGTGAAAAAGAGTTACTGGAGTTTGAGATTTATTGTACCTTAATTATCTCATGATTTAGTATGGGTATATCCTGAATTAATAGTCCTAATTACAGTCTACATGTCTAAACCGTATGAATATGTACAATCAGTTTTGGGATTAACAATGTAGTTAAGAATCTAATTAATTGCAGAACAATTGGGAGTTAGTAAATGCCCAGGAGAATAATGTAATAAGTCTAGAATGCATTAATAACTGTTTAATTGAGTAATAGACTGTATTGATTAAGTAAGTTTATAATTAGTGATCTCGGCCAGACTTAGTCTTGTGCCAACAGACTGTGATAGAAAAATTATAATTAAATGTAGAAAAGTCGGAAAATTATGCCGTCAATTGGGTTAGAAACTAGAGACATGTAGATGTCTGTCATAAAAATTTCAGACTAGAATATGTTCTGTGCAGACCGTGGTGAGCCAGAGAATGGAGCTGTTGTGCAGATAACAGTATATTTCCGGGTTGTTTAAACTATACCATATATTAAAACCTATGTGATATACCTAATGATAAACTGTAGTAACTATATAAAATCCAGAGAGATGAAGTTAGTAACGTCTAGTAATTGATCCAATCCAGAGAGTGAGTCATGTCAGACCGAGTCATTCCTTCGTGGGGCATTGTTCTACCAATATAGTATCTTTGGCGTCGAACTGGAAATCTTAGATTCTCGGTTAGGGTTTAGTTTCCTAGACCCTACCATCTTATACCAACATCATATAATCCTCAATATTATCAGAATCGATGATGTCTTGATTGGAGCTATGCATGGTGAAGGTGTTTAATGAGTTATTTCTGATGAGTCTCAGTCTTGAGTCATCCTGTGATTGAACATTGAGAATTCTTTGGTTACTCCTATGTGAGTCAATTCAGACTGTATTTCTTGAGTACTCACTCCTATGAGAGTCAATTCAGATTGTATCAATGAGATTGTTACTTTACTCCTCGGTGAGTCATATTTTGGAAGATTGATGTTTGAGTCTCTAGATGAGAGAGCACTTGATATTTCTAAATTGATTCAGTTCTATGTAAATTGTTTCTCCACTAGGAGTTCTGATGAACACTCTTAGTTGGATTCATAGTATGCTCATGAGCCATTGCTAGATCCTTTGTGATCTCAGATGATATATGAACCTCTGTAGTTCAGCCGATGACGGCAACGCGTGCGCTTTAGACTGTATGATATTACGGAAGGTCTGCAGTCTCAACCCATTGTGCCCGTAAGCACCGATGGGGCCAGCATCCCTAGACGCATGGCCGGGTTCCTCTGTAGAACCTCTAGGATGATCTGGTATTGATGTCCATAGGGGAAGTGGACTGAACAGATAGCAGAAATTGTTATCTCTGACACTCTGTATGTTTGGAGTCAGTATTCATTATTATTTCCTCCCGATGCTTTGTACGTTTGGGATCTGAGTTAATGTTTATTTATTCTCGACCGTTGATGGTCTTTGATGATGATTATAGTCCAGGTAAGTGAACTCCTTATTTGCTCAACCTGATCTTTCTAAACGTGTCTTTATACCATGTTGTCAGCATTTCCTTTATTATTATTATGTTGTGGGTTTTTCTTGGCTCCTACTGGGTATTTCTTTCGAAATACTCATGCATCTCTCGATGCAGGACTCAAAGTGGAAAGGAACTAACAAGGTACGTGCGAAGGAGCTCGATGGTGGAAAGTTGATAGCAGTGGATTTATTTATCGTTTTTAATTTCTTGTTCATGGAGAACTTATCAGCCTGTGTGCTGAATTTATTTTGATGGTTTAATGAATTGTTGACTGGATTATTGTAATACTATAGTTTGTTTATTTTTATTTAAGATTTTTGTATAACGGAAATTGGTTAAGCATTCTGGAATGAGAAAGTGGTGTGCTCGAGTATTCGGTCGCGTCCCGGGTTTCAGCCTCATGACCTTAAATGAGTTAGTGCTTCCGCGCATTATTCGAGGTTTTGAAATTTGGGGCGTGACAAATTTTATTTTGGTAGTTGTAGGTAATTAAAATGGGTCATTTTACCTTCATTCATTCCCTAGTTAAACCATTATAAAACCTCTATCTCATGCAGCTTCGCACTCTCATATCCATGGCCTCTACCTTCCTAGCCAAAGAGGCTAGCCTAGCACTCAAATTATCCTCCTCCCTAAGATAATGCAGACCCCCACGAGTAGTTGAAGACTTCGGCTTATTAGAAACATCAGAGGGATCGGTGGGATCCCAAGAATCCGAGTCTTCAGCTATTTGATCTAGAAAATCAAAGGCTTCATTAGGGTCTTTCTCAAAGAATTCCCCATTACACACTGTTTGCACAAATTGTTTCATTGAGGGCATCATCCCATCATAGAAGAAACTGATGGTGTGCCACTTCTCATATCCATGATGTGGACAAGAATTTAACAAATCTTTATATTGCTCCCAACATTGATAAAATAATTCATTTTATTTTTGGGCAAAATTTATTATTTGTCTTTTCAAAGCATTTGTCCTATGAACTGGGAAAAACTTTTTAAGGAATTCAGTTTGTAGTTCTTTCCAAGTTCCTACAGATCTAGGCTTAAGAGAATTCAGTCAAGTTTTGACTTTATCCTTCAAGGAAAATGGAAACAATTTTAGTCTGATAATGTCTTCACTACAAGCATGCTCGAATGTTGCACATACTTCCTCAAATTCCTTTAAATGCAAATAAGGGTTTTCAGAATCTATACCATGGAATTTAGAAAGCAAGTTTATCATTCCAGGCTTAAAAGTGAAGTGATGTGCTTGTAGAGGCAATATAATACATGAAGGTGTGCTAGTGCGTGTAGGTTGCAGGTACTCACGCAAAGGCCGCATTGGTGCATCATGTTCAATCTCATTTTCATTAATATCATGGTTACTACCTTGATCAACCATTTGATTAAGTGTGTATGATGGAACAGAAAATTCAAACAAAGGATTCTCAATCAAAATAGCAGAATTACTTCTATCTAATCGTCCACTGGTATCTCTATTCCACGAGTGCATGCACAAGCAACAGAAATTTCAAAGAGAGATATGGAACGAAGTTACCAAATTTTAAAGAAAAATCCAATGAAAAGCTTTTTGTTCTAGATCAGCCTCAGAATACTCCAAATGTCCTACAAAATAAGCAAGTTAAATTAAACTAAGAATAATTAAAATTAACTAACTTATGCTAGAAAGAAATAAACTAATTGGAAGACTAATCCTAAACTTCACTCCCCGGCAGCGGCGCCAAAATTTGATCAAACCCCAAAATAGGTTGACAAATTATAATATATACTCAGTGAATCCAAGTGTCGAACCACAGGGAATGATGTAGAATTAATCTATTCCAAACTAATTTAAAACTACTTAACTCAGCAATTTAAAGTTCTTATCAGGAAATTTTGTAGAGAGATTGTAATTTAATTAACTACTAAAATGATGATTAAAGATTCAACTAAAACTAACTAGAGATAGCAAAGATAATCGATGGGAGATATCAAAGCTTCAAGGATCAATTATTTAATCAATATTCTACGTCTATTTAATTTCTCAATTAGATTCAAATAATGATTTGACCTAATCGGATGATATTTCATTCACGTTCATCATAACCATTAACATAAAGATTTCGATTGAAAATTTATCATTAACATGCTCAGTCAAATAATCACAGCGAATTATAAGCATTCGCCGTACCTTACGTTAACGACAAATCAAATAATTATATAGATTATGACTTTATCAAAACATTGCATTCAACCAAATAAGTAATAAAAGTACTTCTTTATAGACGTAGAAATATCAACTAAATAACATCACCTCTAGCTTTGACAAAAGATTTAGTTATTTATATTTAAGAGAAAAAGAAAAATCAGATTCGGAAGAAATTGCATCGGGAAAAACACTGTAGCAGTTTTACTATTCACGGGGTACTGTAGCAGAACACTGTAGCAGCACACTGTTCACAGCAGAAAGACTATTCACAATGAGCACTGTTCATCTTCCCCAACCCGATGGTTCTGTAGCAACACTGTTCACAGCACTATTCACGGCCAAAAATCAATGCTTTCTCCTCTATTTCTCTTCCACTTTCTTCTCCCAATCGATTCTCTTCCTCCTCTTCTTGTTTTCCGGCCAAAATCTCACCAGAAATACCAAAAACACGACCCAACTTTCGTCTCAACCGAAGCTCTATTTTTTCAAAACAGAACACCCATTTCGTCCAAAAATCAGTCCTCCTTCTTCCAAAATCGCCCCGTTTTTACAAGCAGATCGAGATGAGAGAGCCCAAACCAATCTGTCGCAAGCCTTTCCAAAAATAAGCCGATAAGGAGACATTCCAATCGGGGACTTAAAAGCAGTACGGTAAGCCCAAAGGGCATCGGTTAGTTGTAAGGACCAATCTTTGCCATTTGGATTCACCGTTTTTTGTAAAATATTTTTAATTTCCCGATTTGAAATTTCCACTTGGCCACTTGTCTGTGGGTGATAGGGTGTAGTGACTTTGTGTGTGATTCCATATTTTTTCATCAAGGCCTCAAAAGGCTTATTGCAAAAGTGCTTACCCTGATCACTTATTATTGCTCGAGGTGTTCCAAACTGGGAAAAAATATTTTCTTTTGAAAAATGGACCACAACTTTGTGATCACTTGTTTTACATGGAACCGCTTCAATCCATTTAGACACATAATCCACAGCAACTAATATATAGAGATAGCCAAAAGAAGGAGGAAAAGGTCCCATAAAATCTAAACCCCAACAATCAAAAACTTCAATAACAAGAATAGGGTTAAGTGGCATCATGTTCCGACGGGATATGGCTCCTAACTTTTGGCAAGGTTCACATGCTTTACAAAAATCATGAGTATCTTTGAAAACTGTCGGCCAATAAAAACCGCATTGTAAAATCTTAGCAGTGGTCTTTTTAGCAGAAAAATGACCACCACAAGCCTCAGAGTGGCAAAAAAATATCACATTAATATGCTCAGAATCAGGCACACATCTTCGAACTATTTGATCAGGGCAATATTTAAAAAGATAAGGATCATCCCAAAAGAAGTGTTTTACCTCCGTGAAAAACCTGTTTTTATCTTGTTGAGACCAATGATCAGGAATTTTACCTGTGGCTAAATAATTGGCAATATCAGCATACCATGGAAGATGAAAGATACCAAACAACTGTTCATCTGGGAATGAGTCCTTGATTGGGAGTGTCTCTCGGGGATTAGCAAAATCTAATCTGGATAGGTGATCAGCCACCACATTCTCTACTCCTTTCTTGTCTTTAATGGTGAGATCAAATTCTTGGAGTAGGAGGATCCACCTGAGTAGTCTAGGCTTTGCATCCTTTTTGGTCAACAAATATTTCAAAGCAGCATGGTCAGTAAAAATAATAATCTGGGAGCCAATCAAATAAGATCTAAATTTGTCAAGAGCAAAAACCACAGCAAGTAACTCCTTTTCTGTAGTAGAGTAATTAATTTGAGCGCTATTTAGGGTTCTACTTGCATAATGAATAACACAAGGTTTTTTATCCTTTCTTTGGCCAAGAACGGCTCCAACAGCATAATCACTTGCGTCACACATGATCTCAAAGGGAATACTCCAATCAGGTGGTTGCATTATGGGAGCAGAAACTAACATGTTTTTAAGCTTCACAAAAGCTTGTTCACATGCTTCAGTCCACTCAAAGGAGTGTTCCTTTGAAAGAAGGTTACATAATGGTCTAGATATAACACTAAAATCTTTTATAAACCTTCTATAAAAACCAGCATGCCCCAAAAATGATCTAACATCTTTTATTGTCTTTGGGCTTGGCAAATTAACAATTAATTCAATTTTGGCCTTATCCACTTGAATTCCCTGCAAAGAAACAATATGACCAAGTACAATCCCTTTAGTGACCATAAAGTGACATTTTTCCCAATTCAAAATAAAATTTTTCTCTTCACATCTAATCAAAACTTTCTCCAAATTAATAAGACAATCATCAAAGGTATCTCCAAAAATAGAGAAATCATCCATGAAAACTTCCAAAAACCATTCTACCATGTCACTAAAAATACTCATCATACATCTTTGGAATGTGGCTGGAGCATTATACAATCCAAATGGCATCCTTCGATATGCAAAGGTGCCAAAGGGACATGTGAATGTTGTCTTTTCTTGGTCCTCAAGTGCAATCTCAATTTGGTTATACCCCGAATATCCATCAAGGAAACAATAAAATTGGTGACCGGCCACCCTCTCTAATATTTGGTCCATGAATGGTATGGGGAAATGGTCTTTCCTAGTGACAGTGTTAAGTTTCCTATAGTCTATGCACATACGCCATCCAGTGGTGACTCTAGTGGGGATCAATTCATCATTTGCATTTTTTATCACAGTGACCCCTGATTTCTTAGGGACCACTTGGGTAGGACTTACCCACTGACTGTCAGAAATGGGATATATGATCCCTACATCCAACAATTTAAGGACCTCTGCTCTCACAACCTCTTTCATATTAGGGTTCAACCTACGCTGCATTTGTCTACAGGGTTTAGCATTATCTTCAAGGAAAATTCTGTGTGTGCAAACCAAGGGACTAATCCCTTTAATGTCAGCTATGGTCCAACCAATAGCACTTTTGTGTTCTCTAATGACATGGAGCAACTTTTGCTCTTGTGTGTGGTCCAATTGTGAGGAAATAACTACAGGGTATGTGTCTCCCTCCCCTAAGAAAGCATATTTAGGCTCACTAGGGAGAGGTTTTAACTCCAGCTTTGGTGTTTGGACACTTGAAGGGAGAGGAGCGCTATTGGGAGGAGGTAACTCCTCAAAGCGGGCCTTCCACTTATTTGTGTCCATCATAGGGGTGGACTCTAACAAAGAATTTACATCATCAATTACAAAATCATCATCCAAATTAAAATGAGAAACACAAGCATCAAAAAGGTCAGAAAAAGGAGATATAAGAGCTTTATCATTTACAAGACTTTCAAGCAAGTGTACTTCATGCACATCATCATCATCTCCTGGTTGCCTGCAAATATTAAAAATGTTTAGTTCCAATGTCATATTGCCAAAAGAGAGTTTCATAACACCATTTCTACAATTAATTAATGCATTAGAAGTAGCTAGAAATGGACGACCTAATATGACAGGAATCTGTGTACAAGCATTCAAAATTGGTTGCGTGTCCAATACAATAAAATCAATAGGAAAATAAAATTTGTCCACTTGGACAAGCACATCTTCCACAATTCCTCTTGGCATTTTGACAGAACGATCTGCAAGTTGCAAAGTTATGCTTGTGGGCTTTAATTCACCAAGGCCCAATTGTTCATAAACAGAAAAAGGCAAAAGATTCACACTAGCCCCAAGATCAAGTAATGCTTTTTCTATTCTATAATTCCCAATTATACAGGATATGGTTGGGCAACCAGGATCCTTATATTTGGGTGGGGTGTTGTGTTGTAAGATAGCACTTACTTGTTCAGTTAAAAATGCCTTCTTTTGTACATTCAATTTCCTCTTAATAGTACATAAATCTTTCAAAAATTTTGCATAAGAAGGAATTTGCTTAATAGCATCTAAAAGAGGAATATTGATTTTCACTTGTTTAAAAATCTCAAGAATGTCATTATTTTGCATCAATTTAGAGGAGGGTTGTAACCTTTGAGGAAAAAGAGGAGGAATGGGAGATTCACACTTAGAAATGTCAAGTTCATCACCTTTTTCGGGATTCAAAGACTCCTGAGGCTCAACAACCTTCCTTGGTGGAATGTCTTTGTTAATCACTTTTCCACTCCTCAAAGTGGTGATGGACTTAGCATGTTCTTCTTGTGAATTTGAAGAATTAACATTTTCAATTACCAATTGACTTTTTGGGTTAGGTTGAGGTTGAGAAGGAAATCTCCCTTTTTCTGGTGTGCTCAAAGTTGCAGTCAACTGAGTGATTGAGGACTTCAAGTCATTTATGGCTTGCATAGTCTGAGTGTTGATCGTGGTTTGACCCTGCATAAATGTCTGCAATGTATCCTCAAGATTCTTCTTATGTGGCGGCACATAACTTGAAGAGGATGGAGGCACCTGCACATTTTGCTCATTTCTCCAGTTAAAGTTAGGATGATTTCTCCAATTAGAATTATAAGTTTCAGAATAAGGAGAAGAAAAAGGCCTTTTATAAGTGTTCATGGCATTTGCTTGGCTATGCAATACCTCTTGCAAAGCTGGGATTGTTGGACAATCTTGAGTGTGGTGTTCATCGCTCTTACAAATGGCACATATATTTTGTGTTTTTTTAGAAGTTGTGGATGTGTTTTCCTTTTTAATTTCCATAGCTTCTACTTTTCTTGTTAAACATGCAATTTTAGCCTTAACATCATCTTCTTCTTTAAGAAAATACAAACCACCTTTAGCTTTGGTCTTATCTATTCTTTCAGATTCATTAATATCTTCCCATGATTGGGAATTCTCTGCCAACCCCTCGAAGAAGTCCCAAGCTTCTTCAGGATCTTTATCCAAAAATTTTCCATTACACATCATCTCAACAAACTGGCGCATGGAAGAAGTTAGTCCATTATAAAAGAAACTAATTCTATGCCAAGTTTCATAGCCATGGTAGGGGCACATCAATAAAAGCTCTTTAAATCGTTCCCAACATTGAAAGAAAGATTCATTTTCTTTTTGCGCAAAATTAGTGATCTTATTTCTTAATGTATTTGTTTTATGAGTGGGAAAAAATTTCTTTAAAAATTCTCTTTGCATTTCTTGCCATGTTCTAATGGAATTTGGTTTTAAAGAGTTCAACCAATTTTTAGCTTTTTCTTTTAAAGAGAATGGAAAGAGTTTTAATCTAATAGCATCACTAGAGACATTTGCATTAGAAAATGTAGCACAAACTTCTTCAAACTCTTTTAAATGCAAATATGGACTTTCTGAGTCTAAGCCATGGAACTTGGGTAGTAATTGGATTACACCCGGCTTTAGATCAAAAGAGCCTGCATTAATGGATAGATTCATGCATGAAGGGGAACTAGATCTAGTAGGCTGCATATAATCTCGCAAGGTTTTAACTTGCTGATTATTTTGTGCCTCATTACTATCATTTTCCTCCATGTTGTTCAATAAAAAATCTGAAAATTCAAGAGAACTATCAATGCTAATTAAGCGACCAGAAAAATCACGTTGCCATGCACGCATACAATTTTTTTTTTTTTTAAACAATAGCACAACAAGCAAAAGATCTAAGAATTTAAAAGAAAAGAAATAAAATAAATGGAACGAAAGTACCAGAGTGCTTCAAGTAGTTTTCAACAATTCTTCAAGCTTTGTCAAGTCCAAATGATCTTCCAGTTGAATTTTCCTTAATGCTTCCACAACCCAATACTCTCACTTCCAAGAAAAATAAAACAAGAGAGAAAAAATAAAAATAAACTGGTTTCTAGTCACACGCTGCAATCCCCGGCAACGGCGCCATTTGTGATGAACCAAGACTAATTACTCATTATTTGAGTAGTAGCCTTTAGTTATCTATTTAATTCTTTTTACTTGTAATTGTAGTATTACAAGGTCGATCCTCAGAGATTGACTAGTGTGATTGAGAAATCAGTTCAAAGAAGCAAACGAATGAAATCAAGAGTAAAGTAAAGTAGATAATTCAATAAAATAAAACACTAAGGCATCAAGGTAGGTCATTGTAATATCTAATGAGGTACTTCATGTATCAATGTTTCTCAATTAGGGGCGAATGAAGATTCTCCCTAATTGGATAATATGAACATTAAGAACGAACAACAACACGATCACTTTGGTTGAAATAAAGATTATAATATTTAAATCTTCAAGAGTTCTATGTATCAAAATCACAAAGGATCAAGAAAGAAATCAAGTATCCTATGTATTAAGAAAACAAAGAAACGAGAGATAAATAATAAAACATCACTTTAAATATCCAACACATAATTATAGCCCAATAAATAACATGAAAAGAACTTCATTAAAGTATCACAAATCCCTCCCTCTAGCCTTAGCTAGGGGCTTAGCCAACCATTACAATAAAATAAAATAAACAATGAAGAAAAGTTGAGGAGAGAAAGAAGTGGTCATCCTTGGAAGAGGTAGAGAATTTGATGACTTGAAGAAGAGCTTGGGTATTACTTATATAGTGGTTGAAAAAGTTTAACAATGGAAAGGCTCTAATTAGATTTCCTATCATTACTCCATAATTGGGTCTTGATTGATTTTGAGCATCACTAATTGATTTTGTCCAGCTTTCAATCAAAGAATGTTGCCTTTTCTTCTTCCAATCACAGCTCTTCATAGTCATTTCTTGATTGCCAGAATTATCTAATAGTTGATTGCCACTGATTGCCTTGATTAGCTCATAGTTGATTGCCATTGATTGCCTCCAGCAGATCTTCACAATCTTTTAAGTACGGGCTTTAAAGCTTCAAGATTAACAGGTCGGCCCATCAAAGAATTACCTACAACACACAATGGGCTTACATAAGTTGATATTAAATTCACCACACTAGATCCATGGATATAAAAATAGTTATGGCTAATTTATTTCTGCACATTTAAAGCCCAAATAACATTGAATGTCACATGTTAATGCCTTAACTTAATAAATGCCCATTTTGCCTAAAATTCTACCTAGCCTTTAACTAACTATAAAATAACATAACAAACATGGAGTTCAAGGCATCTTAAATTAACATAATTTTGAGCACATCAATTAGCTATTCCAGTGAAGTGGTATTGGTGAGATTTGGTTGGAACTATCTGTCATTGGTTGTGCTTAAGCTGTTTTACATCTTTCCTATAGTGGAAGCTCTGCACGTCTGTTTTGCATCTTCCCTATGGAGGAAGCTCTGCTTGTCTGTTTTCATATGTGGATCAACTATTGCAGAGCAAAGATATTGATGAGGTGTGACTGGTAGTGTCTATTTGGGACAAAGACGTAATTATTGAACATGAACTTGGGAAGAAATAAAAGACTTTGCTTGAAAGACTAATAAAAGAATCAAGTGGAACTCTATAATAGGCTGCATAAGAT
The DNA here is from genome assembly GCA_039654745.1 of Houttuynia cordata. Taxonomy (NCBI): domain Eukaryota; kingdom Viridiplantae; phylum Streptophyta; class Magnoliopsida; order Piperales; family Saururaceae; genus Houttuynia; species Houttuynia cordata. The sequence goes on along the minus strand of CM077502.1, from coordinate 60,602,970 downwards.
GTTAATGCAACTATTGATTGTTGATTTTGAGATGTTGATGATTATGTTACGATATCCCACTGAGTATTTTTATACTCAGCATCCGCCCGTGATGCAGGTTCTTTAGTAGAAGACTGTCTTCATATAGCTCCTGGTGGTAGACGATCGAGAGTGGATGAATTGACGGCTTCAAAGTAGGCATCAGTCTCCTTTTTTTATAATATATTTTGAGATGGATGACATATTTGTACATGAAGGACTTGCATGAGTTTAATCGACTTTGCATCTGTAATAATTATCTCTCAAGATATTTTTGAAGCCCAGTTATCACGGCCTATATGCTTAGTCGACAATTTTCAACTACTGATTTATCGGATAGAGGAATAATCCACTGATTTTCTGTAACACCCAGAAAATTGGTACGTTAACTAAAGGTATCTATTTTAGGAAACTGGTCTAAAATAGGAAAGTTTCATTTCCTGATTTGATTTCTGGTTACATGATATGCTTTAATGTATTATTTGATTTAATGATGTGATATAATTTGTTAATCGCATAGCTAATAGTACTAGAAAACCAGGACGCGAGGGTTGGTGCTGGCCCTGGGCACAACCTGGCGCTCAGGCTAGCCTGGCGCTAGGGTCTGATAACACCTGACACCAGGAGTGGGGCCAGGTGCCAGGGCATGTGTTCAGTGGATTACTCTTAATTAGTAAGTGAATTTGGTTTTGATGTGTGGTTAGTGATGCACGCTTGTTAGTATGACGAGTAGTGCAACCGCGGGACATCAGAGACCTGTGCGCGTAGGACTCAAGCCAAGACGCAGGGCCTGGGCACTAAGCCATGCGGCACTGGCCCAGGGGTGATTTATGAAGATGAGTAACCTTTCCATAAGATGATCTTCGGAAGGTGGGAGTGAATCTTGGAGCAAAAATCTACGATTTGACCTAATAGCAGTAAATATGGTAAGTATCGCGGAGGATCGGGAAGTATCAGTTCAGTTGAGATAATTAGGGAAGATAAATTTTAATTAAAAAAAGATAAATATTTCACTTTTTAATCAACCAATAGGAAAGGGACGTCTAGTTGGTTGGCCTAGATATGGTAGTTTCCTAGTTTTGAACGAGATATGTAAAGTATGATTAAGATTGTAAGCTCGGCCAGTACTATTTCTGTGTCGACAATCTGTAGTAAGTAATTCATAACTAATTTTACTAAAATCGGAAAAATATAAAATCAGTGGGCTTAGAAAATAGACTCATATGGTTAACTCCAATAAAACTTTCAGGGTCTAAGTCCAACTGTACTGACCATGGGAAGAGTCGGAAGTGAACTGTTACGCGTATGACAATGTACTGTAATTAGGATTAAGATAGTGAACGGATTATGGGGTAAACACACTCACAATTTGATTAGAACTATGATTAAGGGTCTCGGCCAAAACTATTTCTGCTCTGACAACCTTTATTAAAATATGTGTAACTAATTATATAAAAATCATAAAAATATGCCGTTTATTGGGTTATAAACTAGACACATAGGAGTAATCACATTAAAATTTTCAGAGTCTAATTCTTTCTGTTTTGATGTTGGTAAGGGTCGGAAGTTGACTAATATGTAAAAAAGAACACTTTAATTATGGTAAAGGTTGGGAAAACTTTATCAAAACAATAGCCTATGCTATAATAAGTATACTAAGAACTTTATATGTATTATATAAGACTTTAAGTAAGTATTACAGTAGGATGGGCTAATGGTGAGTGGTTTGATGTTCATCAAGTCTTATATGTTCCATTGGTGATATTGACTCGATTCGTGTTTCCAATTGGAAATCGAACCATCTACTTCTCTTTGACCAAAGTTTTAAACCTTGAAGTCTGGATCAGTATTGTTATGACCAAGTTGAGTTTCAACAAAATCTGTCTAGGTCACAAGTATTTTCATCAGGTATTTGATCAATGCACTTCCATTCATTTGAGAAACTTTAGTTGACCTGTTATTGACTCTGTTTGAGTCAAGTCTTCTTTGAAACCAGAACTTGATATTCTTCATGATATAACTTGAGTTTTCTTGGAGTCTTGAAAGGCAATTCTTGATCATGTCTTTCTTCATAAGTCTTATCTAGGGCTATGCATGCGTAACATGGTCATGATTGAGAGTCTTTGCTATTCTATTCATGCTCCAGAACGTGAGTCATACATTGTTAAGAGTCTTTGCTATTATATTCATACTTCAGAGAGTGAGTCAATTGTCAAAAGACTTTGATATTCTATTCATACTCCATGAGTGAGTCATTGAAGTAAGATCACCCTATTCTCATAAAGTTGAGACCTCCGTTATTGTTGAAACATTGTCCAGTTTGACATTGACCTATTTCTCCACTAATTATTCGGTGGAATCATAGTATGCTCATGAGCCATTGCTAGGTCCAGTGTGACCTCCAATATTTATGGAATTTTGATTCCTTATTGCCCGAAGGGAGGCAAATACGTACGTTTAAGCTGTATGACATTACGGAAGGTCTGCAGTCTCCGCCCATTGTGCTCGTCAGCATGGATGGGGCCAGCATGCCTAGACGCATGGCCGGGTTCCGAAGGGAGAACCTCTAGCATGTTCTGGTATATTTTACCACACGGGGTTGGTAAATTCAGTGAGCAGAAATTGTAACTCCTTGCACTATAGATGCCTGGAGCCATTAGTATTTTGACCATTCTCTCCTTACACCGGTATTTGTTTGGAGTCGTATAATTTATTGTCCTTGCTCTATCCTTAAGAGTCAGGAAGCGTTGATGTTTGGAGTCTTGGATTATGGTAATTTCTCTTCTTACACTTTGGATGTTTAGGAGTCTTTATTGATTATGTTATTTCCTCTTGTAATGGAATTCTTGTTGCTCAGTTCAAATATTCTTGATTATTCAATTGTCTCATATTAAAGCTCTACTCTTTGTCCTATATTGTATATTCTGTTCTTGTGGGTTTTTGCATTCTACTGGGTATTTCTTCGGAATACTCATGCATCCTCTGATGCATGCATGAAGAAAGTATAGCTATGGAAAGTGCAGATAATGGAAGACTCGAAAACAGTCGTGGAAGTATATTTATTATTTTAAATTTAGTGTTAATATTATTGGCATGTTGGCCAAAGCATTTTAATGATTTTGATTGACTTGTATTATGGATTAATTTTAAGATTGTTAAAGTTCCCATTTCATATGTGTTAATGATGTTATTTAAAGACTCAATTGTGTTATGTCGAGTACACACATCTATTCATGGTGATGTATTAGACGGGATGTTCGAGTATTCGGTCATATCTCAGGGTTTCTAGCCTCAAACATACTCATGAAAGAAAAAAAAAATGTCTTCCGCACTCCGACGAGGTCGGGAATTTTGGGGCGTGACATTTTTCGCTACTAGTCTGATTTAAAAATAGTTTTATAAATACGGGCCGTGACAGTTGGTATCATAGCATAACCTTTATCTGCAAGTCTAGAAGTCCTCTCAAGATATGATTAGTTAGAGTTGTGGGGTTTGTTGAGTTGGTGGATAGTTGCGGTTGTCAATAGTGTCTAATGACACCTACTCATAGGAGCGTGAGCTACCAGATGTGCAGCCAGAGCTATAGTTGCAGAACCGTGGGATTAAGGATATTAAACAGTTATGGCTATATATCTCACCTGCCAGCAAGCTAAAACAAAACACCAGATACCTACATGACTCGCATAGATTCCCCAGTAGAAGTGAAAGTACATTACCATGGACTTTATGGTTGAGTTGCTTCCTACTCACAGTAGTTCGAGGTTTAGTCCACTTGAATTTTGAGGACAAAATTCTTTTTAAGGAGGGAAGAATGTAACACCTGGCCGATTAGACCAGCCAATTGTTGGGAGTTAATGTAACACCTATTATAAAACCAAAGGAAAATGGCATCTGTCACCCCTTCCATCCCACCTGCTGAAAAAGAAAGGGTACATGTCAAGGCAGCTGCTCCAGTTCTGGTTATAAAATGGAGAGCTGAGAGGCTACATGAGTTGTGCTGGAATCAGACTCAGATGAGAGTGGTGGGAGATGAGTGGGTTTGAGAAGGGGACTCGGGGTAGCCTAGCCACTGCTGGTGATGTCGGCGACTGACTATGATGACGGCACCGGTAGGAGGAGGTTGCTGCCTGCGGCGACATTCCAACGACCGCCGGCGAGCGGTGAATCAAGCTCAAATACGTGTAAAGGTCGGATCTCGTACCACTTTGTCATTCTTCTTGTGTTATTGTGTTTTAATTGTATTTTCGCCGATGGAGGTGATGAAGGCACGTATTTTCAGCTGATGGAGGCAACGAGTGGCAGTGACTCAGAACAATGGCAATGAGTTCCATAGTCGGAGCATGTTGGGTCTAAAGGCAAATAAGAGTAAGCTACCATGCTTCGGCGTGAAGGTGTGAGTGGGTTGCCACATGAGCATATTCCCACGGCTATAGAGGGCCTTTGCTCCATGCGGCTGGAAGGGGCAGTGGTTATCCTGAATGCAGTTCAGACCATTAGCTTTGGCATTGAAAATCGCATAGTGGTTGTCCTTTGATTTTCTGCTACTACTCTGATTTGAAAATGGTTTTAAAAATATGGGCCGTGACAGTCTTTCTTTTAAAACCAGACCCAGCTGAGAGCTTAATCATCACAAAACAGGACAGATGTCCTATTCTTTTTCAACAGGTGTTACATTCTTCCCTTCTTAAAAGGAATTTTGTCCTGAAAATTCGGTTGAACTTAACCTTGAACCACCTCAGGTAGAAAGCAACTCAACCACAAAGTCTATGGTAATGTACTTCTACTAATGATGAGAGTCGTGCAGGTCTCAGGAGTTTTGTTTTAGCCTACTGGCAGGTGAGATATGTAGCCATAACTGTCCAGTATCCTTCTTTATGCAATTATGCAACTACAGCTCTGGTTGCACGTCTGGCAGCTCACGCTTCTATGAGTAGGTGTCGGGGGGTAGCCGAGCCACCGTCGGTTACTGGCTGCGATGTCGACAATAGTGGCGATTGCGACCTTGGCGTTGACGGTGACACACCAACAGGTAGGAGAAGTCCGGTGAACCCATTCATTTCGGCGACCTCCGGCGAGCAGCAAATCGAGCCAAACGCATGTAAAGGTCGAATCTCATACCCGTTTCATCATTTTATTTGTGTTTTTGTGCTTTATTACTTTCCGCCAATGGAGGCGACGACTAAGCGTATTTTCCGTCGATGGAGGATCGAGCCCCAACGTGTGCAGAGATTGGATTTCATACCTCTTTTGTCATTTCTTTGTGTTATTGTGTGTTCATTGTATTTTCGCCGATGAAGGCCCGTATTTTCCACCGATGGAGGGACGAGTGGCAGTGACTCAGAACCATGGCCATGAGTTCCATAGTCAGAGCATGTTGGGTCTGAAGGCAAATAAGAGTAAGCTACCATGCTTCGGCGTGAGGGTGTGAGTGGGTTGCCACATGAGCATATTCCCATGGCCATAGAGGGTCTTTGTTCCATGTGGCTGGAAGGGGTAGTGGTTATCCTGAATGCAGTTGAGACAATTTAGCTCCGGCATTGAAAACCATGTAACATAGCTATGATGATCATATATGGATAAGCTATTATAGTGATGAGATTTGATTGGTACTATTTATTGAATTTTTATTACTGATGATTGTGTTACGATATCCCACTGAGTATTTTTATACTCAGCATCTGCTCGTGATGCAAGTTCTTTAGTAGAAGGCTGTCTTCACGTAGCTCCTGGTGGTAGACAATCAAGAGTGAGGATGACGTGACAGCTTCAAAGTAGGCATCAGTCTCCTTTACTTTTATAGTGTATTTTGGGATAGATGACAGACTTGCACATGGAGGAATTACATGAGTTTAATCGACTTTGCATCTGTAATAATTGTCTTTCATGATATTTGTGAACCCTAGTTATCACGGCCTAGATGCTTAGTCGACAAATTTTCAACTAATGATTTTTTGCATAGAGGTATAATCCTCTAATTTTCCGCTACTACTATGATTTAAAAATTGTTTTAAAAATACGGGCCGTGACAAGATCTACATATGATAGCTCATTGGTCTATTATAATGCTTCAAAGATACACCACAGCCATCACACCGCGTACCTCTTCTGCAACTTTCTATTATTTATGTTATGTAATTAAGGTACCAACACAACTCATAGTTGACAATAAATCTATTTAATGATATAAAAATGTATAATAAATTTTGCAAGTAAATTTTCTAAATTTAATAGTCAATATTTTAGGTACTTTATTGAATTTAAATAAAAAATTCATTGAAATTTTTTCGAAAATAATATTTTCATTGAAAAATACCTTGTTGAGATGTACTTAGCCATCTTCTATAATTACTTTAATATCATTTCTTCCCATTTTATAAAAAAATATAAGAGAATAATCTTTTGCCAAAAATGTCTATTTGTTGCAAATAATGAGAATGGGAAATTTTATATATTTTTATTTATTATTATATAAAAAATAATCTTTTATTCATAAAAAGTAAAATATATTTATTTTGGGACAAATATAACAATTTGTCGTAAATAGAATTCACTTTTGCGACTAAATTTCTCTTTAGTCGCAAATATGCATGGTTTTTTGCAACCAAATTGGCCATTGGACGCCAATAGTACTTATTTTTGCGACTACTTTCCATGTCATCGCAAAATAGTAAGCTATTTGCGACAATTCCTAAATTCATCGCCAGTGGGTGTCTATTGCGACAAAAATGGTTTTGTTGCAAAATATTTGTTGCAAAAGCCCTGATTTGTTGTAGTGGCGAGTGGTGAAGCTCACCTAGGAATATGTTGGTGGACCAATTTTTCCAAAATTGGAATGGCATTTTGGTCTTCGAATTTTAGGACGAAAAAACAAGATTTTTCTTAACAATGCGAGCTTTTGGAAAATTTGGTCATCTACCATGGTATAATAGGCCTTGTCCTCGGTTCAAGTCTTGATGGAGGAGTTTATATCCGAATTTGCACATGAGGGGTGTTGGATCATTAAATATAACTAAATAAGATTTCTATTTTCTAATAGCTGGGGTTTTTCGAAACTTGCCTAAGAAAAAAAATCCAGAATTCAGGTGTTTTATAATTTTCATTATAAATTTAGGTGATGTAAGTTATCAAATATTGACCAACTAATATGGAAATTTCTCTTTGGAGAAGTATTTTTAGTTAACCTTATGTACTCAGTCGCCTTCAGGACAATGTTGAAAAAAGTAGTCCGATTGAACTAGGTCTATTCAGATGTATAACAGAACTCGTCCGCGGCCACACAGTCGCACCTAAGAGCTAATGATGAAATTTCATGGACCAAGGGGCCACATAGTCGGAGGTGGCTTCATAATGTAGGACTTCATAACATGGGGGGCACCGCTCCTTCAATGTAAAATCAGGCTAATGACAGAGATTGAGCCCAAACAACTTCATAATATTGAGGGGCCTCTTTATGAAGGAACTGCAATTTTCCATAAATGAGACAAAACAACAATATTTTACATATATGTATGACGAGAGATGTACCTGCTAAGATTGATTCTTGGCCCTTGATTGGCAAGTAAAAAGAATGGGGGTACAAGACCTCATAAAACCTGAAGGTTTATTTTAGGAGTTCATTAAACACGCACTCTTTCTCTCTCTCTCTCTCATATTATTTCTCTCCATTAAGTTTTTACTGTATAAATTCAAGAAAAAACATTCAGGGGGACGTAGAAGTTTAATGGGGGAATTCAAGAAACAGAGGAATTAATGATTTAGATGGCGTATCATTGCTTCATGCCCCCATTATTGCTTCATATCCCTCTTTATGAGTTCATATACCTTTTTTGGAGTCATAGGGGTCTTCTACATCCAAACGAGGCAAGCCCATTACTCTTTTTTTTTTTTTTTTTTTTTTTTGCAAAAGCGTAGTCTCCTAACAAGAAATCAGACAGTATAATTTTATGATAGTGGTTGCTATTTATATCAGCAAAGTAGAGACCTTCTTCATAGAGGAAATCAGTATTTGCCAAGCTCCACCTCGTGAGCCTGCTAATAATATGCCACTAAACGGCTAATTTTATTCCTTCTTTTGGTTCTGGACCTCTCGTCTTCTGGGCGATGGCAGCTACCATATTCACTTACTTGAACCAGCTCCCACTTGAGTTTACTAAACCTGGTCGCACCACATTGAATGCATTAACCAGTCCACAGTTAAGTTACTAAACCATCTTCTCCCATGGTCTCATTCCTCCATTATATAGAAGACGAAGCAGAAGAAGAAGAAGAAGAAGAAGAAGAGGGGAAGAGAGCCCATAGTAATTTTCAACAAAGAGTTCTGCAAGAAAGCTTGCAAGATGATCCCCTCTCAAATGAAAATCCTGGTACAGATCGCACTATCTTTCATCCTCCCCCTCTCCTTTTTCATTGCCTACACCCAACTCACAGATACCATCATCATGAAAAAACTCTGTTACTACTCTGATGCACCAAAATACATGATCGGCGCCTTCGGATATTCCGACTGGAGCGGTTCCATGCTTCTCAAAGCCACATACCTCATCTTCATCCTGGCCTTCTCCCTCCTCACCACTTCCATAGTTGTTTATACCATCTCAGGGATTACTTTCTTGTTAGACACTGTGATTACGGTCTTTGGAGGTTCCTCTGGGATTCAGGCGATGATCAAGGCTAAAGAATTAATCAAGGACAAGATTACGATGGGCGTATATAAGACATTTCTGCTACTCCATTTTCTATTATACACCATCACTTTCTATGCCTCACCAGTGGAAATATTTCCGTGGGAAGCTAGAATGGGCTTCGTCATTATCTGGCTTGTTTCCATCTTTGTTCAGAATTGGCTCTGTATCCTGATTCAGATAGGTGTCTACCTCGTCCACAAGTCCAACCACCACCATGAAATTAGTGAGCTGTACATAACCAAGGAAGATCAGCTCAATGTTAAGACTCAAGAAGGGAATGCCGACATTAAGGCAGACAATTGGCAGTCGATGATGTCTAAACTTTAGTAATTTTGTTTCTGCATGTTTAACTAGGAGCTCCTATTAGGCTGGTACGTAAATTGCTTTTGTTAATGCTACAGATGAGACTAAACCAGGATATACAGTAGTAGCTAGTACTCTTAGTCATCTAGATCTTATGATACTCTTATGGTGTGCTAGCTTGCGTGTTCTTTGGTTGTATTTGGCTTCCCAAGGCCATACTTGTAAATTAATGTCCTTATGCTTAGTAGATCTTGTGTAGACCTGAGAGGCTCCTTACTTCAAAAGTTTCTTCTGTTGGTCTGACAGAACTATTTTTCCTTTTTTCCTGCTCATGCGAGCTCATGATACTTTCAAGTTTCACCCTCTCTTGTCTTTAATACTCCCTCCGTCCCATAGTACCTGTCTTGATTAGTAAACCAAAATGAACTTATTTTAAGTTCATTTTTAAATCCAGACAAATACTGTTGGACATAGAGCGGACGACCTTTTCTTATTCCACCAACTTTTGGATGGAAGTTGGACATTGCCAATACTAGTTAAGTACATGCATCTGTAGTTTGACCCTCTTCATTTGACCTGAGTCAACTGCCAAATGAAAGGTGGTCTAGTGAACTTCCATGCTGATAGAAGGTCTTTGATGAATTCTAATGAACCTCCATGCTTTGTTTGCTTGGGGATAGGGAAGGTGATTAACTTTGGAGGTAGTTGGAGGTGTGGGTACTACATTGTACGTTGAGGTCCATTGCAATTTCCTTGTTGTAGCTCATTCTTTTTAGTTTTTAGTGTAACACACATATGTGGCGCAGTAACACGAGTGCTCCAACATCACTATAAATCAATTTCGGAAAGCAAACCAGAAGAAGATAAATGTAATCGAGGAAACAGATTTCAGACCTCATTAACCCCTTCTAAAATGGACCTTACAATATGGAGACTTATTTTTGTGCAGCTTACATAGTAGCCTATAGGCTATAGCACACTCTTGTAAGAACCGGGCCAATGGGGCATTGGTGGGACCATTAAAAAGGTCTAAGGACCATTAAAGTATGCAAAAACTTTAGGCAGCTTGTGGACCCACCTAAATGAAAAATTATGTAGTCACATGGTCCCACCTAATAATGAAATTTCATTGGCCTGGAGATCAGCCCGAGTGGCCAGATCATTTTTTCTTTCTTGCCAGATCGATTTTTTTTTCTCGGTAAATAAAACTTGCTTTAGAGCCTTCCTCCAAGATAACATAATATGTTGGTGTACTGAAAGAAATGAAGCAAGTTGCTAATGTAGCATAATTATAAGAGATTGGGCTTGTCAGACTCATATCAAGAAGAAAATTGGGCTTCTAGACGAGCCAAGATCCATCTGTTCTGGCTAGACGAGCCAAGATCCATCTAAGCAGATGGATAAGAGCCATTGAAATGTACTTTGCCAAATTTCAAGCATTACTTGAGGCAAGTAGATGGGCTCAATCAGATAGATAGTTCCAGAGTTCAAAACTGAGGAACCACTTCAAGTGGTAGTCAAGTAGACCACTGAGCTTCAGAAATTAAATAATGACCCAGAATTGGTAGCAGACTAGCAGTAGCCACCAGTAGTAGTAGTAAAACAAAAGTCTCCAGAAGCTGTTAGTTACCTGCGCCATGGGGTTCTCAGTAGTGGGGGTCCATTTACAGAAGACGGCATGCACCTAGCCCCCCATCTGGATAAGTCTAGCTTGTACTCTCATGCTATGCAATTTCAAGTTCAATTCATAAACCAAAAAATAATACAGGAAGAGAGACAAAGTGATAAAAGGAACCCACTGTGGAGGGCCACAATGAAACTGCAAGGGCCCACCTAAATTCTTCCTGTGCAGGAATTCATGATTCAAACAGGACATATCTGTCCAATTGGGCTCAAGCCCTTCCCCAGCACAAGTAACTTACCTCAAAACTTGTTCAAATCAAGAGTCTTGCCCATGTGGGAAGAACAACAAAATCAGGGATTTTCACATAGACAGTACCCTGTATCTCCATGAAAAGAAAAAGAATGAGAAATTCGGTTTTTGGTCTGTGGACTTTGGAGACCGGCAGGCCCGAGGGAAGAAGATAGTGTACTAACTGAAGCTTTACAGTTTGCAATTGTTAGACAATAAATAAGGCCAAGCAGGAGACCCGGGGGCCTCCTCCAAAACAGAAATGCCTATTTTTAGTCCAAGAATCCCAACCAAAAAAAACCTCTTTGATTCTCCTGATGTCACTTCCAAAGAGAAAAATGAGAAACAGCCTGAATCCAATGCAACCTACATCACCAACCTCCTCATATCACCTCCAAATTCTCCAACAGCAGCCCCATGACCAACATCTTCGTCACCATCTTGCTCATTCCAAAACTTTCCCTAGTTTGTTAGACACATAAAATCATGGAGGAGAATAGGCACAGCTCCTGTTATGAAAACCACCATAACTAGGTGTAGTGTTGTAGGTGGGAGAGAGTTCCAAGAGCACGCCTGGCTTGAATGAAGGGGACAGGCCATCTGAACATGGGCTCACAATCCCCAAGGGAATGTCTCTCGCCTTGGGTCTCTAACATGCCCTCCATTCACATCCGTCAGCTCCGGCAGTACTAAGAACATCAGAACAGTCCCTCCACCCACCCCCCCCCCCCCCCCCCCCCCGAGGATGAATATTCAAACCAGGACAACCTTTACACAGACTTAATCATGGACACAATAATTGTGGTTTTCACTTCAGTGCATGCTCTCATTATGGTTGTAATCATGGTTATGGAAGAGTAATGATGATATTATGAAATGGGTTTGGAACAAAAGAGATTCAGGGCAAAGTTTCCATCATCATTCAATCATTAATGTTAATGACAAATGATTATGACATAGTGAACCCTAACTTAGGGTTTGTTCTTGGAGTTTTGTTACAACTTGAGGATACACTTGAAACAACAAATTACAATCAGGGTTTTGGATGTGGGAAAATGGTTTGCATGGGGAATGTGTGGTGGAAGTTGGGAGGAAACGTGAGGGCAGGAGGAGTGCAGCTCATTGAATCAAGCTTGTGGCCTAGCTTCTCCAAGGCATGGACCTGAGACTTCAAGAACTTGAGGTAGTTAGCGGCCTCGTCCAGCATGGAGGCAGTGTCCATCTTGTTCCCGCCGGGCACCAGCTTCTGCAAAACCCTAATCCGCTCGCTGATCCTCTCCCTCCTCTGCCGAGCGGCCACCGTCTGCGGGTCGCTTGATATCTTCACGTTCTTCCTCTTGGGCTTCTCCGCCGCCTCCAACCCGAAGTTCACCGGCCGGAAAGCCGCAGCGCGGTAGATCATCTCCTTCATTTGTGCGACAGCCTCCACGTCCGGCTCGCCGGAGCAGGAGGCTGAAGTGGTCGACGTCGGCTGCCTGAAGCTTATCTGTGTGACTCTCTCCGGCTTCTCCAATTTAGGCTTCTTCGGATTTGGGGGATCGTTCTCGGCCATCAGCTGGAAGCTGCCGCCTGCTGAAGCTCCGCCGTCTGACTGAAGAAGAGCATAATAGTGATGATGATGATTTGAAGTTATGTCACTCTCTTGGCTGCTTCTCTTTAAATTAATCCTTCCATCTGAAGATCCAAGCTGACTTGAATGATTTTGTGGGATCAACTCATTTATGTTGTCATCAGATTCTCCGGACGAGCAGCTCAAATTCCACAAATTCTTGCAATCGGAGAGCACCACTGAAATACCATCGTCCTCCACCGATTTATCATTATTACTTGTCGTCGCTCCTGACAGCAAGCACTCGAGCGACTCCATAAACTCAATATCTGGGATTTGCATTACCTTCCCATCTTCATGACTTCCATTCAAGACTTGCAATTCGTCCCGGAAGAAGTTGGCTAGCAATCCGCTCATTGGGCTAATATCTGCTGCCAGTGATTCAGCCCAGATAGCTCCTGTGCCGGATTTGGCCAGGACGCTATCAGCCGCCAATCTAATTGCTTCTTGACGATGTGATATCGGCAGACTTACGTCTCCATTAATTGAATCCAGGGCCGGGACTAACTTTTCTAGCATTTCATTATCTCTGCAGGCATTTGAAGTATAAGTAGTATCAATTGTGGTGCTGGTGGTGCAATTTCCTTTGAATATGGGATCGAGGCCAAAGAGACCTTCTGTAGACTCCATGGAACTAGAGCTAATTTCCTGCGGCCGAGTATAATTGCCCGAAAGACATGGATGAAAAGCCGCAATGTTCGTTGGGAAGGTGTAAGGGTTATCCCAACCTAAGCTATTCATTTGATGGCGAATTTCTGTTTGTGGGATGGTGGCAAGTCTTCTGTATCTGGTTGCAGAATTCAGAAGAAAGAGAGATCAGATTAAGTCGAATATATATAGGAAGAATTGAAGCTAAAAATGAGTGTCACTAATTAAGTAATCTGTATTTAGCTTAATTTGTCTTTAGCTATAGACATCGACTAGTCAAATAGTAAAGAAACGTGCAATTAAGCTAATCTCAGTATAGTGAGTGTTACTTACCTCTTAATTTGAAGCAGACCACCAGTTCAAAAACTGAAAACTTCTTGCCAAAGCAAATTGCCTCAAGAACTAATAATGGAAGCAACATGTGATCGTCGTCTTTGGAAGAATGCTGCCACCCATGAACTGAAATCTAGCTTGTCATGGGGACTCTCTCATTCAACTAATGTAAAGAGCATGTAAGGAGAGTGATGAAGAGAGGAGGTTTTCTTGAAGAAGGTGAATGCAAGCAATACCTTGACTCTCTTTGCTAATTCTGTAAAGAGATTTGGTTATAAAAAGGAAAGAACGGTGGTCCCGACAACTACTTGGAAAGAAGAAACCAAAGTCCAAGGACTTGATAATTCAATTATTTGGTCTCTTTTGGATAGAGCAAGCAAGAGTTAAGTTTTTAAAGATAAGGCTTTTGGTGCAGAGTTTGTTTTTCTTATTTTAATTAGTATAGGGGAGGAGAGGATTTCTGTAGATGGGGGCATGACTCATGAGGTTTCTCAGAGGATTTTGACTATAATAGAGAGATTGGAAAAGGCCTGCACCTCTTTTGGTGGCTTCTGTGCTAGCGCTCTGCCAACTTTCAGAGACAGCAGTAAGAGTGCTTGTTTGAGCACTACCCTTCACCACCCTTCCATAATCATCATCAGTTCATAATTTCCCTTGTTGTAGATAGTAACTTTTCAACATATATATTAAAGGTATTAATCATAGCCTTAATCATGAACAGTGCATAATTTCTCTTGTTGCATATACTAACTTTGCAACATATATATATATATATATATATATATAAGGTATTTACTCCCTCATCAAGTTAGTGATTGTACAGCTGTACATGGTATGTACATATGCATGTATGTGTAGACATAAATGCAATGCAAGACACAAAAACCTGATAGCAGCGGATTACTTAGGACCACCTGCACTTTTCTAGCGTAGATCTCCGACAACACATTTTTACATGTCTTCTACGTACAAAAATTCTCATATGATGAAGGAACCGTTAATGTACTGAAAGAATTACCACAACAAACATTGAAAAACTGAAGTTAATTTCCTAGGTTATATATGTGGCAGAAACAAGAAAGCAGAAGTGACAAGTTGTAGTAGATAACACTCAAAAGAGCATATTCAGATTAGATAAACAAAGAAGTGCATTTGTACTTTGGTTTGATTGTGGAACATTATTTTATGGGTCTGGGTGTGTTTGCAGTTTGAGACCAAGGAACCATTTTCTTAGCTCCGCTTGAATATAAAATCTAAACAAGAATCAGAAGCAAGAAGTGTGCAACTTGCTCCTAGAACTTTGTCTTTACATCTAGCTAGTTCTTTCTTTTATCTCTTTTTTGAATAATGCTTATTGGCGGTGAATGAGGGATATCAGGGTCTGAGCTTCCCCACATGCGTACAATGAAGACAGCTCAGGAATGGGTTGCCATAGCAGCTTCTTGTATGTAATTCCCATGTCAACTTCACATTTCTCCTCAACAGACTAGAAACTATTTTCTCTTTAGTTTTTATATATGCCCTCCTTCTATACTTCCGAGATCATCTTATTAAGAAGATCCACTGGCATATGGTCAGACGATTGAGATGCAAGCATCAAATCTGCCAATTCAACTCACAGCAGAATCATGCTCTGATTCAAGAAGGAATTGGTGAACTTACCATAATACTAATGTATTCTAAATTATCAATGCAATTGGGATGTTCACTCTCTAGGCAAAACATTCCGACCCACGTGGTCCTGTGATGTTAACCATGTATAGTACATGTTTAATATCTCAAAGCATATGACTACATGTTACTTAGGTACGTCAGCAATATACATACCCATCACCTTGTTCTCCATTCTGAGATTGATTTACTTGCTTGAAACCCTAATTTTACATTACCATTTACACCTTGTCAGGACCACATTTTTCACTAAAAACTCAACTTCTGTACTATAAATGATCTGTCAATCAACGACATAGAATGGGCCCCACCTAAGGGTGGAGCACAGAAGCGTGATGTGAATAGGGTCAACATTTTCTTCATGAAAATAAATGTTCCAAACTGATAGGGATTTTTTCCCTTGATTTACCTATTTCATCCCTTCTTTCTCCTAGCTTTTCTTAAGACTGTCAAAATAGCTAAATCAAGGAAAAAGATCCCTATCACAAACACCCATAGCCAAGAATATAATAAATTAATGTTGCAAAAATAGAATATAATGCATTAATAGAAAAACAAATTTTTTTTACATATAGACTGCCACGTTTCACGTAGTCACTGGCCTACTGTGATATAGAAGCAGTAAAATTAGCAAAATTATTTATTTAGGAAAAATTGGCATTTGAACTTTTGAATGACGACAGAGGAGTCGCTGTCTTCGCTTCTCCCGCGTCATTTTGTGCCTGCAGAAGAGCTGTCGATTACGCTGGCGTCTGCATCGCTAGCCGGCTCAGCTTGGCTTCACGATTCGGCTCGTAGTTTTCCTGCCTCGGCCCACAGTGTCATGATTGCAATGTGGAAACCGGGGCCGCACGTGACAACTGCAGAAACTGAAAGGTGGCGTCCAATCTATGGCCAGTCCGTCAACACAGCACAACCGGAACAGTAGAGCTGTAACCGGGACCATGATCTCTCGCTTTCAGCTCGAGCGACTCGGCTCGCTTGGCTCATGTGCCGCTTCTCCATGTTTGTCTATGTAATCCATGAAAAATCTTCTTTAAATAAATTAGCAATGTTTTTTTTTTACTTTTGGCAACAGAATTGTTAATATTCTGAATTGAAGTATTGAATGCAAAATTGATTTCTTTTGAATGATTTGATTTAGTGGTGCGTGACATTTTCCTAGTTGTAATAAAATTGTGATTCGAAGAGTGCCCGGTTTAGTCAGGACACTATGTTGCTGGGTTTGAGTAGTGTCTGGCGCCAGAGTTAGGTTGGACGTTAGAACTATGGAAGTGTGAGGTGAAACATTAGTGCTGATCTTTATAGTTAATAAATTTTCAATCCAAATAGTTGATATATTCAAAGTGGTTTCCTAGATAAGATTGGAGTAATTTTAAAAGTTACCACTTAAGTAGAAAGTACAGTTGAATTAAAAAATTACTGGGCACTAGGCTGTTTGGGCACCAAGTAATTTTAAGAAGCATATATATATTCAAATCAAAATCAAATCCCATTCCCTCCTATATTACAGCTTATTGAATCGCAACAAAAAAATACTAAAAAGTAAAGTAACCTTAACATGGTAAGTCGTAAAAATGGAAAGTAATACGTCCATCAATGGTAGGGTGCTAGAAATAAGGGTCGGATCCCCAACAAAGCGACGGAGGCGAGATACATGAAAAACCGGATGCACCAATGAGCCAACTGGTAAAGCCAAACGATAAGCCACTGGTCCAATGCATTCGACAATGGAATATGGATCGTGGCAACGGGGAGCTAACTTAGTCTACTCAGCCTGAAACAAAGTGGTCTGACGCTGAGGAATCACCGAAACATAAACAAGGTCACCCACTGATCTACACATTGAATATGCATCTTATTATCTCATAAACTTATGTTTATGCTAGTGTTTGATTAGAATAACTACTACTTTAATATAATTTTTGCTTTTTGTAGGAAACAAGAGTAATACACAGAAATGAGGTGAAAAGTAACTCAAATGGTTAAATCATCATAACTTCGTGTACAAATGTCGGATTGGACTGATTCAAGCTTCATTTAAAGTTCAAGAAGTCAGCTTTCCAACACCACCAACTACGCATAATTCGGAGTTCAGAGCGAAAAGTTATAGCTATTTGAAATTCATGAACAGTAACCACAATCGATCGGCCATTCAATGCGATCGATCGCCTCAGCCACAAAAACAGTGCATTGAAGGAAACGATCTATTGGCACTCAAAATAATCGATCGTATCTACTAGAATTTTTGATCCACGCAAGACAGTAACTACGATCGATCGGTATTATACGGCATCGATCGCCAAAGCGATCGATCGGAGGAAAATAACGAAGGAATTGCGATCGATCGGTATACGAACGATCGGCAATACGGAGCGATCGATCGCCGTGTGCGGAAAACTGAAATAAGACCTATTTCGACTCGGATTTGGAAGGGGACTTCGTGGTTTCACTTCAAACTTATAAATAGGCCTTATGGGAGAACGTTTTGGGCTATATATCTTGAAACCCTTGGAGAATCTAGAGCTTTATTGGAGGCTAGAGAGGAGCAAGAGAAGGAGTCTTTTGGAGCAAAGAGAAAGAAAGATTCATGACGATGGATCTACATAAACAGGCTTCTCTTTTCTTTCTTTCTATGTATAACTAAACTTTTATTCAAGGCTTGATGAAGCCCTAGATGTGTATTGCTACTCTTGGTAGTTTAATTTTATAAAGTTGATTATGATTCATGCTTAATGCGATTTCATGAATATTCTTTTGAGTGCTTGATCATAGACTTGATTGATTATGAATGGAATTAGATATTGTGATTGATTTTATGACCGATCAAGGATAAGATTAATTGCATTATAATAGAGTTGTGATTGATTCTATGCCCGATCAAGGATAGGATTGATTACAAAATAGTGGATGAACTTTCGTGTCCGATTAAGAACGTTAGTGAATTCATTAGTAATTCGTGTGTCCGATCAAGAACACTAATTACCATATCATGTTAACTTATGCTTAATAATAATTAAGAGTAGTAATTGCATGTCTAGTGGTGAATTCTATGCCTTGATATTCTCCATATTGATTGAATCCCAGTAGATTAGTTAAAAGTTCATTGCTTTCTTAGTCTAGAATCAACACTGCTGTTTTCTTTTGAATTTGGTAAAATATTAATCCGTCCCTGAGGTTCGACAACCCTTTTATACTCACTGTAGTACAATTGCCTTGTGCACTTACAAGGGTTTTATATTTAAACGATCACCCACCTAAAACTCCCGATCAGAATATTTTTTGTCATACACTTGCTTCATGCAATTTTGCACGAAGGCCAAGGTAAGTTGTCATACACTTGCTTCATGCAATTTTACGTAAAGGCCAAGGTAAGTTTGAGCTGCCTGATAACCTCATCCCGAGTCTGTAACATATAATCAACTTTTGCTACAGAAGAGCGGTGGGGTAAATATGATAGTACAGTGGGAGGAGGACGACCATATACCACTTCAAACGGAATGAACCCAACATGAGTATGATAGGCCGTGTTATATGACCATTCCCAAGGAAGAAGTTGAAGCCACTGACGGGGCTGATCCCCTTTAAAGCATCGCTAGTACTATTCCAAGCAGCGGTTAACCACATCAGTTTGACTGTCGGACTGTGGGTGATACGCGGTGCTCATATGAAGTTCAGTGCCTTGGAGTGCAAAGAACTCTCGCCAAAATTGAGAGAGGAAGATCTGATCTCTATCGGTGATAATGGAGCGAGGCATGCCATGCAACTTGGCTATCTCCATAACATAAAGCTCGGCTACAGTTTTGGCAGTGAAAGGATGACCTAGAGTAAAGAAATGCCCATACTTGGACAAACGATCCACCACCACCAATATCACTGATTTGCCCTACACCACTGGCAAAGCCTCCACAAAATCCATAGATACATCTTTCCAAACCTGATCTAGATTAGGAAGGGGCTGAAGTAACCCTGCGGGGGATGTAGTGGCTGCCTTGGCATGCTGACAGACGTCAGAAGCAGCAACGTAGTCCTGAACTGCCCACCGAAGTCCCTACCAAAAGAAGCTCTGACTGACCCACTTATATGTCTGGAAGGAACCCTATTGACCAGCAAATGATGTATCTTGGAAGTGAGAAAGAATGTGTCGTCGGAGGTCGAAGGCATAGGGCACCCAAAGTCACCTTTTCCAGAAAAGAAGTTCATCTTGCCACACGACCGAGTGTAGACAAGCAACCAACTCAGACCGTATGAATCCTTTAAATAAGCTCGCCGCATATCTGGAACGAATGGGCAAGATGGTATAGAGAGCGCTAAACAGGAACCCTGAGAAGTGTACTGAGAGAGTGCGGCCGCACAGTGTTTTCCACTCCTTTCTTGTACACTACCTCATAATCATACCCTAAGAGCTTGCTAACCCACCGCTGCAGAGCCGGAGTGGAAACCCGTTGCTTGAGGAAATATTTCAAAGGCTTATGGTCTGTGCGGATGAAGAAACAACGGCCAACCAAGCAAGGGCACTATTTGGTGGCGGCGTGCACTATGGCAAGAACCTCCTTCTCATAGGCTGACAGAGTTAAGGAGCGTCCTGAAAGTGGTTTGCTGAAGAAGGCAATAGGTTGTTCCCTCTATAGTAAGACGGCATCAAGACGGGCATCCGACGCTTTCGTCTCTACTACAAAGTAGAGACCAAACTCTGGAAGCACCAACACTAATAGCCATGGCCCGCTTCAACCTCTCGAATGCTTCTTGGGCTGCCTCCGTCTATGTAAATGACCCCTTCTTGTGAAGTGCAGTGAGGGGACTAGCAACTACCCCATACTAACTAATGAAGAGCCGATAATACCTTGTGAGTCCCAGAAATCCGCAGGATGCCCGTACACAAGTGGGGGTCGGCCATGAAAGCATAGCAATCACCTTCAACTGGTCAGTAGCAACCCCCTAGAGGGAGAGATAATATGGCCTAGGTACTCCACCTATTCACTGCTAAAGGAGCACTTTCGAGCGCTTAAGGAATAATGAATTAGCTTGCAAAATAGAGAAAACGGACATGAGATGCTCCAAGTAGTCCGGCCTTGATATGTTGTAGATCAAAATGTCGTCAAAGAAGACCAAGACGAATCGGCATAGGAAAGGGTGGAACAAATCATTCATGAGGCTCTAGAAGGTGGCAGGTGCATTGGTCAACCCAAACAGTATGACCAAGAACTCAAAATGCCCATCATGAATGCGAAAGGCCATCTTATGAATGTTGGTAGCTGCATTCGGATTTGATGATAACCCGAACAAAGATCGAGCTTGCTGAAGATGGTAGCTCCGACCAACTCGTCATGTAACTCCTCAATCACCGAAATAGGAACGGTCATGGCATTAAGTGCCATGTAGTCCACATAAAATCTCCAAGTCCCATCCTTCTTCTGGACAAGTAATACCAGAGAAGAGAAAGAACTAGTGCTCGACTGGATAATACCTGTCTGAAGCATGTCTGACACCAATCATTCAATTTCATCCTTTTGTATGTGAGGATAACAATAAGAGCAGACATTAGCGGCCAAAGCACCTAGAATGATCGAAATCTGATGGTTATTGCGTCGCACCGGCAGAAGCCCCTTAGGCTCAGCAAAGATGTCCTCATGAGTTGTCAAGAGGGTAAGCATGTCCTCCGGAAGACTATCCTGGTGCACGTCCACTGTTGCATGTTGTTGGAGGAAAAATCCTTGAGGGGCAAATCATTGAAAGAGTGAGCTCACCGACTAGGCGGACTGTAAGGAGCCCAGCTGTGAACCCTGGATGTGGACCCGCAGCCTGAGCACCTCAAAATCCATGATCATGTTGTGAAAGTTCCACACTACATTGCCCAGTTCATGTAGCCATTGGACTCCCAACACCATGTCCGGCCCCTTCGTGCTTAGCATGAATAAGTTTGTGGTGAAGATATAGCCCTTAATAGATAATGTAGCCGACATGCACATCCCCGAGCTTCGAAGATGCTTACCATCGCCAATCAAGACGTCGAACGTCTTGGAATTCGACACATAGCATCCCAGTTGTTGTGCCACTTTATCATTGATGAAATTATGGGTGGATCCACTATCAATTAGGATGGCCACCAATTACCGCTTGAGATAACCTTGGGCGCGTATGGTACGAGGGGTAATGACTCCGAAAAAGGCATGCACCAAAATCTCTGGTAGCACGTTGTCATAAGGGGGCGATGCCTCCAGAGAAGAGGAAAGACCCTCCTCATCGGACGGAGCAACGGTGGCCAGGCATGAACTTCTCGTCAAATTTAAAGCACCCTTGGAGCGCCTCTCATCCATTTAGGTAGGGTGTGAGGCGGTAGACTAGAGGGGTAGCAAGGGCAGAAGGCTGGTTGGTTTGGCTAGTTGGAAGGCTTTGCGCTGCGAGAAAGGATGGCATCGGGCTGGTTGGCGGCCATGGAGAAGGCCCAAATCGGCCTCCCCATTGCTGCCAGGCAAGCTTTTCCTCTTCGATTTGTGCATGACGCATTACTTCTTGCATCGAAGCATCTCATCCGAAATTTCAGGTTTGAGCCCCCTCTTGAAGGTCCCCACTAAGGCCGCTATCGGCCAATCGGGAAGACGGTTGGCAATCTTCATGAAGTCGGAATAGTAGGATCGCACTGTGTTATCCTGGCGCAGGGTGGAGAGCATCTCATTAAAGTCCTAGAACTCATTGGGACCAAACTGGACACAAAGTTTGTCGACGAAAGAGGTCCAAGTCAGAAAGCGGACCTCCTTCTCAAAGCTCTGGAACCAGACAGAGGCACCGCCATCTCGGTGAAAGGCAGATATGCGCAATCGTTCAGCCTCGGAGTGTGTTCCTTAGTAGGCGAAGAACTTCTCCACCTTATAAAGTCATTCCACTGGATCCTCATCTCCATTATAGTGTGGGAACTGTAGGTGAGACAAACATGGCTTGGCCCCACCCCGAGGTCCTCCACGAGGCCCGGAGTACTCCTCCCAGTCTTCCTCAAACTCTTGGGCAGGTTTCAATGATGTGATGTCATTGAGGCATTTAACCGAACACCTGGAAGGCCTCGTGTGTCCAGGCCTGGGCGGCCCCCTTCCTTGGGATGATCGAAGGTGCTAAAGCGAACAGCATGGGGAGGGTTCACATCTTTCTCAAATGACACTTGACAGCCAGAAAAGCGAGAGCCCAGGGGCTGGGAGGGCTCGCCCATCTCACCCTTGGTTGTTTGCGGTGTGGGCAAGAGGGAAGCTACACGGGCTGCCTGAAGCTGTGCAACCACCTTGGTGAGTTGTTGAATTTGGGTGGTCATTACTTCGAACATGGAGATCACAGCGGCATTAGCCAAGTCGGCCGCTGGTTTGGGGCTGTCATCCACATTCTCCTTCTCTTTCTCGGGTTGCTTCTCTAGGGACGTGGTCGGCTGCTTGTCAGGTGCCATAGCAGATCGTTGAGGCTCTAATACCAATGGTGTGTTTCGATGGGAACACAAGAAGTACCAAGCTTCATGCAAGGAAAAGGGAGGGGAAAGACGAAGGAAGAACAAGAAGAAAAGATGTTTCTTATTGCATAACTGATCGTTTCAAATGTAATACCCTCGTAAGTATACAAGGCTATGTGAATAGGCAAGTATAAAGGGTTATCGTACCTCAGGGACGGATGGATTATTCTACCAAATTCAAAAGAAAAAGTTATTATTTTTAATCAAATGAAAGAAAAGTAAATAATTAATTTTAATTATTTAAAGTGAGTTTACTAATGTAGAGAAATTCCAAGGCATCGAATCCACCACTAATTAAACCAATTCTATCATCTCTCTCTATCTTTTGTAAAATTCGTAGTTAATGCAATTAACGTATTCCTCTCGGACATATGCTAACAAAACAAACTAATTATGCAAACTCCTCTCGGATGCAGACACTTAAAACAATTGAAGCAATTAAATTTAGAAGCTATCTCTCTCGAGCATAGATTCAATAAAATTAAGAAGCACCAGTGTCATTTGCATATCCACATTACAATTCATTGTCTTCTCCACTGACCGAAGTATTGTAACAAATAATAGTTACTATAGTAATACTAAAAACAACAACTTTCTTCCTTTGGTCCTCTCCTCTGTTTTGGCTGCCCAAAAGCCCCCTCCCCCCAAAACAACCTCGAGAGCTTTGTTTTTATAAGCCGTTCCAAAGAGTCCAAATCCAAATCCATTCTCAATCCCACACGAAATTCACATCTATCCATATTCGAGCCTATCTATTCAAGGAAAGATCCAAATCGAAAATGATTCTAACCTTCCAAATCCCCCACGCCTCTCTCCAAATCGAGCATGGTTCTGCTACTCTCGGTTGAGACACCCGCCGTCGTCTCCTCTCGTCATCAGCTTCGCCAAGCTCTCGAGCGCTCTATTCTTCTGGAACAAAACACCTGGGCTTTGGCTCGTGTTTTTATTTTTATTTTTTTCCTTTTCTTTCTTTTGACCAAACTGACCAAACCGACCCGACCTGAGCTTCGTCTTGGGTTCGGGTTTTTTTTTCTTTTCCTTTGGTTAAAACCCGTTGAAGCAACTACATCTGCCGGATCTAATTTGAATGGCTCTTCACTTAAGTCAAAACCCATTGTCTTCTGAGATGTAAATCAGCGGCTTAGATCTTCTCTGCACGTGATCTCAATATTTTAAATAAATTAGACTCTTTAAAACCTGCCAACGCCTCCTTAGCCGTTGGATGATCAATGTCTTGATTTCCTTGCATATAAATCCAATTGAGGCACGATAAATCCATGCTCTGCAACTTGAGCTCTTGAGACCTACTCAAACAATCAAACTAAATTTAGACGCACATTAAATATTTTTCCATTTAACACATTGAGTGCATGTAAACCAATCAATTAAGCACAATTTCTTATTATATAAAGTAAAATCCTAATTATTGAACTAACTCGAATAACTCATAATTATTCCTAATTATCAAAAAATGGCACTAACAAATTTGGAATTAGAGGCATATAAATGTGTGTATTTATGCGTATATCAATAACTATCAAAAGAGGGGAAGACTCCCTTATAAAGGAGGGCGCGGCTCCTTAGGGAGCCGTGCCAGCTAATAGGCTACGTGCCACTAGCTGGCCATCAGCTGGTCCGTTACAATCAAATCTCATTACATCCTATATTACAGCTTACTGAATCGCAACAAAAAAATACTGAAAAGTAAAGTAATCATAACATGGTAAGTCCTAGAAATGGAAAGTAATACGTCCTAAGATAGACCTTGCCCCTGAGCTGGTGTACACAACAACTTCCGAGGTGAAGAACTGTGACAACCGATTGAGGTAGGATGATTTTTCCACAGTTCCATCTAGGTTTTTCTTTTAATGCTTGAACACCTAGATTATGATATTTTGATGTTAATTACATCGTTTTCTTGCTCGAATTGTTGTGATATAAATCCCTAGTCATGATTCATATGTGGTTGTGATATTGCACTTGAGGTTTTGAAGAAATTGATGGAATCTATAGTGATTGTGCACTTGTGTCGATTCTCTGTTACACGTGTTAGATTATGATAAGAACTCAACTCAGTTTGTGTCCTTTGTTGCTGCCATCTTGGTTCATAACATTGTTGTCCCGTTTAAGTTGTCCTAATTTTTTATTAAGTTATGTTTCTGGAATAAAGACATTAATAAATGTCAACGATCGTTCGATCTTGTCAGATTAATCAATCCTCACCTCGATATCTTTCAATTTGCCCATACATGTTGCTGACTAGTAGGCACATTCACCATGCTTGACACCATTTCACTGGTTGTGGGTTCATGACTGGCCGGTATTAATTGTCCAATCATCCAGTTCTACTGTTTTATTGAAATTGATATTACAAATATTTACTTTTGCATTTCAACCAATGGGGATTGCTCCAAATTATTATACTAATAATTAATATAGTCTTATTTCAATATCACCTTGTCACCATGTATTTGAAACCATTAAGTGTCTACAAATAAGTACTGTAGTTACAGTGGACTACTACCATGCAATACTTTGTTGATTCACCACACCATCGTCAGTTGAACTAATGCTCTGTCTGTATCTAGGAAGATGATCAAATCCAAGAGAAGGTTGATAAATTGTAATATATACTCGGTGAATCCAAGCATCGAACCACAGGGAATGATGTAGAATTAATCTACTCCAAACTAATCTAAAAACTATTATTGTAGAATTCTCGCAATTGAATTAACAACTAATTTAAACGATGAGTAAAAATTTAATTAAAACTAACTAAAGATAGCGAAGATAATCGATGAGAAATATCAAAGCTTCAAGGATCAATTATTTAATTAATACTTCTATATCTATTTAATTACGCAATTAGATTCAAATAATGATTTGACCTAATCGGATGATATTGCATTCAAATCTATCATAACAATTAGCATAAAAATATCGATTGAACATTTATCATTAGCAAGCATTGTCTATTAATCACAGGGAATTATAAGCATTCGCCATACCTTACGTTAACGACAAATCAAATAATTATATAGATTATGATTATTTCTAAATATCTCCATTCAATCAAATAAACAATAAGCGCATCTTTCATAGACATAAAAATACTAATTAAATAATATCACCTCTAGCTTTGACAAACAATTTAGCTATTCATTATCATGAAAAAAATCAGATTTAGAAAAATTCGCATTGGAGAAAAACACTATAGCAGAATCACTATTCACGAGTATTCTCCACAAAATTACTGTAGCAAAAACACTGTTCACAGATCGGCACTGTTCATCTTCTTCCCCGAATCACCACGTTAATGTAGCAATTACAGTTTACTGTAGCAGTAATGTAGCAAGTGCGAAAACAACCCAAAATCCTCGCTTTTCCTCTCTTTCTCTTTGCCTTCTCTCCCCCGTCGATTCCCCTTCTTCTCCTTCTTGTTTTCCAGCCAAAATCCCACCGGAACAAGACCCAAATCATGACCCAACTTTTTGAAATGAAGCTCGATTTTTTCGTAAAAAAATAGTCCTCTAAAATTGTGCTGTGTTCTCAGTTTTTATTGTAACACCCAGAAAATTAGTAAGATAATCAAAACCGAAATTTGACTTTCTTGATGCTTGATTTTGTTATGTTTTACTTCATGTTAAAGAGGGCGAAAAGAGCTTTCCAATGCCACTGACTGTGCACGATTTGGAGTTCGGAGTAAAAATATATGTGAAGTTGAATATTGAATTGTCGTGGTTGCGATCGATCGCCAGGATTTACAATCGATCGGCAGATTGAACCAATCGATCGCCTCGATAAACGATCGATCATATCTACTGTGATTTTTTATTGTTTTGATTTCGGAGCAACCGATCGATCGGCAACGTTTGTGATCGATCGGCTGTGTCGCGGTAGCTTACGGAAAGCATGCGACGATCGATCGCCGTGTCGCCAATCGATAGCCTATTGCGATTTTGTGATTTTCTTGGCGTTTTTGGGTTGTATTTGTTTGGGAAAGATGTCAGATCCTAACTAAACTTGAATTGCATGTTCCTAGAGGGATCTTGGAGCTTTCTTATTGGTGGAAAGAGTCCATGATATGGGAGGATTTGTTTTAAGAAGAGATTTCCCCAAACTCTATATAAACCCTTGTGGAGTTGGCTTGTGCTATTGAAACCCTAGCCTTAGTACGTCCAGAGTCTTGTTCCTCTCCTTCCCACGTTCATCCTTCTCCTAAAGGCTTCTTCTTAGTAGGAGATTCGCGAGAGCTTGGTTGCAAGCGAGGAAGGCTTACGACGCGCATAGAAGAAGGATCTTCACGAGATAAGAATAGAATGGTTTTTCCCTTTTCTTTTCTTCATCCATATGATGTTTATAAGTATTCTTATCTAGTACATGATGTATTGATTTGACTCATGTGAGATTATTGACTTATGGCTTTATGTTCCATTCATCTTGTGATATGATCATGTATGCTTTCATGCTAAGTGTCTAGATGGGATTCATACCTAACGTTGGTTGCTTTATTCATCATTCAGAGTCCTGGAGTCCTAATCTTATATTGTTGACCTTAATCCACGTTGATTCTTGTGCCATATTGAGTGTCTTGTATTAATTGTCCTATTTGTGATGTATTAACATCTAAGATTATGATATATGTTATGTAATATGATAAAGGGGTATACTTTGGTAATTCCACAATCCTAGGATGTGTAATTGACCTAGGAGGGGAGTATTGTTATCTGTTAATAATATATTATCATCTATAATGAGTTATTAAGTGAGATAATCAAGATTAATTAAGAATCTTAATCTCAGCTAGAACTGTTTCTGTGCTGACAGTTGGTAGTAATTAAATCATAACTAATTCAAGGAAAATAGGAAAAATATAAAATCACTGGGATTAGAAACTAGACTCGTAAATGTATTATCAGTAAAAATTTCTGAAGTTTAATCTTACTGTACAGAGTCCGGCAGCAGTCGGAAGAGGACTGTTGTGCAGAAGACAGTGAGTTGAATTTGAGGGAAAATTCTAAGTATCCAAATAACATTATGTAATATGGTATGAGAATAATTAACGAATCAACAACAGTAATTGGACTATGTGTTTATGGTATACCATAGTAAGGTTGGGTAAGAATTAATCCAATTAGGAGGGACAATCCTTTGATCAAGAGAATCGTAATCATCTATTTTAAAGCGTTGATGTCGGTCTGAGGTTCCACTTGGAATTCAAATCATCTAAGACTTTTTAGTATTTTTGTCTCTGATATTTGTATTATAAGTTCTAATGTTTATGAGGAATTCCTATCTAGGGCTAAGTATGAAGGTATGCATTGATTGTATTTACATTCCTATGATGAGTTGTCACTATCCAGGGTGTTTGAGTTTCCTTGTTATTCCGAAGAGAGAGTTATATGCCTTGAGAAGCTTTGTTGTTCTATTCTACTCCAGTAATTGAGTCATATGTGGTTCAAAGACCTTGATGTTCTATTTGTACTCCATGAGTGAGTTATTATGGTAAGAGTTACCTTATTCTCAGAAAGTTGAGACCTATGTTGTTGTTTGATTCATTGTCCGATTTGACATTGACCTATTGTTCCACTATTTGTTTGGTGGAATCATAGTATGTTCACGAGCCATTGCTAGGTCCAGCGTGACCTCCGATATTTATGGAATTTTGATTCCTTATTGCCTGAAGGGAGGCAAATACGTACGTTTAGGCTATATGACATTACAGAAGGTCTGCAGTCTCCGCTCATTGTGCCCGTAAGCACAGATGGGGCCAACATGCCTAGACGTGTGGCCGGGTTACGAAGGGAGAACCTCTAGGATGTTCTGGTAAGTATCTACATGGTTGGTAAACAGCGAGCAGAAATTGAATCTCTTTGCACTTTCGATGTTGAGAGGCATTATTATTGTTGATTTTTCTCCTTACACCGTTGATATGTTTGGAGTGGTATATATTGCTATCCTCTCTATACTTGAGAGCCAGGAATCCTTTCATGTTGACTGACCTTTCTTTTCAGGTGTATAGACCTTTGGTTCAGTCCAGATGTTGTTGAATATTCATAATCCTTTGTTAGCTTTGTTTCTCTTCATACTGCGTGATTCTTTTTCAGTGGGTTTTTACATCCTACTGAGTGTTTCTATGAAATACTCATGCATCCTCTGATGCAGGCGCAAAAGAAAGTTGAGATCAGGAAGTTGCAGTAAAGAAAGGCGGTTGGAGGAGCCGTGAAGAGATTTAGAGTTTATTTAGTTATTTGCTTTGTTTATTTTGATGTTTTTGACATTGTTGGCCATTGTGTGCCATAGACTCATAGGTTTATTTTATTTGTTTTCTTAAAGGATTATTGCTGGAATAATATTTAAGTATATTCATTTCATATTATTTGATGATGTCTACTATTGTATTGCACTGACTGCGGGCATAACTGGTTACACGTCCTTTTGAGATGATTGTAATCGGTGGTGAGATCGACTGTTCGGTCGCGTGCTCGGGATCTCTACCTCGAAATGTACTTCTCTTGTTGGCTTCCGCACTCCGATAGAGGTATGAGATTTCGAGGCGTGACATTTATAGACACTAAACTTCGACATTCCATACCCACATGAACTTCTTCCAAGTTAATCTGAATCCAAACAATTGCAATCTGATTTCAATTCGAAGTCAATCCAAATCCCTGCAAGACTGTTGTTTTGCCCATCTCGGCCTCTATTCTCCTTCATAAGCACGGCTCTGTTTCTACCAATTCTCGCCCAAATCGTGCTCTTCAGTTCGAGTTGATCCGAAGAAGAATTCAAATCGAATACGATTTCTCAGTCCCATGGCCAAAAGAAGGTTCTGCTATTCTATCGAACAACCCAGCGCAAGCTCGTGCGGTTCTTGTTTTTTCTTTTCTTTTTTTAGTTGGGTTAAAAACCGTCTCGGGTCTCTCCTCCATCGGATCAAATCTGAATGATCATTTTCTTTATTTCACTCAAAACTTACGCCCGCCTTCTCCTTGGATGACAATCAACGGTCCAGATCATCTCTGCACTTGGTCCTTTCTTTTTAAATTGATTCGAGCTTTAAAAACCCGCTACAAGTCTCCTAGCCGTCGGATCTTCTATAACTTGATCTCTTTGCATATTAACCTAATTGACGCGTTTTAATCCCACAATCCGCAACTCTAACATCTAGAAACCTACAATACTAAAGTCAAACTAAAATTAGATGCATAAAAAATATAATTCCATAAATTCATTAATACATCTAAAATAGTTAATTAGAGCAAATTAATTATTAATCCCCTAATTACTATCCTAATCAGTAATAACCCATTTTATCCATGTTTTATCATTAAAACTATACTAGCAAATAGGTAAATAGGGCATGTAAATATGTATATTTTATGCTTATCAGAAGACTGAATCTCAAATAATAATAAGTGATCATGCTGATAGGTAGTGTAGAGTAATAAAAAGCATTAATTCATTTTAATTGTATCTTAGATCATGTTATAGTAGTATTTACGATAGATTCGGTTAAGGCATTTGTTATACTTAAGGAAGTTCTAAATTTGTAAATGAAATAAAATGTATCATGATGATATATTGGTTGGCATTTTATTAAGTGCTCGAGTCCTTAAAAGTGTACCATACAAGTCAGCATTAAAGCAGTAGGAGATGACTGGTATTAAGATTAGGTTGATCTCTATTACTAACCTGATTTAATGACCTAATGACTAAAGCAGATTATTGACTTTTGAAAATACAAATATACCTATAACTAACCTATTGAATACGTTCATAATTAAACTATGAATATCCACGGATTGATCGAGTCAATAGGATCAAAACCATACAGCTTAATAAATCGTTTCTATGTTTTCTTACCCTTATTATTTTTTTGTTTTTTATCCAATCCTTCATTGGAACTTGAATACCTTATTCCTCATAATTAATTCATGACTTCTTAGAGTCATGATGGTCAGTTTTCACTATTTATTACCCAAGAGTTTTTATTCAAATTCTAATCATGCGTAACATGTTTGAGTTGTTGAATACTTCGGTTGTTCTGCCACTTGCCAGTCAGCTTGAGTTGAGAAGGTTAATTTCACAGAGGTTGTTGCTATATCTCTATCTTTGAGTATCATTGTTGAGTAATTCTCCAGAGGGACCTTGTGAGTCTCTCTTTGATGTGGACTCATAGTATGCTCAACTAGCCATGTTATATCTTGCGAGATCTCCGAAATATTTTGGAACCTTGTGAGGCTCTTGCCCGAAGAGAGGCAAATACGTACTCCATTAGACTAGTTATACATCACAAAAAGTCTGATAGACTCTACCCATATTGTCTGTGAGCACTGATGGGGCCCATATCCTAGATAAATGGGAGGGTTTTAAAGAGAAAACAATAGAGTAATTGGGTACAATAAATGGTGAACGCTTGCAATTGTTTGAGAGCAGAAATTGTATATCTTCATACAATTTGGCTATTTTGGAGTCATGGTGAATATTGATGTTCTCCACTTTGTGAAATTCCTTGTATTCCTATTCATAGAAATTTTGATGGCGAGTTCCTTATTATATTGAATTTGTTTCATTATCATCTCTTTTGGAGTTTTGTCAATATTTTATTGTAGTTTTTGCATCCTACTGAGTATATCTTCAGAGTACTCATACATTCTACGATGCAGGTATAGCCAAGGACTGAATAAAAAAAGTAGTAGGAATTAAAGATCGTAGAGCTAGAATTAGATGAACTTTTTACTTTAGTTTATTCTCAAACTTTATAATAATTAGCTCGTGTGCCAACTTTTAAATATTGGTTTATTTAGTACAATGTGGATCTCTTTATTTCATTTAATTAATAATCCTATTCGAGAAAGATATTCCATTATACGTCTTGTTATGATGGTGTAATTGAAGGCAAGGTTTAACCGGTCGCGTCCCAAATCTTCTTATATATTTTATTATTATCTTCGATGAAGCTGAAAATTTGGGGCATGATAGATGATCCTTGGATATAACATAGATGGGAAATTGCTGTTTTTATTAGTCTGTAATTATAAATGAATAGTGGTTGACCCTTGGGAAATAACATTATTTCATGTGCATGTATTTCAGTACAGAGTTCTAATCAAATTTTTTATACATATGCTAATTAAATTGTTTGAAAATGACTTAAAAAGCCCTTTGTATATGAGTACTTATCTATGTACCCTTGTGCCTTCGATTGTCGTCGCACGTCCCATGCAAACAATTGGATCCTATGTGTTTGTCGTGGCGAGCATTGTGCGTGCGTCCTTGAGCGCGAGCTTGTACGAATTGCGGTATAGTTTATGCTTGCAGATTTTTGTTAAAAAACAAGTACTTGAACTCTAGGATGCTCCCATGTATTACGGGGACGTGTGCCACAATATGCATTATTAGAACATCTTAAGGGTGGTCCACTACTGCGAAAGGGCATATAATTCATGCACAATGCCACAATTTTTTTAAGAAAAATTTGGCTATCACGAAGTTCAAGGTTAGAAACTTAGTGTAATTCTTATAAAAAAAAAACTTAGTGTAAAAGATCTACATCATTCAAAAGAAAACAATATCTACCTGATGTATCAGTCGATTTTGCCTTCTTTTTATCTCGTGCGACAAATATGAAGGTAAACTTTGCTTACTAACATTCACAAACCCTTTAATCTATGAACCTAGACATAGACATGCAAATTCCTGTCAAGATATGGAGACGACAAAGGTTGGAATAATGCAAATGCACGTCACTTTCCTTGTCCCCTTTCTCTTAATCTTCCTAATGGTTGGAGAAGGACGGGGCTAGGTTGGCTGACATGACGCGGATCGGATCTGACCTTCCCCGTACTGAAGCAGACCCCTGATTCATCCCAGTCAGATCATCATCTTTTATCTTCGGAACAAAGAAAACACAGATACTTATTACTGTTTGTGTACCAAGATGTTTATATCTAAGCAACTGCATTTGAGGAGGCTCTTTCACTTGAATTAGCTCGACTCAGCCTCCTCAAGCCAAGATTGAGCTTCATCCAGCACAAACCAGCTTTTGGCATTTTAAACATGATTTTAATGCGTAAATAATCATGTTAGATGTTAAACAATTATGTTCATATGCATTTCATTGACTACATAACTGAAACAAGAAAGAGAAAAAACTATAAAACGAGTCATTCCGAGCCAAGCTAGGCTTTAGCCGCCATGCAAGGCTAAAGCCTGTACAGTTAGTAATTATTAAGGGAAGTTTTAATCACTAATGTGAAACATAGAATGGTCTAAATATGGTTAGATGATCAGTCAATCCACTTCGTTGTTCCGGTCAATTCAGCAAAATCCAATGTTCATGAACACGTGAATCTCTGCAAGTACACTTATGGCGAGCACATGTTGGGCCCAAACTCTAGAAAGCGACTGAGGAAGGATCCATCACCGGCAAGTCAGGACTTTGGAGAGGAACCCAACATACACCAATCTCCATATATTTTCTACCTTTGGTATAACATTGTAAAATGGCCATAGTGCACAAAACAGAAGGAAGATCATTTATACCCAATTTGCTGCCAGCAAATACATATACTATAAGTCCTGGTTCTCAGCAAGTACTGCCTTGATCCGAGGTTTCAGACTCTGTACACACAAGTCATATCATCATGGTACAAGACAGGGATGCTGGAGGACATGAACTCCAATAAAGCTCCGGTCAGATTTCACATTCACTTGGCTGTAGAAGAAAGTGCTATCCCTCTTTTATGACAAGTACAAAAGTGCGAGCTCACATTCACAGTGCAAAGAGAAAAGCAACTCAATTGCCAGAAAGGTTCTACTTTTCCTAGTATGCACTATTATGAGCAATCAGGTAACTATTACACGTCCAATAGCCTTCCTCTGAGAATCGCTTCTGCCTTCCTCACCTGCTTCACTGGTCCAATGACGAAGACCTGTTACAGGAAAAAAAAAAGGAAATATGTTTTCGCCTCATTCATTAAATTTAAGGAAGTTTTTTTGTTTGAACTAAATTTAAGGAAGTATATCAATGTCCTAGAAGGCTCATAAGCTAATTGTAAAGGCAAATAGGGTTGATGACTTGGTGCATCAACAATTATGATATGTAAATCCACCTTATCAGATGGTCCCTTAGCACCTCCAATATGTATTTCAGCACTGCAATATGCAAAAGGAAATATTAGCTACACCATTCAATTCTAGCACAGAAATCGTAACTCACAATGACCGAAATCATGACACTTCCCATAACATGTCATGAGGTAAAAGCCCCTTAAAGGGTATGAACGAAGTGCAGAACTCCAGATAAGGCTACAAAGTGTATGCTTACTCGCAAGATTGTTTGATAGACAAGATGGAGGATCCTCTCTTCCCGATTATAACTCCCATTTTCCCTGGGGGTACATCGAGCACAGATAAAACCTCCTCCTCAAGCACATTTTCATCAGAGATCAAACTATCTGCAATAATATAGTTACCTTCAATTGCAAACTATACACTTTCTATTTGAATATTGCATGTTTTTTTGTACAATATTGCACTTTGCTACTACATCCCTTCAATTCATCACCCCACAAAAAATATGTAGAAAATGTGGTTTTCCAAACATAAATCATCAGCTACATTAAAAAAAATTCATAAATCATCAGCGTCAGCATCATCTTCTATGTATGTTGTGTATCAAAAAACAAAAAAATCTTCTATGTATGTTGTGTTTCCTCACATACATAAAAGAACTATAGCTAGAAAAAATTTCAAAGGTTTATCTCACTGTAATCTTACATGTAAAGAAGTAAATAGCTGCAAAACACGATGAAATTATGAAGCTAGCTATGACTAATAAGGTTATTTAAACATGCTACGGTCTACATATTAATCTATGATAAGCAAAATCAGCAAACCGCCTACAGAAAATTCATCTGGCGAGGTGGTTATCAGCCACATTCAACATGTAGGTAAACCAATTTCAGAATTAACCAGTATTAAATATTTAAAACTGATTAGTAATACTCACTCCACCCTATTTTAGATGCTCCCTCTGGACAAGAGGAAAGTCCCGTTTTAGATGCTACATGTGGTCAATTTAAGCAAATTTTGAACCACTTATTCCCCCCATTAGTTGGGTTTTCCACCATTCAATAAAAATCAACAAATTTTCAGATGGAGCATCTAAAACAGGACGGAGAGGTATCAAATAGGGTGGAAGCCCCTTAATAGAGGATGGTGAAACAATGAAGATCACAATTCGTTTGCATTCTGAATCATAAAAACAATTCTTTCTGTTACAAGCTTTATTGTTAAAAGTCAAACTAAGTCAAATTAGTATTGATACTCAGGTAGCATTGATATTAACTGGCACCTTCATAATCCTATTTATTAGATTTAAAAAAATATATATAAAAATGCATTATTAATTTTAACCAGCACAGCAAAAACCATAATCTTTTTTAGTATGAAAGACCTGGAATAGGAGGAGTAGATGGCCAATCTGCATAGCCATTGTCATTTATGCAGAAACAGCGACAATAGAATGAACCCCTCACAGTAAGAAGCCATAAGGATCGCTGATTCAGCTTCTCCATCATCTTAAAGTAGATGTGTAGAAGAAAACGGACATCATCTACAGCTGCACGTACCATCAGTTCAGATAATGGCCTGTGTGTCCAAAATAAAGGATCCTGAAATAAAGTTTTGCAATCATCATTTTTTTAATTACAAGAGGCAATTGCTGCATGATGACACAACTTAATGGAATTAAAATAAAAGAACTCTCTTGTCTACTGTATTTCATTTACCAAAGAAAGTATTGCAATGTTGAAAATTTTTGACACGTTAATAATCCATATGTTATAGGTTCCTCAAAAGCCTTCTAAAGGTGTATGGGAACAGGATACAAAAAGCATATCGTGTATAATAATCCGGTGAAAAATTTATAACTATTTCTGAGTGCAGCCAATATCTCTGAAGAGAATCTTTGCTGCTTTAGTTGTGAAAAGACTACCATGGAAATGCCTAAGCGTGTCAGTTTCCTAATGAAAAACCTTTAGATAGTTCTCTGATTCTTTCCCACAAGACCATAATATCATCTTAATTAGAAAAAACTGACCAATATCTTGATAATACAAGTTATTTCGGGCATACTCGGTACATTATCAATCATGCATACAATTTTCACAAATAAAAACATCTTATCAAAATATGTTCATCGAGTTGCAATTAACAAGCAGAGCATGAAGTCCCATTTTTGGTCCATAATTTCTTTAGGAGGACGAATTACTAAGAACTTCATCACCGATCTGAAAAAAATTGTAAGAACCTCATACCAAAAATTAACAGTAGGCCCACCTTCATAAAATAGGAATGAATCCCAACCCAAAGAGGATACTACAACAGGTAAAACAAACCTGTCTTAATAGGACACGAACTTCTTCCTTTTCAAGATATGATATGCCTGCATTCATGAACAGAACTGTACTTAGGAACCTTTTAAGGCAATCAATGTAAAGAACTCTGATCATTAACTAATACCCCATGGCGAACCTTTTAAGGCAATCAATGTAAAGAACTCTGATCATTAACTAATACCCCATGGCCAAAATTGGCTCTTAATTTATAACTGAAAAAATTAGCACTCTTTGCCCCCTTCTCAAGGGCGTGTGTATCTATAGATAATGTAAAGGTGAATTGGTACCTTTACAATACTCCCTTCGTTCTATTTTAATAGTCTAATTTTGAAAAAATAATGACTTTTATGTGACCATGGGGCCCACAAGTGGAGAGTCCAAGCACCAGCATCCTTTTGGTGAAAAGCTTATCTGACATTCTTCAGAGTTCCTCCAGAATGTGTAAGAACTTATCAGCCCCTTTTCAAAACTCTCAGCCATTTAAATTGAGCAAAATCAGAATACTAAGGTGGAACAAATTATTTTCCTAAATTGGACGATTAAAATAGTACGAAGGGACTATGATCTTTGGCCTTGGTGGCGATTCTATTATTCTCAGGGTTTTCTGGAAAGATGAAACGGGAGCACATAATTCCTTATCTGGACATTTTCCAGTGAGGAGATGAAAACTTGTAGAGAAAAAGGTTCTCTCCCTTGTATCCTCACATAATATAATGGGAGATCTTGAACTCAATTAATAGTATGACGTGGGAAGTGTTTTGATGTTGTTTATCCCAATACCATATTTGATCTAGAAGATCTATCTAAACGAATAATGGAACAGCAGAAAATTTGAGAATAACTCAATCTCACATGAGTTTAACAGCAGGAAAAACCAATCTGAACGCACCATGA
Source organism: Houttuynia cordata (assembly GCA_039654745.1). Taxonomy (NCBI): domain Eukaryota; kingdom Viridiplantae; phylum Streptophyta; class Magnoliopsida; order Piperales; family Saururaceae; genus Houttuynia; species Houttuynia cordata. The sequence goes on along the minus strand of CM077502.1, from coordinate 60,566,003 downwards.
ATAGTGATAGTATGGAAGACGTACCACAGTAGCGTGAATCAGCAAGGAGTCCTACAAAAGATATGTAATCATCAGGAGTTCGTCTCCTCCCTTCCTGCTCCTCTACAAGAGAATATGCAATCTGCAAGAGATAGGACACTACAAAATGAAGCAGCATTGAAATGATGGAATCACTTTTGTATCAGAACTTAATATCAGGCAAGAAAATCCAAGCAAGCAATTACGTGAAAGAATAGAAAATCATAATAGCACATAAAGAAGCTACATTGAGCAATTAAATGTATACAGTTTTTTATAGGTAAGACTCACGCACCCTTACATGTTGTGCCAATGGGATTCGATACTTGGCCCTCTTCCACAACCAGGAGAGACCCAACCAGTTCGAGCAATTATAGTTGCCTACAGAAGTTCATAAAGAGATCTAGACTTCTGAATGTACCAGCATATTTAAAAAAGAATGTTTGCTTGCTGAGAGATCCCTAGGTTGTAGGCTTGTAGCTGAGTTTGGAAACACTTAAAACTCCATCACAAGTTTGCGATGTTTTGATACTGAAACTAACGTGGGTATATGCATATGTCAAGTTAAGAGTTTTCTTCTCTTAAGAGCGGCGATATATGGTAGAATTCATAAGAAACAACAGCGTCAACTTGTGGAATTAGAAAAAGGACAAAAATAATTAATGCTCCGCATAATTTCCAAATTGATTTGGTACAAATGATAAGTTAAAATTGGAGGGGTCCAAATTGCACTCACATCCTCAGCTGTATCAACATCATAGCCATAACAACATTTTACTACATATATCACAACATATTCATACTGAAGCTTACCTGGGTGTCCATGACATTGTGCAGTTTAATTCCATATTGAAAATACAATGCCTACAGAGAATGAATAGGACACAAGTTGATCAAAAGATATAGTTGTGCGTATCAGCAAAATAAGTGTTTACTTTTAGAGACCTCACTATCACGCTTGCAGTCATGAACAACTTTAGTAATGTAACTAGACTCAAGTGCAGGTTTACAGGCTTGCATAAGAATTTCACCGCCTTGAAGAGCATCAACCAAATACACAGCGTCATGGAATGCCAACTGCACCAGGAGAAAGAATTTCACGGACATACATATAAAAAGTATAAGATTATGGAAAACTTGATAAGAAATTTTCTTAGGTAGAATAGTAATTATTTTGCTAGAGCAATAGCACCAAAAAAAAAGATGTTCAAAGATAAGATGAAAGGTTAAACAAGTTTTGACATAGGTTTGCACTTATTATGTTTACAACATCATGTTTCCCATGTTAAATACGTAGAGAAAAAAAATCTTACCTGCATGATGCAAAGTTTTCCAAATCGACATAGATCAACTCCCTCACAATCAAAACCAATCACCAGCTTCTTCTCTACAGATGGGTTCAAAAATTCAGGTGGAAGTTGTGATGGATGGGTAACGATATGGACAGCCATCGGTGACAAAGTTCCATCTTGACCATGCCCTTTACCCTCTGGTATTCCGAAAACATACAAAGCAAATCAGAGCAATGCAAGACCCCAAAATTAGACCTCAAAATAATAACAAGGTATACATGAAACCTTATTCAATCATCAAAGGAGGGACAATTAACTAGAAGTAAAACGAAAAAAACAGAAAAAGAAAAAGCTAGACTAACAAATTACACAACCAAGCTTCGATTCATACAGAACCAGACAACCACAACTTCGATTGTCAAATTAAACCAATTTAGATACTCCCACTTTCCCATATTATGCCTCCTATTTGGTTTTTAGAAAAAACACTAATTAGGGGATGGGGGAGCAATTAAATTTTTAAACCAGGCAACATCAAGCTTCTAACTTCAACAAAATTCAGTTAAAAGCGATTACGATACCAGCTAAAATCCCATAATATAATTCCAAACCAATAAAAGCAATGGACATTAGAAGCCACAAGACAACCATCACCAACGCTTCAGAAAAAAAAAATTACTCCCTCCTCCCTGTTTCAGATGCTCCATGTGGAAAAGATGCTCCGTATGGTGAGTGGATTTTGAACCTCTTATTGCCCCCATTAGATTAGGTTTTCACCATCTAATCAAATCAACATTTTCTCAGATGGAGCTATTATAACAGGATTGAAGGAGTACATCTAAATACTAACTGACCTCTCATGAAACAAAATGAAAAAACTAAATCGCAGTCATAATCAAATTTAGAAGCAATGACACAATCAATCATTTAAGAAACTAACAGAGCAGCAAAAAAAACTAAATAACATCAAAGAAAACGAATATCCATGTAGCTGAGAAAGCAGGTAAGGCAAAATTTGGAAGCAAATTATGAATACCGGAGTTGGGAGGGACCGGAATATAGGTCTGGTGAGAAGTAGAAGAAGCCATCATTACGTGATCAGCCGATGATGTACTGAAATGGGCTCATATCGCGTCGCCAGAAAGGAATTTGAAGCAGTGGAACTTTGTCACCAAAGTCCCTCGTTCCTCAAAGGGAAACGATATTTGTACATCAGTCTACATCAGATTTTCTACACTTTTCCAACACAGATGATGTGTGTGGAAATGAGTGGGTGAGCTGATGTGACCCCGTATCACTTCACTCACTCATGAGCTGTGTATGGAAATATATAGGAATCTGATGTAGGGTTATCACTGCCCTCCCTCAAATGACCAACTTCGAAGCAGTTGGCTTAGCTGATGAAGTTCCTATTGTAACCCTTCAGTGAACGTGTAGGTGCGTTTGGAAACTCACAGGTAAAAAAAATTGTCGGGATGAAAATAATCAAGATGATTTGTACATTGTAGAAAATACGTTTCGTAACCTGAAATTAATCATATTTTCAGTCTTTCACCATCAGTCTGACTCTTAATTGATGACTTGCGTTTGAGAGCTTAAAAAAATCAGGTGTAATTTGTGTTTAACAAAGTCAGTGAAAAAATTCTATTTTGGACGGCGGCGGCGGAGGTGGTGGGCGGTGTGTGGCTACGACGGTGGTGGTGGGGGTGGTCGACGGAGGCAACGGTGGGCGACAGGGGTGATGGTGGGTGACGGCAACGGTGGGCGGCGTGGGTGGTGCCCGCAGAGGTGGGTGGCGGTGGCGGTGGCGATGGTGGTGGTAGTGGTGGTGGGAGGTGGGTGGTGTCGGCCGTAAGCGGTGGCAGAGGTGATGATGAAAAAATTTTAAGGCTGATGCTCATTCGAATGAGAATTTGCATTTTTACCTCTTTAAAGGATGATTTGCTGATTTTTTTCAGGTTTCACCGTCTAAGAGTGAAAATTGAGCAAACCAGTAACCAAATGCACTACAAGGTGATAAGTGAAAATGGGTGATTTTTTGTTTACCTATCACCATTAGCAGCTCCCATAAGGAAAATCAATAACCAAATGCCAATAGGAAAATAAGGCTAAAAGAAACTGATTTTTTTTTTCAGAAAATCAGTTTCCAAAAGTACCCCATATATATTTTCTCAAATGTTTTGGACCATTTTAAGGATAGGGAAAAGTTTAAATGAGATCGCTCTCATATTGCTTATATGAGGCCACTTTGAATCGTAGCCATTGGATCTTGATCTGACGGCTACAAATATCCATAATCATCTCACCCACTCCTTGATGTGACACACTCACCTATCCATTGATTTGATATCTACCCTCCGATCGGAATCTAACGGCAATAAAGATTGGCCTCATGCTCCTTATATGAGAACGATCTCATGTAAACTTATCTCTTAAGGATATGATGAAGTGACCATATATATTTTCTCATATGTTTTGGACCATTTTAAGGATATGATGAAGTTCCTATTGGAACCCTTCAGTGACCGTGTATGCTTTCTAAACCATTTTAAGGATCTGGAGGGGTAGTAATGGAATCTGAGCTTTTAGTTTGGGAAAATGTTTTGGACCATTTTAAGGTCTGGAGGGGTACCAATAGAATCTGAGCTTTTAGTTTGGGTGCTTTAGGCCTGTTCGTTCTTTGTTGCATATGGAAGTAAATAACCACCGAACTAACAAAAGTAGGCTTTGGTAGTTCTCTTTTTGGATGTGTTTAACCACTGTTTCAAGTGTTCAGATGTAACATCTGTTGGAAATAACGTGCTTAGAATTTTAGATGTAAGTTGCAACTTGGACCTTGGACTGTTACCAACAGATGAAAAAAAAGATTTATGAGGAGATTTTTTATTAATAGGTGAAGACTCATTCACTTTTACACACTGTATGCCAGTAAAGTTGGATCACCTCTTTCACAACTGGAGATCAAACAGCACGACTAAGGCTGGATTGGCGATTTATGAGTAATTATTCAGTGCTTCTAGATGTTAGTCCCAAGTTCCAAAAGAATAGCCATCTTGCACCTTTGAAACAAACCTCACTCCAATGTGAGGTACTGTTTCTTTCATTCCCAAGTCAGAAACTGGTGGCATATGGCTATTCAACAACAGAACAGTTTTTCCATTCCAAGGGACATGTGATGAGACTCGCAAGGGTCTTTTATTGATGTAGCTAATGGAAGGACGTAGCTGTCTGATGAAGCAAACAAAATTAAGGGGAACATACTCATGGTAAACGGATCATTTTACTGGCAAATGTATCCTTGAGGCTGGTGCAACAATCATTTCAATGTAACGCCCACTATATAATAAATTCATATTGTGGCTAGAATGGGCACCAGCGTAGTATCCAAAACAGAAAGGATTGATTGCACGAATTCTGTTATTGCACGACGCCGAGGACGAGTAAGTAAAATCAATGCACTAACATGCCACATCTCGAATTTGTGATATAACAAGCTGTAACACATACATAAGCAGAGTTTGAAGCATAACATTCATTTTGGCAAAAAATATGTGAAGCACATTATTTTTGTTGATGTATTAGATCCTACTCTCCCATTTGAATGCCAGAAAAACAAGTGTACCATGGAATTGGAGGCACAACAAGGACTCAAAAGCATCAAATAAGAACTTATTATCACTGTTTGGACATCAAAATTACTGTTATCTGAATGACCATTGCAGAGAAGCCGCGAAAATCTCTCAATGGTGCAATGTGTGAACTGAGAGGAAAGATAAATTGAGGACTCTTCAACCAAGTCTATGTGGTGGAACAAAAAGAATATAATGCCGCCTGATATATTACAGGCCTATAATCCAAAACTCTTCTCTAGTGTCTGTATTTGGCTCATAAATATCCATGTCATCTGCAAAATTATCACAAACTAAATGCATAAATGACCGAGCAGAAAAAAAAAGTATAAACAGAAGAAATACTCAGATGTAAAAACATGCAGTCAGTAATAGATACCATCACATGGGGAGCAATTCGAACACAATAAACTGGAAACCCCGAGTAAAATTTGAAAGGACCACCAGCCTTCAATGTCTTCAAGACACAATCCATAGAACCTGTGTATGGATATTTCCCAGAGGCATCTGGCTGCATTTTCTGGATCTGAGTTTTCACATAGTCAAAAGGCAAGCTGCAAGCAGCCGCGCAGAGTCCAGAAACAGCACTTGCTCCTGGATGAATGAGACAATTTCACGATAAATATATACACCTATAATTTATTTCTAAATAACACATACTTTCTGCATCAAGCGCAACACTATGGTTAGTACTCGTAGAAACATGAAAGGTTCATCAATGTCATCACCTTATCACTTTTGTATAGTCCAATGGAGTGGGTAGCATAGATTTAGCTCTGCCCCATCACAAGTGATTTCCACATCCAAATCATAGATTTCTCATTAGTTCCACCAAGTTATATTATGTTCTTAGCATTTGTTGTTTCGTCTACAAGCCATTAATACTTGCAACTGCACCGAGCTCAGTTGTCCTGCAGTGGATACCCATTGATTTGACTGTGCAGAAACCATATGATTTAAAAAGAACTACAATTTTGCAATCTGATCACATCCTGATGCAAAATGCTCCTCCTTTATTTAGGGTTGGGATCAACCATGGTCCACAATCTCACAAGATCTCATGGGGAGCTCGATGTCGGTGAGTAGAACAGAGACACAAGATTGTATAATCTGGTCTAAAGGGTGGAGAAGAAGAAAAACAAAATAAAGAGGAACAGGAGGAAGGCTAGTTTTGATCTTCACCTCAGCCTCCTTTTTTGAAGAAAGAGGAGCGGGACCTCATCAAGATGAGCAGACTTTGCCTCCAAATGGTCGTTGCAGGTAGAGCTGCTAGGAATGGAGGTCAAGTTCTTCAAGTTATGTATAGTCTGTATCATTTCATCTATGAGACTACGTAAAATTTCAAGCTGGGGAAGTGGTTCACTAAAACAATAGGGGAATGAGCACTCTTAAGTAACTTCTTCATGTACTAATTGATGTTTAGTTATATCGGATCAAGAATCCTAATTATTGACCTGCTTTGTTCATACACTTGAGCATTATCATGTTTTTTACCTAATTAGCGTAAAATTTGTCAATACATGTGCAGTCTCTGGTGTTATGATTGATTGGTATTAGTATTAGTGTAGATGTTACTATATGTTTAATTTGTCAAATCATAAGTGAAAAACCTCTATAGGATCACCAAGATCATTTACACGATCCATTGGCCAATCAAGATGAGAATGAGATTGGAGACTGTAAATAATACGTATAAATCAGTTGTAGAAAGTTGAATGATTAATCTTAATAATAATCAAGAAGCTCCTTTTCCCAACAACTTGAGGTCAACAACATGGATCTTGCGCATCCACTTTAAAGTCCATTCTGTGCCAACTCTTGGAAATAGATAGCATAGTCATACCTATCGTTATTGGGTCCATCCAAGTCTGCTTACGTCAAAAAAGAAAAAAAGTCTGCTTACGTCTCCCTCTCCCTCTTTTGATCTTTTCCACTTGCATCTCCTCCCGTTTTCTTATTGGTCCTTTTTTTATATGCTGAAAACAATCATAACCTACACCTCCTAAGTTTTTTCCCTGTCGCTGGTACACTTAAGTTCTAAAAAATGTACTCATTTCTAATCATGCCACTCATAGTTATCCCAAACATCCACCTAAACATCCTCATTTCAGCTACATTTAATGTATCGACATAACATTTTTCAAGAATATCTAAAGCTTAATGCATATTCATGTCACAATCAAAAGGTTGCAAGCGAGAATGTTTATGGTGTAGGTAAAAAAATACAGATTAGCTTAGCTCTTGACTCAATATCAACATTCATATTTTGCTTCTAGCTACTACTCATGTACTCAACCAGACTGTTGTTAATAATTAGAAGAACTGCAGGTATTGGAGCTCAATAGCGTGATCATGACCTACACTAGTTTTTTAAGTTCAGTAGAAAACTTCAAGGATGATTGCTAGAGTTTTGCAGAGAACACATGCACGCAGAAGACTATATTGGTCTATCCTGACAGAAGTTTCATAAGAGGGATCCTAAACCCTGAGATATACTCGTGATCTCTTATGCTACTTCGTTGTACTAACAGCTCTAATTTCAGACTTTGTATCATCGAGAAAAAAAAAAATAGTAGATGCAGATGTTATAGGCTTCAACAGCAATAGATAGTTGTAAAATAATCGTTGTATTTGCACTTTAAGAAACTTTTATTAAAAAATGAAATATTTCGAAATGGTATTAGGAACTTACCAAGAACAGTAGTGGTCTCAGAGGACCCAAGATTATCCTTGATAAATTCTACACTCTGATCGTAAGAGGCGAGCATGCCCATATTTAAAGCCATGGCTCTAACCACCGTGGGACCAGCTCCTTTCCAAAGTGCCAAAACACCCTCGTCAGCAACTATACGGTATAATGCATGGAATGCATTAGTATAGTTCCGTCTCTGCGCAACTGGCAAAGTGGCATCAGCTTGCATCCGAATGAGTGCCAGATCTGCAGGACTACCAACACATGCTCCAATTGCTCCAGCTGTGAGACCAACAAGGGCTTTCTGGTAGAGAGGGAGAGGCTTCCCGTCATTTGCTTCAATTGCTTTATTTGTTATGATCCTGAACACGTCATTGGAGTAGTAAAGAACCTGGGACTACTTCCTAATGAAGAGCAGCATTTGGTAGACCAAGCATGTGCTTGTAACTAGTATGACAATATTTGCTACCTTGTCGGTGAATCTGAGAATTCTGATTGTAGAAATTATCAGTTTGACAAACAGCAAATCTTGTCCTTAAATGGTAAATTTTGGAATGACATCATGCCATGCTCCTTCCCCTTTCCCTTTTTGTACAGAGTGCCAACAACGAAAAAAAGAGGAAAAGAAATGCCAGACATAAACATAAATGCAAAAGTTCAAACACCAGGACCAAAGTTGCTTTTCACAGTTTGGTGGATTATTTACAGCTTACAATAAGCTTAGAGAAACATAAGAGGGGGAAATTACCTAAACGAACCAAGGCGTGCAGTTGTATATGTAGCTTGACGGAGTAATCCAGCTGATAATCCCTGTTCCATAAAAAGTTCATATACTAAAGTGATATTCTTCCTTTATGTAATGCAAAAATGCCACGTTAGGCATTGTCAATGAGAAAGGTGGTAGAAAGAAAACAGATAACTCATGGCATTAGATGGCTTTAGATCATGATTTGTGGAGGACATGATTCTTGGTTAATCAAGTTTCATCTTTTTTCTGTATGCTTTCTTGAAGCTTACATTAAGTTCTAGTAATAAAAGATGTCCGCAAAAATTTGTATCTATTAACCTCTCTTAAGCCAGAAAATCTTATTTTTCACTACTTTTTTGCTACATATCTTTCACTTAGTCTACCGACATTATCGACAGCACCAAAACTTCTCAAGTATCGCTATCCAAAACATGTCGCGAACAGCAAGCAATAGAGATCCAAATATCAAAGGAAGGACCAACGCGACCTTGATTAAGTTTGAATTTAAGCCCTCACAAAATAAGAAAATAACTTCACTCCAGAGTAATGGGATCATGAAGAAGTATGCACATCACAATGCCCGTAGTGTTGGATGATAAGGGGCTGAAATAACACTCAAAAATGAAACTTGTATATCCTGTGCATGTGAAAACCATGATATCATCTCAGATCCGCACAATCTTTTTCCACATACCGAACATACATAAGAAACTAAGGTTGTTTCATTTTAGACCATTTTTATAATGTTATAGAAGAGTAAGCTGGCGAGTTCCATGACTAGATCAGCAATTAGTTAATGAATGAATTCCTGCATTAACTTACAAAACAAATTTAAAAATGTAAAGCAGATGGCAACTGAGCATTACATACGTAAGTACCGATGTCTTACTCCTCCACATAAAAACATGTGGCAGAGAAAAATTCACGAATTATCTTCAATATTTCACCCAATCAAAACTAGAGAAAAAAATACATGAAAAAACCTTGTAGAAGGCGCCCATCCCCTCTTCACGCAACATCGTTTTGGCCACATGAAAGCCCGAGCCTTGACCAAGCTGGATCCGAACCTGATTACAGAAGACCAATGGCACAACATTAGCACAAACCCAACAACGAAAGATTGAATCTTTCATTAAAACAAAGTGATTATAAACGTGAAGAGAGAATATAGAAGCAAAAATGGCGAAAAAGATAACCTTGATCATGTCAATGGGCTGAATGACGCAAGTAGCAAGCATTCCAGATGCACCACCATTGACAAACGGCTTTACTGTCGGCCATACTCCGCCGGACTTGGGTTTCTGCTCCGCCATCTTCCCAGACAAGACGAACAGCAGATCGAGAGAGAGAGAGAGAGGGAACCAGCAGCTGGAAGACTCTGGACCAATGGCTCTTAAATCTGTTTATATATATCTATAAGAGAAAAGAATAAACAAGTACCGAGATGCAGGTGTCATCTCTTCACTAGCTGATAGTTTAGCTGAGCAAAGACTGGGAAAGGTGGGAGTTAGGCTGTTAAGCGTCGTTGAAATCAAAGATCTTCGGCGTTAGGCTGTTGAGCGTAGTAGCTTGGAGTCTTGGACTCTAGTAAATGCCATTTCTCGTGGAAAGTCCGTCCACCTACTCCTAAACCAATAACTTCCATTTCTACCAAAACAAAAGCAATTCTATTTTTTCAAAAAAAAATTACCAAACTTCCATTTATACATTGTACAAAAAGCAAAACAACTTCCATTTCGCCTAAAATCAAGTTCTATAATAAATTCAATAAAAGAAATGACTAACTTTAATTGGTTTTTATACAAAAAATATTTCCATAGATGTCATACTTACAATCTACACGCTAATCCACCCTTTGGCATAGTGGTTTCTTTCAGCCAGATTGTTGGATGAGGTCCCATTGCATGTATTGACGGGAGCATAGTAGGTCGTATATGGAAATTGGAGATGGTACATGCAATGACACGCTTTGTTATGACTGCTGTTTGAAGTGATGATGTCTCACATATTGTTCATATAAATCAATCGCTGGAGTGTCACATAAGCTACTATGATGATTTGAGAATAAACAATTGTCTACATATGCCCCATTATCTACTCTATCTGAATAATATAAAAAGGAAAAGAACGGGGCTTGGACCCCAATAATATGGAGGTTTTGCCATATTACCTAACCAATGAGCCCAAAATGTCATATTACCTAGCTTCTCTGGGCTCATGCCATGTAACTTGGCTTTTGGACCTAATCTCCCCATTTGCTCTCCTGCCCAATTCTTTTTATTTTTCCTCACAACGGGTTTCATCTTAAACTTGGTCACCAGGACCGCCTCCTCCTCGGCCGGGAATAGGACGAAGTCGATACCTTGGATGGAGATCTGGCCGTCGATGTAAATGTCTGGATCAAGAGGTAGGCCACGCTGTCACCATGCATGAACTTGACCGAGTCGTCAGCCTTGAAGAGGTAGGTTTCATGATTAATATTAAAAGTTATAATAATTTGACCGAACTAGATAGACTAGGTAAGTTAGGAGACAATACATGTTTGGATGGCCAACACAACAAGTTATGTTCGAAGTGTCACGCCCCCAAATCCCATACCTCGACTGGAGTGCGGAAGCCAACAAATGAGATACATTTCGAGGTAGAGATCCCGGGCACGTGACCGGACAGTCGATTTCACCACCGATTACAATCATCTCAAAAGAATGTGTAACCGATTATGTCCGCAATCAGTGTAATACAATAGCAGACATCATTGAATAATATAAAATAAATTTACTTAATAATAATCTAGTAATGATTCTTCAATAAAACTAAAATAGAATAAAACTATAAGTCTATGGCACACAGTTGCCGATAATGTCATAAGCATCAATCAAAAAGCAAGAAAAAATAACTAAATAAGCTCCAAAACTCTTCACGGCTCCTGTGATTGCCTTCCTAATCCTGCGACTTTCTGATCTCAATTTTCTTTTGCGCCTTCATCAGAGGATGCATGAGTATTTCATAGAAACACTCAGTAGGATGTAAAAACCCACTGAATTAAAACAAGTAGTACGAGAAGAATAAGAATAACAAAGGATTGTGAACATTCCACAACATCTGGACTGAACCAAGGTCTATACACCTGAAAAGTTAGTCAATAATAACAATCCCAACTCGCAAGTGTAGGAAAACATCAATAAGACTCCGAACAAACATATGTATAAGGAGAGAATAACAATCATATCAAAGGCACGAGACATCTATAGTGAAAGGAGTTACAATTTCTGCTCGCTGAACTGGTCGCTAACAAGTGACTAAAATAATATACCAGAACTACCCTAGGGGTCCTCTTTTGGAACCCTGCCATGCGTTTAGGATGTTGGCCTCACCAGTACTTACAGACACGATGGGCAGAGACTGAAGACCTTCTGTAATGTCAACAGTCTAACGTACGTATAGTGCCTCCCTACGGGCAGTATGGAATCGTAACTCCATAAATATAAGTGACTTCGCAAGATCTAACAATGGCTTAATTGAGCATACTATGAATCCACTATGGGGAGAGTCTCGCAAGATCTCCAGTGGAAGAAACAATCATGTAATCAATATGAGCAATATCTCAAATGAATAGAGGTCGCAATACTCTAAGATCATAAGGTATCTCTTACCAGAATAGACTCTCTCATGGAGTATGAATAGAAGTGTCAAGGTCTTTGGCCAACAAATAACTCACTCATTGGAGTAGCATAGAATAACAAGTTTCTTAAAGGCATGTAATTCACTCTTGGTATAACAAGAAAATCCAAACACTTTAAATAATAACAACTCACCCAAGGAGTATCATACAAGCAATACATACCTTTAATGCTCTGCCCTCGATAGGAATTTTTCATACGCATTGGAATTTTATAATACAAATATCAGATATAAGAAACCAAAGAATCTTAGATGATTTGAATTCCAAGTGGAATATCAAACTGACATCAACGCCTAAAGGTAGATAGTTATAAATCACTTATTCAAAGGATTTTCCCTTCTAATTAGATTACTTCTAACCCAATTCTTACTGTGATATTCCATAAGTATATAGTCCAATTACTGGTATTAACATGTTAATTATTATCATATCATATTACATGATGTTATTTGTATACTTAGTATTTTCTCTTAGATTCAGCTCACTGTCTCCTGCACAACAGTACTCTTCGGATGGCTACTGTGTTCTGTACAGTAAGACTTAACCTCTGAAATTTTTACTGGAGTTAACCCTATGAGTCTAGTTTCTAACTCCACTGATTTTATATTTTCTGATTTTATTTGAATTAGTTATGAATTACTAATTACAGATTGTCAGCACAGAAATAGTTCTGGCCGAGATTAAAACTCTTAATTAAATTTGATTATCTCACTTAATAACACATTATAGATGATAATATATCATTAACAGACCATATACTCCCCTCCTAGACCAATTACAGACCCTAGGATTATCTGGAATTACTAAAGTACACCCCTTTCTCATGTTCCTTTACATATAACACAGTTTTAGTCATTAATACATCCCAAATAAGACAATTAATACAAGACACACATTAAGACACAAAACACAACGTGGATCATGGTCAACTAAGCAATATCAGAACTTCTAGTCTATGAAAAATTAATAAAGTATCAGACTTTAGGTGTGAATTCCCATCTAGACACGTAGCATGAATGCACATATGATTATGATGCACTAAGCATGGAAATAATGACACAATTCATTCATCTCACAAGAATCAAAGCAATACTCTAAGGTACTGAATCAAAACACTTATAAATATCATATAACAGAAGAGAAGAAAGGGGAAAAACCATCTTACTCTTAATTCTCCGAAAATTCTGCCTTTTTACGCATTGCTTGTCTCCTCCGCTTCCTCCAAAGCTCCCGCTCCAAGCTCTTACAAATTCCTACAAGACGAAGCCTTATAGGAGGTGGGTGAACGTGGGAAGGAGAAAAAAAAAAGTCTCTGGACGTTGTAGGTCTAGGTTTTCTAATAGCACAAGCCAACTCTCTAGGGTTTATATAGAGTTTGGAGAGAATCCCTTCTTAAACCAATTTTCCATATCATGGACACTTTCCACCAATGAGAAGGCCTCAAGATCTTTCTAGAGACGTGCAACTTAAGTCCAGTTGGGATTTGGCATCTTTCCCATGCAAATCCACCCCAAAAATAAGCTAGAAATCGCAAAACTGCAACCGGCGATCGATCGGCGATACGGCGATCGATTGTCGCATGCCTTTTTCTAAACTACCGCGTTACAGCCGATCGATCGCAATTATTGCCGATCGATCATTTCCTCCAAAACAAAACAATCAATAATCACAGTAACTACGATCGATCATTTTGATAAGTGGTCGATCGGTTCAATTTGCCGATCGATCGTTTGTTCTGGCGATCGATCGCAGCCACGCCCAAACAAAATTCAATTTCTCATATCTTTTCTCTCCGAACTCCAAATCGCGCATAGTTGGTGGCATTGGAAAGCTCTTCTCACCAACTTTAATTCCCATAAATCAACACATAAAAATCAAACATTAAGAGGGTCAAATTTTGGTTTTAATATACTTACTAATTTTTCAGGTGTTACACGAAGACACGATTTATAAGAAAATATATATGAAAAATTATTCATACCCACTAGATAGTATGTCAACATACTTACGTTATTATCATGAGAAAAAAGAAGAGGAAAAATAAATAAAAATACAAAATGAATGGGCGAAAATAGATAAGAAATGAGGGAGATATAACTCGTTGAAGAATGGGTGAGTCATATCTCCCTCATTTCTTATCTGTTTTAGCTCATATATATATATGGGAAAAGTTTAAATGAGATTGCTCTCATATAGCATATATGAGGCAAATTTAATTCGTAGCTGTTGGATCTTGATGTAACTGCTATAAATAGCTACAAGGAACTCACCTACTTACTGATTTGACACACTTACCTACTCATTGATTTGATACCCATCCTCGGATTGGAATCCAACAACCCAAAAGATTGGCCTCATGCTCTTTATATGTGAACAAACTCATGCAAACCGTTCTCTCATTCTTTTTCTCTCTATAACCAATTTCATACTTCTAAGCATGCAATTAACTTTATTTCATGCAATACCACCAATAAACATGCAATAACTTCTAATGTGTAATTTCTACATACAATACAATGATACTCTAGGCCAATAACAAGGAGATATTGACAAGATATGTGTAGTTATTTAGCTTCCCTACCTCTTTCACAAACGTCAAGCCAAATTCTCCTTCTTCTTAGTCTCTCTCCAAAACCCTAGATGCATTCCTCTCCTTCTTATTATCCCAAGAGCCTCCAAGGTATAAAAAATTCATGCACAAATCCCTAAGAAGACCCCTTTTATAGTCTCCAAAGGAAACTCAAACTGTGGGTTCAATAATTACTAAAACTGCCCCTACTGTGGCAGAACCTTGCGACGACTATAACTTTTGATCATGAACTCGTAATTATGCAAACTTGATACCATCAGATTCTTTATTTTTAGATCTTCGAAATGATATACTATTTTATATATAAATTCACTATATATTAGGAGATATTCCCAAAACAAGTTAAAGTTCTTTGTGTATTAGGGGCATTTCAATTACTTTTGTAACTAGCCTCGTGCCATTACTTCTCCAATAAGGTCCAATAACATGTAAATACATATTCTTCTATGTCCAATAAGTAGGGCTCGTGCTTAATAACCATCCAAATCCTTAGTTAATAATTTTTGTTATTACAACAGTTTCCTCACCCACCATCTCAAAGTTGTTGCATCTCATTCCCCAACGTCACCTACTTCCCCTCTTTCCACTCTGAAGGCTGCCTCCTTGTCGTAGGCTGCTACTCTGGCCTCATTGAGGTTTTCTCCTCCGAAGATAAATGCCTCGCTCTCCACATTCTTCGAGCCCATGCTTGCCCAGTATGGAGAAAGTCTCATTCTCGGTCTTGTTGCATTTTTCTGATGGGGAGTGAACCCCGTTAAGGGTCCTTATTGTGGAAGGGACTAGTCCCTTAAAAACATTTCCTAGAAAAGTACTAGTTCTTTCTTGATGACTCTGAATGCCACTGCACAGAAAAGTATCCTTCTTGGTATCTTGCTGGATTGTTTATGATGGGACGACAAAGAAAATGATCGGTGTCGGAGAGGGAGATGTCCACCGGTGTTGACAGGTCTGTTTCGTTTCCAGCACTCTAGAGAAGGCTTGGAAAGGGTGTGGGGGATACTTAGTAAAAGTGGGGGAAGGATGGAGTTTTGAATTAACAAAAAAAATGAAGGAAAATGAAACATTTCTTTGTTTTTGGGGGATTGGGGTCCAAATAGCCACGTTCAAAAGAAAATGTTAAATTGAAGCTCTTGGGCTGTGTGACCTTGGAAGAGAATGCATTAAGCGTGGAAGTTATATATGTGGCTCAGGAACTAAAACAAGGCCGACGTTGCATAGAGGTTGTCACATGGAGGCCGTTTTTCTTCTTTCTTTTTTTGGTACAATTGAGGCAGAAAGATGATAGACTGGAGGAAATGTTAGTCCGAATTGAATTTTCTTCTTTGTGGTCCAACAAAACTTATGATGCAAATGTTAAAGGTAAAAATTTAGCATGAGCCACATCACATCACATATTTGAAGCGTACAGTGGCAATCTGTCCTATGATGTTGTTGCCCTTCATTGTGTGGGGGCGCATTTGGGTGAAGATGTTGTTTCTTTTAAAGCCATTTACCCATTAATTAAATATCCCATCAGACTGCAAGATAATTGCTTTTCCTGCTCCTCAAGAAGAGATTATCTTAAAAAGCGACTTTTAAAGAAGCGTTTTACATTCCCAAACGCGCTCTAGATAACATTTCTCCATGAATCATGACCATTTGTCCACAAGTACTATCAATTATTTCACCACAAATGTTCCTTTCATAGATTATAGCGAACCACATGAAAGTTTTGTTAGTGCGCTGATGAACCAAGACTAATTACTCATTATTTGAATAGTAGTTTTTAATTATCTATTAATTCTTTTTACTTGTAATTGTAGTATTACAAGGTCGATCCTCAGAGATTGACTAGTGTGATTAAGAAATCAGTTCAAAGTAGCAAACGAAAGAACTCAAGAGTGAAGTAGAGTAGAAAATTCAACAAAATAAAATATTAAGGCATCAAGGGTATGTCATTGTAATATCTAATGAGGTACTTCATGAATCAATTTTTCTCAATTATGGGAGAATAAAGATTCACCCTAATTGGATAATATGAACATTAAGAACAAACAGCAAAACTATCACTTTGGTTAAATGAAGGATTATAATATTTAAGTCTTTAAGAATTCCATGTATCAAAATCACAAACGATCAAGAAAGAAATCAAGTATTCTATGTATTAAGAAAACAAAGAAGCAAGAGATAAACAATAATCACTATTTAAACATGACTTCAAATATCCAACACATAATTATAGCCCAACAATTAACATGAAAAGAACTTCATTAAAGTATCATAAATCCCTCCCTTTGGCCTTAGCTAGGGGCTTAGCCAGCCATTACAATAAAATAAAATGAAACTAAAAAAAAACAATGAAGAGAAGTTGAAGAGATAGAGAAGCGGTCGTCCTTCGAAGAGGTAGAGAATTCGATGCGAGATGCCCCATTGCGTAGCCGGAGTCCTCCTTAAATAGGAGAGGCAAGAGGCGTTGCTTTCATTCAAATCTTCTTGATTGGCAATTATTGCCTTGATCAGCTCATAGTTGATTGACAATGAATTGCCTTGATCAGCTCATAATTTCCTTACAACAATAATTAGCACATTTGCTTTACTTTCCAATCTTAGTACACATCACTCCTATTTTTTTTGGGCTGATTGCAAAAGAATGGAATCATTTTCCTTCGCAGCTTTGTGTCAACCTTTGTCTCCAATGCATGATCTCAGCAACTGGCTTCTCAAATCATCAAGTTCTCCACATCGAATATGGTTGCAACTCATCCTTTCCTTTCATGGCCAATTAGAACCCAAAAAATCACCAACCTTTGTTAAATTGCACATTCCTCCGCTGGCAGGTGGCGACCTCTAGCCTTCTTTATTTACTCCCACCAGCAGATCTTCACAATCTTTCAAGTACGGGCTTTAGAGCTTCAAGATTCACAAGTCGGCCCATCAAGGAATTACCTACAATACACAATGGGCTTACATAAGTTGATATGAAATTCACAACACTAGATCCATAGATATAAAAATAGTTGTGGTTTATTTATTTCTGCACATTTAAAGCTCATATAACACTAAATATCGCTCGCTTATGAATTAAGATCCTAAATGGCCATTACTCTGAAAACATTCTCCGTTGCCCTTAGACTACTATAAAACACATTAGAATAAGGGAGTTTAAGACATTAATAATTTAGTATAATTTAAGCACATCAAGTACCCCCAACTAGCATATTGCTAGTCTCTAGCAATTCATGCATTATTAGTAAGAAGAAAACAACTAAAAATAACACAAGAAAAGAATGCCACTTTCCAGGCCTCACGACTAAATTTAGCACATGTAGCAAGCCGTTAAAGCCCTAGGGTGACCTAGTGGACGAGTGGTGTCTCGTGAGGGTTTGTAGTGAATCTACCCACAAAATTCGTTTGTAGTGAATCTACCCACAAAATTCATGAACTCATGGGTTGCCTCCCAAGTAGCGCTAAGTTTTACGTCTTCAGCTAGACGAGGACATTGTGAGGGAAAGAATTAAATAGTGGGAGTGGAGTACAAGATAATAAATGTAAAGCAAGATTAAGAACCACTTCATCCCAACATAGCTATCATCAAGGCTCCAAAACACTCAAGCACTGGTTTTCAAAAATCCATTTTTAAGTGTATTTATGATAGAGTCCAAACGATTCGATTTCTTTTTAGAGGAACTTTTGAACCAATGTAACATTTAATGTAGTGTGATAGTGTGGACCAAATAACTAGAGATCAGTCACCTACAATAGTACTACTCATCCACTCACCAAGAGATGCTTGAATAGCCAAAGGACAATTCAAATCTAAGCAACCTGCCGGGGAGGGTGAGCGGTTTGGATGTTCACTTTAATACCTCATGGGTTTTATCTATGATATTCCAGCTTGCTCGCTTTGCTATGACGATGGCTTCGCCCTATCTTACACAAAGGAACAAAGGAACATTATGGTTGATTTT
Organism: Houttuynia cordata; assembly: GCA_039654745.1. Taxonomy (NCBI): domain Eukaryota; kingdom Viridiplantae; phylum Streptophyta; class Magnoliopsida; order Piperales; family Saururaceae; genus Houttuynia; species Houttuynia cordata. The sequence goes on along the minus strand of CM077502.1, from coordinate 60,547,405 downwards.
TTTTAAACACCATCAACTTCATCTCCAATCATCCCTCTACAATAACATCTTCTCATCATCATTCATTTTTTTAATAAGCAGCCCTTTTCGACGTACTCGGTCTAATTCACTAGTTGCTTTCCATAACGAGATTATCCCAAATTTTTTTTCTTCTTTCCCAGCCAACCAGTGAACAAGGAGGTCAGAGTTTATTGAACTTGGTGTCTCCTAACACTCTGAGTGAGTAGTAGAACAACAACCACCAAAATTTATGTCCACTCTAGAAATTAGTCAAGTGCAAGTGAGGAATTTTTTTCCATTTTAAACATCAGTTTCTAAGATCCTCTTCGTGAAAGTTAATAACAAGGACTCATCACAAAAAGATAAGTTAAAGTTTGAGAAAAAATTACCAAGTGTTGTCATAATATAGAGCAAAAAACAAGAACACAAAGAAAGGATGGAGGTTATGTTAATTAAAACTATTAACAGTAATTATCAAAACTCACCCCCTAACTATGATAAGACATTGTCCTCAATGTTTTAACTGAATTTTTTTTAGCCCATGAGAGAACAGAAAAAAAAACTAAAGAAACAAATATAGAGCAAAATCAATCATCATAAAGAAGATCGTCCACAGTTGTGGATTCAACCTCTGGCACAAATTGTTTTAAGAATGGTTTCAAATATTGTCCATTAACCTTAAATACATTACAATTCTTTGGATTTTCAACTTCAACAGTTCCATATGGATATACAGTTTTTACTATGAATGGACTTGTCCAACAAGATCTCAATTTTTTAGGAAAAAGATGAAGTCTAGAATTATACAAAAGAACTTTCTGAGATGGTTCAAAAGTCATTCTTACGAAGAATATTTTTATCATTAAAAGCTTTCATTCGTTCTTTGTAAATCTTAGCACTTTCATATGCATCATGTCTAATCTCATCCAATTCATTAAGTTGTAATTTTTTATTTAAGCCAGCTTTCTCAAGATTAAAATTCAATGTTTTAATTGCCCAATAGGCTCTGTGTTCTTGTAGCGACCGTAAATTTTATATTAATAAAGTGGAATTTTATTGCTCAAAGGGAGTAATTTTGAGTTTTAGAAAACTCATTAAAAATAAATTTAAAAATTTAATTTTTCCGTCAGACCGATCGATCGCGTTTATGACAGATCGATCGGGAGACGATCGCGATCGCGGTTGTAGCATATCGATCGTCGGACGATCGATCGCGTATACAGACCGATCGATCGCCGTTAATTTCGTGATTTTCGAGACAAATCTGTTGGGAAACCTCTTGGGCTGATTTTGGGGGATCTTTGGAGGACGTGTCTTACCTAATTAGCCCTAATCAAGGGATCTAAATTTGGGAGATAATTTGAATTTGAAAACCTTAATTGATAGCTAATTGACAATTTAATAAAATTAGGATTTAATTTGAAATTAATTAGGGAGGTTATGTTTGGCATTCAAGGTGAGTTATGGAAGATGCTGAGGGCATATTCCAATCAAGCTTGGCGCCTTTTATCAAGATGGTTAGATCTTGCTAATTGAAACTGCATAAGGTCTTAGTTAGGTAATTAAAGGGATTGAGTTAATTCCCCTTAATCAAGGGATTTGTAACTGAAGCAAATTAAGGGGAAGGGCGTCCTGGCTGTTGTGGAATGGCTGGACCTTTTGGTAGCCTTTGGATCGTGGTGAGATGGATGGTGGAGAATCAACTAGGACTTGTGTATGTCCTATATATACATGCTATTAGAGGGGTCGACATTCTCCTTTGTAATTTTTGGGAGACGTGCCAGCAGAGGAGCAGCAGTGGGCAGCCTTGCACACCACGTTCAAGGAGCTCTCCGGTGGTTTGTGGAGTGGTTTCGTGGAGAAGGGAAGCGTAGTCTACCCGAAGAACCGATTTACACGCATAACGTATCGATTCTCTTCAAATCAGGTAGGATGCGTTTTTACCCAATTTCCTTGGCTTGGATAGCATGTCTTGATGATATTTCATGCATGTTTATGTCTGTTGTTCATTGGTGTATGAGGATGATGCTTGTGAATTGAAAAAGGTCATATCTTTATTTATGTCTGGTATATGCATGATCCATTTGAATACTTGAATGCATATTTCGATATGCAAAGTCTTAGATATGAATTCCTCTCCCCTTAGTCAGCATGTAATTGACTCGTTCATTTCCCTATGGATCTGACTTTGTGCTGTCCAAAGATTATAGTCTTACTTTCTGGTCATTTCTTGTTGTTTAAATTATATTAATCATTAGATCGGGTAATGATTCATGAGAATTAAGAAGGCGAAGGATTAAATGTCTAAAATATTGTAAAATACAAGTCGATACCCTTCTGACCAGAGGTAAAGGCCTCTGCTTTTTGGTGTTATTTATGTTCCTTTTCGTCCCAAATTAAGGGTCTTAATTATTGAATAGATGATAATCATGATTAGGCATAAAAACAGTTTGTAGAAGTGATAAAGACATAGTATTATATTAAAAATTTACTTGCTGTTAATTATTACAAATATCATGCTTAGGTGGAACAGAGAGATGATTAGTAATATCATAAGTGATTAATAGATGTGATTAATTAACATAATAAAGGGCAAACCGAAGACTTAATTAAGCCTCGGTCTGAAAATTCCTGCACAGACAGTCAGTAGTAGAAAATGCATAACTAATTCTATAAAATTCAGAAAAATGTGTTCTCTGTTGGGATGTAAAATAGACTCATCAGGGAACCTACAGTAAAAATTACAGATTCAGATTGACTCAGTAAAAGTCGTAGCTAGTGCTGAAAATGTACTGCTGTACACAGGGCAGTGCAATGAATTAAGGATAATTCATTAGTATTATTATCACGCGATTATTTGATTTATAAATTTAATTTAAATACAAATAAACTCGAAATGACCAGAATTACGACTAATATAATAGTACAATTTTCTTATAAGAGAGAGACCAGGGGTTTGAGTCCTAACCTTAGTGTCTTTCCCTTTTACTTTACGGCTCACCTTAGTGGTCAGTATAGAAATCCTTAATTAGGGTTTTACTCTAAACCCTAGTTAATCATTTTCTTCATAAACTCTCGAGTTTACATTCAGTATTTAGAATTCATACCTAGGGCCTTGCATATCGAAGATCTTAGATGAGTAAAGTTACCATTTTAACCCCAACGACTTGAGTGGAGCTTGGGAAGACGAGCGCTATAACTACTTCTTTTATGAGTCACGTGTTGATGATAAGTTCGGACACTTGAGTCCTTATTGCTTGGTTACTTCGAGATATTGTCATCTCATTGGCATTCCTATAAGAGTTTATTCTCAAGGTGAAATCTTCGATTATTTTCCATACAACCTCTGTTGTCGTACAATGATCTTTGAACCTATGGAAACTGTTTCTTCCACAAGAGTCATGATAGAACTCTTCGAGTGGAAATCCTTGTATGCTCCAGAGCCATTGCAAGATCCTCTGTGATCTCAGATTTTATGAACCTCTGTAGTTCAGCGGTCTTAGACTGTATGACATTACGGAAGGTCTGCAGTTTCTGCCCATTGTGCCCGTAAGCACCGATGGGGCCAGCATCCCTAGACGCATGGCCGGGTTCCTCTGAAGAACCTCTAGGATGTTCTGGCATAGATGTCCATAGGGGAAGTGGATTGACCAGCGAGCAGAAGTTGTTGACTCTCTACACAGAGTATGTTGGAGTCTAACTCAGTTGTTGATTCTACCGGTACATATGAGTTTTTCGGTGTTTGGTGATAGCTTGGTTTGCTGATTTTCCAAAACCTGATTATTGATTCCTTATATCCATAACACTTTTGGTATTCGATCTTCTTTTGCTTTGGAATTTGTTAATCCTTTATCAGTGGGGTTTTTGGTATCCTACTGGGCATTTCATACGAAAAACTCATGCATCCCTCGATGTAGGAATTAAGAAAGAATGACGCTGAGCAAGAGGAAGTGGAGGATGACTGCAGATTGGAAATGAAGATTTTTATTTCAGTGTTTTAGTTGTTGAACTTCGTTACTTGTGGCCTGTGTGCCTGGCTTTTTATTATTGTATTGATCGAAGATTATTTATTTCTGTAATAACTTAAACTATTAGTGTTACAACTTTGTTATTTATAATTCGGGTACAATGAATGTTATTTAAGTCAACGATCCTGCAAAACCCATGTATGAAAATGGGTATGTGATGATTCGAGTATTCGGTCCGTCCCAGATTTTATACCCAACAACCTTTATTGGATTATCGCTTCCGCGTATTTTGAGTTTAAAAATTTGGGGCGTGACAGTTCTAGCTCTACATGCAAGTGGCAAGCCTTTCCAAAAATAAGTCGATAAGGAGACATTCCAATCGGGGTTTTAAATGCAGTATGGTAAGCCCAAAGGGCATCGGTTAGTCGCAAGGACCAATCTTTGCCATTTGGATTCACCCTTTTTTTCAAAATATTTTTATTTTTCCGATTTGAAATTTCCACTTGGCCACTTGTCTGTGGGTGATAGGGTGTAGTGACTTTGTGTGTGATTCCATATTTTTTCATCATGGCCTCAAAAGGCCTATTGCAAAAGTGCTTACCTTGATCACTTATTATTTCTCTAGGCATTCCAAACCGGAACAAAATATTTTCTTTTAAAAAATCGACCACAACTTTGTGATCATTTGTTTTACATAGAACCGCTTCAATCCATTTAGACACATAATCCACATCAATTAATATATAGAGATAGCCAAAAGAATGAGAAAAAGGTCTCATAAAATATAGACCCAAACAATAAAAAACTTCAATAACAAGAATAGGGTTAAGTGGTATCATGTTCCGACAGGATATGGCTCCTAATTATTGGCAAGTTTCACATGCTTTACCAAAATTATGAGTATCATTGAAAATTGTCGGCTAATAAAAACTGCATTGTAAAATCTTAGCAATGGTCTTTTTAGCAGAAAAATGGCCACCACAAGCCTCAGAGTGGCAAAAAGATATCACATTAATATGCTCAGAATCAGGCACACATCTTCGAACTATTTGATGAGGGCAATATTTAAAAAGATAAGGGTCATCCCAAAAGAAGTGTTTTACCTCTGTGAAAATCCTATTTCTATCCTGTTGAAACCAATGATAAGGAATTTTACCTGTGGCTAAACAATTGGCAATATCGACATACCATGGAAGATGAAAGGTACCAAACAACTGTTCATACGGGAATGATTCTTTGATTGGGAGTGTCTCTCGGAGATTAACAAAATCTAATCTAGACAGGTGATCAACCACCACATTCTCTACTCATTTTTTGTCTTTGATGGTGAGATCAAATTCTTGGAGTAGGAGCATCCACCTGAGTAGTCTGGGCTTTGCATCTTTTTTGGTCAACAAATACTTCAAAGCAGCATGGTCAATAAAAATAATAATCGCGGAGCCAATAAAATTATATCTAAATTTGTCAAGAGCAAAAACCACAGCAAGTAACTCCTTTTTTGTAGTAGAATAATTCATTTGAGCACTATTTAGGTCCTACTTGCATAATGAATAACACAAGGCTTTTTATCTTTTCTTTGGCCAAGAATGGCTCCAACAGTATAATCATTGGCGTCACACATTATCTCAAAGGGAATACTCTAATTAGGTGGTTGCATTATGGGAGCAGTAACTAACATGTTTTTAAGCTTCACAAAAGCTTATTCATATGCCCCAGTCCACTCAAAGGAGTTTTCCTTTGAAAGAAGGTTACATAATGGTCTAGATATAACACTAAAATCTTTTATAAACCTTCTATAAAAACCAACATGCCCCAAAAATGATCTAACATCTTTTATTGTCTTTGGTTTTGGCAAATTAACAATTAATTCAATTTTGGCCTTGTCCACTTGAATTCCCTACACATAAATAATATGACCAAGTACAATCCCTTTAATGACCATAAAGTGGTATTTTTCCTAATTCAAAATAAGATTTTTCTCTTCACATCTAATCAAAATTTTCTCCAAATTATTAAGACAATCATCAAAGATATCTCCAACAACAGAGAAATCATCCATGAAAACTTCAAAAAACCGCTCTACCATGTCACTAAAAATACTCATCATATATCTTTGGAATGTGGTTGGAGCATTACACAATCTAAATGACATCCTTTGATATGCAAAGGTGTCAAAGGGACATATAAATGTTGTATATATCAATATATAAATATTGTCTTTTCTTGGTCCTCAAGTGCAATCTCAATTTGGTTATATCCCGAATATCCACCAAAGAAACAATAAAATTGGTGACCAGCCACCCTCTCTAATATTTAGTCTATGAATGGTATGGGAAAATGATCTTTCTTAATGACAGTGTTAAGTTTCCTATAGTCAATGCACATACGTCTTCCAGTGGTGACTCTAGTGGAGATCAACTCATCATTTGCATTTTTTACCACAATGACTCCTGATTTCTTAGGGACCACATGGGTAGGACTTACCCACTGACTGTCAGAAATAGGATATATGATCCCTACATCCAACAATTTAAGGACCTCTGCTATCACAACCTCTTTCATATTAGGGTTCAACCTATGTTGCATTTGTCTAGAGGGTTTAGCATTATCTTCAAGGAAGATTCTATGTGTGCAAACCAAGGGATTAATCCCTTTAATATCATCTATGGTCCAACCAATAACACTTGTGTTCTCTAATGACATAGAACAACTTTTGCTCTTGTGTGTGGTCCAATTGTGAGGAAACAACTACAGGGTATGTGTCTCCCTCCCCTAAGAAAGCATATTTAAGCTCACTGGGGAGAGGTTTTAACTCCAACTTTGGTATTTGGGCACTTGAAGGGAAATGAACGCTATTGAGAGGAGGTAACTCACCAAAGCGGGCTTTCCATTTATTTGTGTCCATCATAAGAGTGGATTCTAACAAAGAATTTACATCATCAATAACAAAATCATCATCCAAATTAAAATCAGAAACACAAGTATCAAGAGGGTCAAAAAAGTAGATATAAGAGTTTTGTCATTCACAAGACTTTCAATCAAGTGTACTTCATGCACATCATCATCATCTCCTGGTTGCTTGCAAATATTAAAATGTTTAGTTCCAATGTCATATTGCCAAAAGAGAGCTTTATAAGACCATTTCTACAATTAATTAATGCATTAGACGTAGCTAGATATAGACGACCTAATATGACAGAAATCTGTGTACAAGCATCCAATGTTATAAAATCAACAGGAAAACAAAATTTGTCCACTTGAATAAGCACATCCTCCACAATTCCTCTGGCCTTTTGACAGAATGATCTGCAAGTTGCAAAGTTATGCTTGTGGGCTTCAATTCACCAAGGCCCAATTGTTCATAAACAGAAAAAGACAAAAGATTCACACTAGCCCAATGCTTTTTCTTTTCTATAATTCCCAATTATACAGGATATGGTTGGGCAACCAGGATCCTTATATTTGGTGGGGTGTTGTGTTGCAAGATATCATTTACCTGTTCAGCCAAGAATGCTTTCTTTTGTACATTCAATTTCCTCTTAATAGAAATAATTCTTTCAAAAACTTTGCATAAGATGTAATTTGCTTAATAGCATCTAAAAGAGGAATATTGATTTTCACTTGTTTAAAAATCTCAAGAATGACATTATTTTGTATCAATTTAGAAGAGGGTTGTAAGCTTTGAGGAAAAGGAGGAGGAATAGGAGGTTCACACTTAGAAATGTCAAGTTCATCACCTTTTTTAGGATTCAAAGACTCATGAGGCTCAACAACCTTCCTTGGAATGTCTTTGTTAATCACTTTTCCACTCCTCAAAGTGGTGATGGACTTAGCATGTTCTTCTTATGAATTTGAAGAATTAACATTTTTAATTACCAATTGACTTTTTGGATTAGGTTGAGGTTGAGAAGGAAATCTCCATTTTTCTGGTGTGCTCAAAGTTGCAGTCAACTGAGTGATTGAGGACTTAAGTCATTTATGGCTTGCATTGTCTGAGCGTTGATTGTGGCTTGACCCTGCATAAATGTTTGCAATGTATCCTCAAGAGTCTTCTTATGTGGTGGCACATAAGTTGAAGAAGATGGAGGTACCTACATATTTTACTCATTTCTCCAGCTAAAGTTAAGGTGATTTCTCCATTTATAATTATATATTTCAGAATAAGGAGAAGAAAAAGGCCTTTTATAAGTGTTCATGACATTTGTTTGGCTATGCAACACCTCTTGAAAAGTTGGGATTGTTGGACAACCCTGAGTGTGGTGTTCATCGCTCTCACAAATGCCACATACATTTTGTGTTTTTTGAGAAGTTGTGGATGTGTTTTTCTTTCTAATTTCCATAGCCTCTACTTTTCTTGTTAAACATGTAATTTTAGCCTTAACATCATCCTCTTCTTTAAGAAAATACAAACCACTTTTAACTTTGGTCTTATCTATTCTTTCATATTCATTAAAATCTTCCCATGATTGGGAATTCTCTGCCAATCCCTCGAAGAAATCCCAAGCTTCCTCAGGATCTTTATCAAAAAAATTTCCATTACACATCATCTCAACAAACTTGCGCATTGAAGAAGTTAGTCCATTATAAAAGAAACTAATTTTGTGCCAAGTTTCATAGCCATGGTGGGGGCACATCAATAAAAGCTCTTTAAATCGTTTCCAACATCGAAAGAAAGATTCATTTTTCTTTTGTGCAAAATTCTTAATGTAAGATTTATTTCTTAATGTATTTATTTTCTGAGTAGAAAAAATTTCTTTAAAAATTCTCTTTGCATTTCTTGCCATGTCCCAATGGAATTTGGCTTCAAAGAGTTCAACCAATTTGTAGCTTTTTCTTTCAAAGAGAATAGAAGAAACTTTAATCTAATAGCATCACTAGAAACATTTGTATTAGAAAATATAGCACAAACTTTTTCAAAATCTTTTAAATGCAAATATGGGCTCTCTGAGGCTAAGTCATGGAACTTGGGTAGTAATTGGATTATACCCAGTTTTAGATCAAAATAGCCTGCATTAATGGGTAAATTCATGCATGAAGGGGAATTAGATCTAGTAGGCTGCATATAATCTCGCAAGGTTTTAACTTCATGTCTATTCTATGCCTCATTATTATCATTCTCCTCCATGTTGTTCAATAAGAAATCAAAAACTTCAAGAGAACTATCAACAGTAACTCACCAGAAAAATCACGTTACCATGAGTGCATACAATTTTTTTTTGAAAAATAATTAAAAAAAACTATCTACGATAAAAAAATGCAATTTCTCCCAAAAAGCATCAACAAAGTACAACTAACACAAAATCTAAGAATTAAAAGAAAAGAAAAAAATAAATGGAACGAAAGTACCGGGGTGCTTCAAATAGTCTTCTACAATTCTTCAAGCTTTGACAAATCCAAATGATCTTCCAGTTGAATTTTACTTAATGCTTCCACAACCCAATACTCTCACTTCCAAGAAAAATAAAACAAGAGGGAAAAAGAAAGAGAAAGATGTAACACCCATAAAAATCGGTATGTTTACTAAAACTCTATGTTAGGAAGAGTTTTGTGGCCTAATGTGAGTATTGGTCATATGATGTGAATTAAAAATTTCGTAGGAAAATTGCTTGGAAAAAAAAATGGTAGGCGATCGATCGCTAGATCATACGCGATTGATTGGGCCAGTTTCATAAACGAAGAGTACAACAGACGCGATCGATCACCTGATAGATCGATCGATTGCAAATACTAAAAAAAATGGTATACGTGGGCAAGCGATCGATCACCCTGAGAGCAATCGATCGTAAATACAGTGATTTTGTGATTTGAGCAAAACGATCGATCGTAAGTACTGGTTTAACGTGTAGGAACGCAGCGATCGATCGCGGATCGATCGGCTTAAGCTGTGATCGATCGCACCGGCAGAAATTGAATCCGAAAAATGCTATTTTGAGAAACCTAATTAAGGAAGGATTCTAATATGAACTAATCAAGGAAGATTATGTTTAGGACGTCCCTTCTAATTATGGGGAGCTTCTAATTGGAGGGTTGAGAGATTGGATTGGGAAGGAACCCTAAGGGGAAGATATCCTAGTTGGAATAGGCATGTGGTTTATATAAACACATGAAAGGGGGCTGACCTGAATTTTCTCACACTAAAAAGCTTGTGGATGCCCCAATCTTGTTTCTCTCTCCTTCTCCTTTGTTCCAGCAACCCTTTCACCCTTCTTATTCATTCAAATCTCGTCATATTCAAAGGAGCGAAGGTCTCGTTGCGTAGAGAAGAAGAGGAGCTACGTTCGGACGTGCAGTTTTCTTACTACAAAAGGGGTAGGATGGTTTTCCTACTAAATTGATTCTAAACTCTTTCAAACTATTCTATGATGAATTATTTGATCCTATCTCAGTAATAGAGATTGTGTGAAGTATTGATTTGTTGAGAGATTCCATACTGATTATGATTATTAGTATGATTATTGATATTCTTTGAGTGATACATCTTCTAATGCTTGCATGATAGTTTTAGATGGGAACATCATACATCTTTTGATCATTTGGATGTCAAAAAGTTCTATTTTGATTATGTAAAAGTGCTAGTTTAGTTGTACCATATGATTAGAGGTTGTGATTCTTGTGTTAAGGTCTTCACTATACAAAGGGGAGTATCTTAAATTCGTTTATGTAATGAAAGGTGTATAAAAGCTTGTGATAACTAAACTCCAGAACATATAAAGATCTATAATAATCCTAGGAGGGGAGTGCTTAAGCTTAATAAGATCCTATTATCGTGATTAAGGGTTAATAATATGTAATTAGTGTGTATGATTAAGACTTATGGGTCTCGGCCAAGACTGCTTCCTGCGGCGAGGACCTACAGTATAAAAATATTAACTAATTGCAAAAAAAATCAGAAAAATAAAGGTGGGCTGTTATCAACAAAATAGTTTGCTGTAATTAAGGTTTAAGTCACCAGTGCAAACTAATACTTAATTATACAATTTAATATGATTAAAGTATCATTAATATATGTTCTACGACATGATATGGACTACTACTGTAAAACTAGTTGGTCTAAAATATTAGTATTATGGATAAGTCATTATAACCTAGAGTCTTATTGTACTAAAAATCTAATTACAGCTTAGTGTCGATTTGAGTTCCAGTTGGAGATCAAACCATTCTAATTATTCTTTCATCTTGAATTCAGTCTCATAAATAGTAGAACCTAAATTCCAGAGATGTTCTTATCTAAGGCTCTATTATGAAGTATGTGGTTTGAATTATGAGTGAGATCTATTATTACTCTTTTGGCGAGTTACCTGTTGATCAAGGTGTTGGAATCTCAGCTGTGTTCTTGCGAGGAATCCTATTCTACTGAGATATTGATGACTTAATTGTACTCCAGAGAGTGAGTCTATTCCGATAAAAGATACCTCAAAACCTCAGAATGTTGCGACGTCTAATTCTTTGTGATATTGCTCAATATAATTGTTTCTCCACTAAGAGATTTTACTAGGATCTCTCCGAGGTGGATTCTGTTGTGACCCGTAAGGATCACAAGGTACCTGATTGGCAAGGAAGAAGAAGGAACAAAAGATATCTAGAACTTGTTTGATTGCTTCCAAAGAAGAGGACGAAGGTCCCCTTATAAAGACATAAGGAGGCGCGGCTTACAAGCATTATTTATCTAATTGATACGAAAGCAAATCTATTCCTAATCAAGGAAAGCCCATCGCAATAGCCGGCGTGCTGGCGAAGATGTGCTGACGTCATGGGCCTTACGTCACAACAGTCCACCACTCTCCGCTGTTCGCCTTGTCCTCAAGGCGACCATTCTAAAAAACGAGCCATGATATCGTCTTCCAATTCCCAAGTAGCATCATCAAACGGTTTACCACGCCATGCAACCAAAATCTCAGTAGTAATGCGACCAGATTCCCGCACACGACGTTTGTCAAGGATAGATGTCGGAGCCGGAGCAACGGATGCAGTCGGGGCCGGACTTGGAAGAGGCCCACCAATAGTCACCGATGTGGGGTCACCAGCAAACCGGCAAAGACGTGATACGTGAAAGACTGGGTGGACCAAAGATTCTGGAGGCAAGGTCAGACGATAGGCAACTGCCCCCACTCGTTCCTCCACAGCGTAGGGCCCATGATAACGGGGCGCCAATTTGGCTTGATCCGTCCGAAACAAGGAGGTCTGGCGGTGGGGAAGGACTGACACATAGACCAAATCGCCCACCTGAAACTCCTTGTTCGTGCGTTTTTTATCATATAACTGCTTCATGAGATTCTGCGCGGATGCCAGATTAGCCTTTAACTGACGGAGAACCTCATCCCACGATTGGAGCATATAATCCACCTCTGCAACCGAAGAACGCTGGGGAACATAGGAGAGAATCGATGGTGGGGGTCTACCATATACCACTGTAAAAGGAGTGAAGCCCGTCTGAGTGTGGTAGGCCATATTATACGACCATTCGGCCCATGGAAGGAGCTGTAACCACTTGCGAGGCTGATCCCCCACAAAGCACCTCAAATACTGTTCCAAGCATCTGTTCACAACCTCCGTTTGGCCATCAGTCTAGGGATGATAGGCCATGCTCATGCGAAGCGCTGTGCCCTGGAGTGCAAAGAATTTGCGCCAGAAGTTGGAAAGAAATACCTTATCGCGATCTGAGATAATTGTCCGTGGCATGCCATGAAGTTTAGCAATGTCACGCACATCTCCGCCACAGTCCGAGCAGTGAATGGATGACTCATGGCACAGAAATGGGCATACTTCGAGAGCCGGTCCACAACAACTAGAATGACCGATTTCCCTTGTACAATTGGTGGCGCTTCGATAAAATCCATTGAAACATCCTCCCAAACTCGAACTGGAATAGGAAGAGGCTGAAGCAGTCCCTAGGGAGAAGTTGTTGCCGCCTTGGCACGCTAACAAGTGTCACAAGCGGCCACATAAGCCTGGATGGCACGTCTGATTCCAGGCCAAAGAAAACTTTGACTTACCCGCTTGTATGTTCAAAATGCACCATCATGACCCGCCATCAATATATCATGGAAATGGGAAATAATACGTTGGCGCAAATCGCCGGTGTCGGGCATCCATAACCGGCCCTTCCATAATAAGACGTCATCATGCCAAGAATAGGACGGCTCATTTGCGGGCTGCCCCTGAATGCGCTCGAGTAAGCGCTGTGTGTAAGGGTCGTCCGTATAGGCCTGGCGGAGGTCTGCGAGGAAGGGGCAAATCGGAACGGATATTGCCAAACATGTGCCCATGCTGTCCCGACACGAAAGAGCATCGGCCACTGTGTTTTTGGACCCTTTTTTGTAGATAATGTCATAATCATACCCCAGTAATTTACTCACCCAGCGTTGCTGCGCTGGAGTGGATATTCGAGGAAATATCTCATAGGCTGATGGTCTGTGCGAATGGTGAACCTGGGCCCCAACAAATAGGGTCGCCATTTCCTCACTGCATGAACAATGGCCATCATTTCTTTTTCATAGGCTGACAGTTGCAGCGAGCGTCCAACGAGTGCTTTGCTAAAGAAGGCCACAGGTCGGTCTTGTTACAAAAGGACCGCCCCCAAGGCCCGTATCCGAAGCATCCGTTTCCACCACAAACGGAAGAGTGAAATCCGGCAAGAGAAGGACAGGCGCTATGACCATGGCCTGTTTCAAATGATGAAATGAATCCTGGGCCTCTGTCGTCCAGGAGAAGGCCCCTTTTTTTAGCAATGCCGTAAGTGGGCTGGCCAGGATGCCGTATTGTCTGATGAACCGGCGGTAGTAGCCTGTTAAGCCTAGAAAGCCACGAAGGCCCTTCACACGTGGGCGCTGGCTAGGAGGTCATAGCTGAAACCATGGCCGGGTCAGTGGCTACCCCATTACGATCAATAATATGGCCCAAGAACTCCACCTGTTGGCTGCCAAAAGAACATTTCGAGCGTTTAAGAAATAAGGAATGCTCTCGTAGAGTGGATAACACCAACCTCAAATGCTCCAGGTGGGACGCCCATGACTTGCTGTAGATGAGAATATCATAGAAAACTAGAACAAACTGTCAGAGGAAGGGGCGGAAAAGATCATTCTTCAAACTTTAAAATGATGCTGGCACATTGGTCAGACCAAAAGGCATGACGAGAAACTCGAAGTGACCATCATGGGTGCAAAAAGCCGTTTTATGCACATCTGACGGTTGCATCCGAATCTGATGGTACCCAGAGCGCAAGTCGAGTTTGCTAAAGAACATAGCACCAGCCAATTCGTCCAATAACTCCTCAATGACCGGGATAGGATATTTGTCTTTCACTGTAATTGTGTTCAAAGCACGATAGTCCACGCAAAACTGCCAAGTCCCATCCTTTTTGCGCACCAACAAAATAGGCGAAGAAAAAGAACTAGTACTAGGTTGAATGATACCGGACTGCAGCATGTCTTTTACCAATCATTCAATCTCCGTCTTCTGAACGTGTGGATAGCGATATGGGCATACATTAGTCAGGGCGGCACCAGGAAGAATGGGAATGGAGTGATCATGCGTTCTGGCTGGCGGTAGCACAGTTGGCTTGAAGAAGAGGTCCTGATGGTCATCCAACAGGAGTCACATGTCCTCCGGAATATCGACCTGTGCAACATCCATACTTGCCCGTTGTTGCAGCATCAACCCCTGAGCAGCAAACCTGAAAAAAGACCCAACCGCCTGTGCTGTGTGTAGCGCACCAGGTTGTCCCCTTGCAGGCGCACCCGCTGCCCCTGGACTTCAAAATCCATAATCAAGTCTTTAAAGTTCCAGACCACATCCCCTAAGTCTTGGAGCCATTGGACCCCTAAGACGACATCGGCTCCCTTGGTTGGCAGCAAGAAGAGATCGGTAACAAAGGTGTGACGCTGGATAGTAAGGGCGGCTTGGGCACATACCCCTGAGCTCCGTAGATGCTTGCCGTCCCCAATGAGAACATCAAAGGGCTTGACATCAGTCACATAGCAGCCCAACCGTTGTGCCACCTTGTCATTAATGAAGTTGTGGGTAGACCCACTGTCAATCAGCACTGCTACGTCTTGGCGTTTGAGAAGCCCTTGTAGTACTCGCATAGTGCGTGGGGTGAAAGTGCCCGAATATTCATGCACCGAGATCTCTGGTTGCACAGCATTATAATCATGGACCATCTCCTCGACAAGGTCTATCATGTCCTCGTCAACTTCCATAATTAATAAGCTTCCTGGGGCTGAATGATATGCATAAAATATACATAATTATATGCTTTATTTACCTATATGCTAGTGTAGTTTTTGTGATAAAATATGAATAAAACGGGTTATTTGGTTCAATTGGGTCTTGTTCGGTTCAGAAGAAAGTAAAAGTAAAAAATAAAAAAAATAAAAACAAACCAACCCGAGCCATCGGCTCGGGTGTCGAATAGAAGACACAGTGCTCGAGCTTCTGCTCGAGCGCTGGCGTGATGATCTATACATGAAATATGCATTTTATTATCTCCTAAACTTATATTTATGCTAGTGTTTGGTTAGAATAACTACTATTTTAATATAGTTTTTGGTTTTTGTAGGAAATGAGAGCAAAGATGCAAAAATATGGCGAAAACAGACTTCAATGGTCAAATTATCATAACTCCGTGTACAAATATCGGATTGGACTGATTCAGGTCTCATGTTAAATTTTAAGATGTCAGCTTTCCAACGCCACCAACCACGCGCAATTCGGAGTTTGGAGCAAAAAGTTATAGTCATTTGAAGATTCCGGACAGTAAAAACGATCGACCGCATCCTTACGCGATCGATCGCGTCTTCCGCGTGAAAACACTACATTGGAGAAAACGATCGATCCTATCTACTGGAATTTTTGGACTTGCGAAGACAGTAAAAACGATCGATCGGCTTCGTCCGGCATCGTTCGCCATACGATCGATCGGAAGCAATTAACAAAGGAAAACGGCTTCGTTCGGCAGCGTTCGCAAGGCGATCGATCGTTCTATACGGGCGATCGATCGGTGCATACGGAAAACGCAATTTAACCCTATTTTGACTCGGATTTGGAAGGGGATTTGAGGGCTTTCCTTCACCCCTATATATATGCCTTAAGGGAGAACGTATGGGGTATGCAAGAATAGAGTTTTGAGTTCTTTTGGAGTCCTTGGAGGCTAGAGCAAAGGAAGAAGAAGAAGAAGAAGAAGAAGAAGAAGAAGATGATGAACTTGTTGATGGATTCTCTTCCCATGCTTGGCTAGACTCTCTTCCAAGGCGTAGATGAAACCCAAATGATTGGTTGTATTGTTTCTTTCTCTCATATTATGTTTTTATTCTAGTTGGTGTATGAATCTTTGTTATGCAATAAAAGTTAATTCATTAGAGTTTATTCTTTGTACTCGAGAGAGACAAGAGTGGATCTTTGTGGATTTCAATCTGAAAGAGCACTTGCGTGTCCGAGAGGAACGTAAGGGCTCTGAAGTGTTACATATTAATAAAGTCTCATTGGTTTATACTCGAGAGAGATAGATCACAGTTCCATGTTTTAATAGATTTATGTGTTACATCCGAGAGGAGGGTACTATAATTTGAATTGACAAGTGTATGTCCGAGAGGAATACACTAGCCAACTGGAAATCTGAATTCAAAAGAGAGAGAGAGACGATACACTAGTCTATTGTGGTGGATTCAAAGCCTTGGTACTTCTCCTATTGATTAATCTCAGCTTAGTTTAATTAAAGTTCATTGCTTTTCTCTAGATTAATTAAAAACTGCTGCTTTTCTCTTGAATTTGGTAGAATATTAATCCGTCCCTGAGGTTCGACAACCCTTTAA
The DNA here is from genome assembly GCA_039654745.1 of Houttuynia cordata. Classification (NCBI taxonomy): domain Eukaryota; kingdom Viridiplantae; phylum Streptophyta; class Magnoliopsida; order Piperales; family Saururaceae; genus Houttuynia; species Houttuynia cordata. Next base: position 60,530,628 of record CM077502.1, on the reverse strand, counting down.
TACTCACTGTAGTACAATTGCCTTGTGCACTTGCAAGGGTTTTATATTTAAACGATCTAGTTTTTGGCGCCGTTGCCGGGGACGGCACAATAGTTTACCAGATTCTTAGCATAATTAGTGTTAGAGTAGTTTAGTGAGTCTTAACTTAGATTATTTATCAGTAGCTTAATTTGTGTTTTTTCTTTCTTTTTTGCAAGGTTAAGAGAAGACGTGGAATTCTCGCCAACGTGGAAGGGCCGCCCCTTCCCCTAGTTTGCATTCTCTTATTCTTCCCTTTTTAGATTAACTTGTGTGTTTGGTGTTTTTCTTTTCTTTCTGTGACTGCATGTTGTGCTAGTTGTGGCTATTAGGACTGTTAGTTGTCGATATCTAGGACTGATGATTGCTAGTTGTGGATATCTAGGGTTGTTTATTTGATTTGTGGATGTGTGATATTGTGGTTCAGTTGATGAATGCATGGTGAAGAAATGTCTTCACCTTTCTATGGATTTAGCCATGAGAACCCATATAGGAGCTTTAATGATTATTGTTCTTCACACACACCTAATCCCCCTCCCTATGAAGTGCCCTACCACCCACATCCCTTATATGCTGATACTTACAACCGTGGGTGGGATAATCACTCTAATTTTGGGAGTGGCACATCTTCCCTACAATACACAACTCATCATATGTCGGAACCATGTGCCCTCTATTTAAGTCCCATTCACACCCCAGTGGAGTGCCCTTTGGCCCATGAGTACCCTGATTTTATAAGAAAATATGTGAATGAGGCCCAAAGTCTTCATAGGTGGGAGGATCATCCTAACAACCCTTGGGAGAAACCCAACCCTGGGCCCACTCTTCATCAGGCCCCTAGACAAGATTTCCTAAGCCATCAATTACCTTACCAACTAGCCTCTACTCCTCAGTTTGGCCAACCGACCTTGGAAGACCAGATGAGTCAAATGAGCCAAATGCTTCTCTCACACTTAACCGAGATTAAAACTGAATGTGAGGAGATGAGAGATGAAATACGGACTCATGCCAAGATTGTCCATTCTCACACACAGGCTCTTGCCAACATTGAAATACAGTTAGATCAGCTAACACAGGCCATGAATAAGAACGACGAATGCATTTTACCTGTTGAGCCCCAATATCCGAAGGGCCAATTTTCTGATGAAGGGATCTGTTTTTCCCCTGATTATGATGTTACATCCCTTCAGAATGCCCAAAGGTTTGACAATGAGCTTGAGTGGGCTTTACACAATGATCAAGAGGGTGTAGAAATTAAAGAAGAAGTGAGTGTGTTGATAGAACCAAAATGTCAACCTTCTTCTATATCTGAGGAGTGGCAGTCTACAACACTGTCAACAGAACCTTATATTCCTAAAGCACCATTCATATCGTGTCTAGATCAATCTAACTCTTTGTTTATTGACAGTAACTTCGACTGTTTCATAGATAGTTTAGTTGATTCACTAGTAGAGGAAGTTTTCCCAATTCTATTACTAGAAGAGGCCCCTAAGGCCAAAATGGTTGATGTGGGGGAGGAGGTTCCCTTTATATTAAAATTCTCTAATGACCTTCTTTCATGGTTAATGCAGGGACCCCTCTTTCCAAAGCTTCCCTACCCACCACTCCATCCTTTTATTCCACGATGTGCTCCATACTTAGGCAACAAGGATATGAGTGTGTGGTGCAATCATTTAATTGATCCAGGTTGATGACTTGATAATCTGGCCCCTACAGGATGATTGTGGCTACGTCTGGCTGAAGACGTTAAACTTAGCGCTTGGTGGGAGGCAACCTACGTATTCAGGTGTATTCTCTCCTTTCTTTGATTTTCTTTGTTTATATGCTCATTGTCATGCTCTATTTTGTTCACATTGAGGACAATGTTCATAATAGGTTTGGTGAAGGGAATATTATTTTCATAAAAATAAAAATTAAAAATCAGAAAAAGAAAAAAAATTGAAAAAAATTTGATTAGTTTTAAGTTGTTTGTTAGTACTTTTTCTTAGGTTTTGATAGTTTATCCCGTAATGATGCATGTTACAATTCTTAGGAGATTAATTTACATTGGAAGTGTGAGTAAGTATACTGGAGGATAGATACACTTAACTGAGCATATCTTTCTGTTATAGTCCTCTTGGAACAAGTGATTGAACTAAGAAAATTCACTTACACACACTAGTTACATAAAGTAATACCATCTAGAGATTTGTTGATTACTAATCTACAGTGGGATGTCTTTAGTCATAGTCATTGGATGATGTGTAGTTATCTGTTGAGCTTAAAAGATCATGATAGACCATTTTCTTGGCTATGGCAAGGGACTGGAACCGGAAATAGGTTGAGAGTATAATACAGCCCTGACAAAATAAAGATGTGCTGAAAATATGAATGCTGAAAATGAAAATGCGAAAAAATGAAAACAAAATGAAAGAAAGGGGCTGCTTGACTTTATAGGATTAACTTATGCTGATGCTCGGGCCCGAAGCGGTCTCTTAAAACCTAATGCCCTAAGTCAACTGGCTGGGAGTCATTGGCCTGAGTCATTGCTAAACCTAAGCATCTTGAAGTCAGGCCTTACACAGTCCTAGCGAAAAAAAAAAGAAAAAAAAAAGAAGTCTGTGGTGTATTATCCTCTCAAATCTAGAATGTTGGACCCGAAGGAGGCGCGCAGATCTGTGCTATCATGAACCTAAAGATTACGATGACTATGTAGATTCTGATGTTCTTTGGTTAATGGGTAACACTGGATCTGTATAAACAGAAATTTAGATTGTATTGCTACAATGTTCTACACTTTCTACTATTTATGTTATCATGCTATATTATATTGAGCAGAAATTTCCAAGATGAAAGTGTGGAATAAAACCACTTACTTGAGGGCTTCTATATTCCTGTTGATTATGAACCAAGTACATGTGGTTGATTTTCTTAAGCATTGTAATATGTATTTGTCGGGATAATAGGTTTGCTTGTTTTGTAATGTTTTAATTTTTGCTTTGTTTCTTCACTTAGGTTAATTAGTTTAATAAATACATGTTTGTGGGTAGCATGGCTGCAAACCCTCACGAGACAACACTCGTCCTACTAGGGACACCTAGAGGTTTAACGGCTTGTTGCATACGCTCAATGCAATCGTGTTCCCTACGAAAGTGGTGTTTACTTTTATGCATTAGTTCCTTACTTTGTTTGATTTTGTTTTGTTTTGTTTTGCTAGGGACTAGCAAAATCTAGGTTTGGGGGTGTGATCTATACATGAAATATGCATTTTATTATCTCCTAAACTTATATTTATGCTAGTGTTTGGTTAGAATAACTACTACTTTAATATAGTTTTTGGTTTTTGTAGGAAATGAGAGCAAAGATGCAAAAATATGGCGAAAACGGACTTCAATGGTCAAATTATCATAACTCCGTGTACAAATATCGGATTGGACTGATTCAGGTCTCATGTTAAAGTTTAAGATGTCAGCTTTCCAACGCCACCAACCACGCACAATTCGGAGTTTGGAGCAAAAAGTTATAGTCATTTGAAGATTCCGGACAGTAAAAACGATCGACCGCATCCTTACGCGATCGATCGCGTCTTCCGCGTGAAAACACTACATTGGAGAAAACGATCGATCGGACACCAAAATGATCGATCGTATCTACTGGAATTTTTGGACTTGCGAAGACAGTAAAAACGATCGATCGGCTTCGTCCGGCATCGTTCGCCATACGATCGATCGGAAGCAATTAACAAAGGAAAACGGCTTCGTTCGGCAGCGTTCGCAAGGCGATCGATCGTTCTATACGGGCGATCGATCGGTGCATACGGAAAACGCAATTTAACCCTATTTTGACTCGGATTTGGAAGGGGATTTGAGGGCTTTCCTTCACCCCTATATATATATGCCTTAAGGGAGAACGTATGGGGTATGCAAGAATAGAGTTTTGAGTTCTTTTGGAGTCCTTGGAGGCTAGAGCAAAGGAAGAAGAAGAAGAAGAAGAAGAAGAAGAAGAAGATGAAGAACTTGTTGATGGATTCTCTTCCCATGCTTGGCTAGACTCTCTTCCAAGGCGTAGATGAAACCCAACTGATTGGTTGTATTGTTTCTTTCTCTCATATTATGTTTTTATTCTAGTTGGTGTATGAATCTTTGTTATGCAATAAAAGTTAATTCATTAGAGTTTATTCTTTGTACTCGAGAGAGACAAGAGTGGATCTTTATGGATTTCAATCTGAAAGAGCACTTGCGTGTCCGAGAGGAACGTAAGGGCTCTGAAGTGTTACATATTAATAAAGTCTCATTGGTTTATACTCGAGAGAGATAGATCACAGTTCCATGTTTTAATAGATTTATGTGTTACATCCGAGAGGAGGGCACTATAATTTGAATTGACAAGTGTATGTCCGAGAGGAATACACTAGCCAACTGGAAATCTGAATTCAAAAGAGAGAGAGAGAGAGACGATACACTAGTCTATTGTGGTGGATTCAAAGCCTTGGTACTTCTCCTATTGATTAATCTCAGCTTAGTTTAATTAAAGTTCATTGGTTTTCTCTAGATTAATTAAAAACTGCTGCTTTTCTCTTGAATTTGGTAGAATATTAATCCGTCCCTGAGGTTCGACAACCCTTTAATACTCACTGTAGTACAATTGCCTTGTGCACTTGTAAGGGTTTTATATTTAAACGATCACGTGACAGAGGAGCACCGGCGAGGGCAGAACTCGGTGGCTCTGGTTTTCCGATGGCAGCGGCGGGCTAATGGAGTTCCGGCGACCCTGGACGGTGGACTGCTCGACTGGTGAAGCGACGACAGCAACCGGCAGAGAAGTCGACAGACAAACGGAAGAGACAACCGGCAGCGATGACTCTCACGGCGGAATTGAAAAGGCAGTCGATGGCGGAGAGGTTCGGCAATCAGAAATGGAAGAGTTGTGCTCAAATCGGGAATTGAAATAGAATTGGAAAAAAAACAGAGTCGTGCTTGTGCAGGGGTCTCAAATCGAAATCAGATTTCTTTCAGTTTGGATTTGGATCAACTTGGAAGAATCACATTTGGGTATGGACTCTCGAAGTCTAGTATCTATAAAAACCGAGCGAAGAATTGGAAGAAAGGACTGATTTTTTTGGGCGAAAGAGCATTGTTCTGTTTCGAAAAAAATAGAGCTTCTATTTTGTGTTTGGGTCGTGATTTCGGTGTGATTTTGGCTGGAATTGAAGAGGAAAAGGTGAAGAATCGATAGGAAGAAAGCCGGAGTTTTTGACTGATTTTGTGTGGTGAACAGTACTGCTACAGTACTGTTTTTTTTTTTGCTACAGTGAACAGTAAATTGTGAATAGTAAAACTGCTACAGTACCCCGTGAACAGTGTTCCTGCTACAGTGATTTTTCAAATGCAGTTTCTTCCAAATCTGATTTTTCTCATGAATATGAATAGCTAAATCTTTTGCCAAAGCTAGAGATGACGTTATTTAGTTGATATTTCTACGTCTATAAAGAAGTGTTTAATGCTTATTTGGTTGAATGCGATGTTTTGATAAAGTCATAATCTATACAATTATTTGATTTGTCGTTAACGAAAGGTACGGCGAGTGCTTATAATTCCCTGTGATTAGTAGACTGAGCTTGTTAATGATAAGTTTTCAATCGATATCTTTATATCAATGGTTATGATGAACGTGAATGAAATATTTTCCAATTAGGTCAAATCATTATTTGAGTCTAATTGCGTAATTAAATAGACGTAGACTATTAATTGAATAGTTGATCCTTAAAGCTTTGATATCTCCCATCGATTATCTTTCCTATCTTTAATTAGTTTTAATTGAATTTTTAATCGTCATTTTAGTAGTTAATTGAATTACAATCTCTCTACAAAATTTCCAGATAAGAATTTTAATTTGCTAAGCTAAGTAGTATTTAGATTAGTTTGGAGTAGAATAATCCTACATCATTCCCTGTGGTTCGACCTTGGACTTACCGAGTATATATTACAATTTGTCAACCTATTTTGGGGTTAGATCAAATTTTAGTGCCGTTGTCGGGGAGTGAAGTTTAGGATTAATCTTCTAATTAGTATCTGTCTTTCTAGCATAGTTTAGTCAATTTCAATTATTCTTAGTTTAATTTAGCTTGCTTATTTTGTAGGACATTTGGAGTATTCTGAGGCTGATCAGGAACAAAAAACTTTTCATTGGATTTTTCTTCAAATTTGGTCACTTCGTTCCATATCTCTATTTGAAATTTCTGTTGCTTATGCATGCACTCATGGAATAGAGATACCAGTGGAAGATTGGTTAGAGATAATTCTACTATTTTGATTGGGAATCCTTTGTTTGAATTTTCTGTTCCATCACACACACAACACAATATGGCTGATCAGGGTAGTAACCCTGATATTAATGAAAATGAGATTGAACATGATGCACCAATGCGGCCCTTGCGTGAGTACCTGCAACCTGCAAGCACTAGCACACCCTCGTGTATTATATTACCTCTACAAGCACATCACTTCACTTTTAAGCCTGGAATTATAAACTTGCTTCCTAAATTCCATGGTATAGATTCTGAAAACTCTTATTTGCATTTAAAGGAATTTGAGGAAGTATGTGCAACATTTGAGCAGGCTTGTAGTGAAGATATTATCGGGCTAAAATTGTTTCCGTTTTCCTTGAAGGATAAAGCCAAGACTTGGCTGAATTCTCTTAAGCCTAGATCTATAGGAACATGGAAAGAACTACAGACTGAATTCCTTAAAAAGTTTTTTCCAGTTCATAGGACAAATGCTCTGAAAAGATAAATAACAAATTTTGCTCAAAAACAAAATGAATAATTTTATCAACGTTGGGAGCGATATAAAGATTTGTTAAATTCTTGTCCACATCATGGGTATGAGAAGTGGCGCACCATCAGTTTCTTCTATGATGGGATGACGCCCTCAATGAAACAATTTGTGCAAATAATGTGTAATGGGGAATTCTTTGATAAAGACCCTAATGAAGCCCTTGATTTTCTAGATCAAATAGCTGAAGACTCAGATTCTTGGGATCCCACTGATCCCTCTTATGTTTCTAAGCCGAAGTCGTCAACTACTAGTGGGGGTCTGCATCATCTGAGGGAGGAGGATAATTTGAGTGCTAGGCTAGCCTCTATAGCTAGGAAGGTGGAGGCCATGGAATTAAGGAAAATTAATACTGTTAAGTCTGTTGCTACAGAAGAGGTATGTGGAATTTGTGATGTCATGGGACACCCTACTAATGAGTGCCCTACTATTCCTGCTTTTAAGGAGGTGTTACATGACCAAGCAAATTCCATGACCACTTTCAAGAGGCAATCTCCTTATGGAGACACTTATAATCCAGGATGGAGGAATCACCCCAACTTTAGTTGGAGGAATGAAAATGCTGCACAAACACCACCTCCTCAAGTATCTTCCAATTATACTCCATATGTTCCACCTCACAGGAAGACACTTGAGGAGACACTGCAAACTTTCATGCAAGGGCAAACTACCATTAATCAACAAACCTCACAAGCCATTAATGATATAAAGAGCTCTCTCACTAAATTGACATCTTCTCTAGCTGTTCAAGAGAAAGGTAGGTTTCCTGCTCAACCCCAACCCAACCCGCAGGGGCAAGTTCACATAATGGACACAATCTTCTGATTCACAATTGGAACATGCTAAGTCTATTACCACTCTTCGTAGTGGAAAAGAAATTGATAAAACAATTCCACTTAAGGCCCAAAAATCTTCTGAGAATGATGAATCAAAATATGATAATGAGGAAATTGATAAGTCTGGGTCAAGTGAAGATGTGAGATGTCCAGCTAGCTCCTTTTCCACAGAGGTTGAAACCACCTCAAAAGTTGAACCAAAATGCTGAAATTTTTGAACTTTTTAAGTAGGTGAAAATTAACATTCCCTTGTTAGATGCAATCAAACAGGTACCTTCTTATGCTAAGTTCTTGAAAGATTTGTGTACTATTAAGCGTAAGTTGAATGTGCAGAAAAAAGCATTTTTAACTGAACAGGTAAGTTCTATAATTCAACACAAAAGCCCACCCAAATATAAGGATCCCGGATGTCCAACTATTTCATGTGTGATCGGGAACTTTAGAGTAGACCAAGCCTTGCTTGATCTTGGGGCTAGTGTTAATCTTTTGCCTTATTCAGTGTACACTCAGTTAGGGCTTGGGGAACTTAAACCCACCACCATTACTCTCCAACTTGCTGATCGTTCTGTTAAAATCCCAAGAGGAATGGTGGAAGATGTGCTTGTTCAAGTAGACAAATTTTACTTTCCTGTTGATTTTATTGTTTTGGACACACATCCTGTTATAAATGCAAGTGCAAATATTCCTGTCATATTAGGTCGCCCATTTCTTGCTACTTCAAATGCTTTGATTAATTATAAAAATGGTGTAATGAAACTTTCATTTGGCAATATGACTTTGGAATTGAATATATTTAATGTCTGCAAACAACCACCAGGGGATGATATTAATGTTCAAGGATTGAATTGGGTTGATACCTTTGTTAGAGATCAATTCCATGTTTCATATTTTTCTGATCCTTTAGAATCTTGTTTAGTCAATTCTTTATATGATGAGTCTAAAGTGAATTGTGAAAAGGCTGAGATTTGTTCTTTGCTGAATTCTTACAGGTATTGGCAGTAAATGGATGGAAACCCAAGTTTGAGGAACTACCATTGAGAGATAAATTGCCTACACCATCAAGCATTCAGGCACCCAAATTGGAGTAAAAAAAAATTACCAACTAACCTCAAATATGCATTTTTTGGGTGATGGTGAAACTCTTCCGGTGGTAATATCGTCTCATCTTAACCCTATCGAAGAGGGTAAGTTGCTTGATATTTTGAGAAAGCATAAAGGTGCAATAGGATGGACAATTGCTGATTTAAAAGGAATAAGCCCTTTAATATGCACTCATCAGATTTATTTGGAGGACAATGCCAAACCGTCAAGGGAGATGCAACATAGGTTCAATCCAAACATGAAAGAGGCAGTTAGAGCTGAAGTTCTTAAGCTCTTGGATGCGGAGATCATCTACCCCATTTTTGATAGCAAGTGGGTGAGTCCTACCCAAGTAGTGCCGAAGAAATCTGGTGTAACAGTTGTCAAGAATGATAATAATGAATTAATACCCACTAGAGTTACATCTGGCTGGAGAATGTGCATTGATTACAGGAAGCTGAACTCAGTCACTAGGAAAGACCATTTCCCATTGCCGTTTCTAGATCAGGTTCTGGAGAGGGTAGCTGGCCATACATATTACTGTTTCTTAGATGGCTACTCCGGTTACAATCAAATTGAAATTGCATTAGAAGACCAGGAGAAAACTACTTTCACATGTCCCTTTGGCACATTTTCTTACAAGAGAATGCCTTTTGGTTTATGCAATGCACTTGCAATATTTCAAAGATACATGCTGAGTATTTTTAGTGATATGGTTGAACGCTATCTTGAAGTGTTTATGGATGACTTTTCTGTATTTGGTGATTCATTTGATGACTGTTTGTCTAATTTGCAGAAAGTTTTGAGCAGGTGTGAAGAGAAGAACCTTGTGCTTAATTGGGAAAAATGTCATTTCATGATTTCTAAAGGAATTGTTCTGGGTCATATTGTTTCCTCGAAGGGAATTGAAGTTGATAAGTCAAAAATTGATTTAATTACTCATTTGCCTACACCCAAGACTGTTAAAGATATTAGATCATTTTTGGGTCATGCAGGGTTTTACAGGAAATTCATCAAAGATTTTAGTTCTATTTCTAGACCATTGTGTAATCTCCTATCTGAAGATACTATTTTTGAATGAAATGCTGATTGTGAAAAAACTTTTGCTAAACTGAAGGGAATGCTTACTTCAGCCCCTATTATGCAACCCCCATATTAGACTTTACCATTTAAGATAATGTGTAATGCTAGTGACTTTGCTGTGGGGGCTGTTTTGGGGCAAAGAAAAGATAAGAAGCCTTATGTTATTTACTATGCAAGTAAGACCTTGGACAATGCTCAGATGAATTATTCAACAACAGAAAAGGAATTACTTGCTATAGTCTTTGCTTTGGATAAATTTAGGGCTTACTTGACAGGATATCCCATTGTTATCTTTACTGATCATGCTGCTTTGAAATATCTGCTATCAAAGAAAGATGCAAAACCTAGGTTGATTCGCTGGATAATCCTACTACAAGAATTTGATATTATAATTAAAGATAAGAAAGGAGTTCAAAATGTGGTGGCCGATCATTTATCTAGGTTGACTGTGGATGATTCCAATGAGGCTGCTCCAATTAAAGACACCTTCCCAGATGAGCAACTTTTTATTGTTTCTGATTTACCATGGTTTGCTGATATTGTTAATTTTCTTGTCACAGGTCAAACTCCTTCTCATTGGACAACGCAAGACAAGAAGAAATTCATGGTGGAGGTAAGAAATTTCTTTTGGGATGATCCATACCTTTTCAAAGATTGTCCGGATCAAATTATTAGGAGATGTGTACCAAATGATGAAATTCATAGTGTCATTTCCTTCTGCCATTCAGAAGCTTGTGGTGGTCATTTTTTCGCTAGAAAAACTGCTACTAAAATTTTACAATGTAGATTTTATTGGCCTACCCTATTTAAAGATACTCATGATTATTGTCGTACTTGTGGACGTTGTCAACAGCTTGGTGGAATAACTCGTCAGAAGATGATGCCTTTAAACCCCATTTTAGTGATTGAAGTATTTGATTGTTGGGGTATTGATTTTATGGGCCCATTTCCACCTTCTTTTTGCTATTTGTACATCCTACTGGCTGTTGACTATGTTTCCAAGTGGGTAGAGGCCATCCCTTGTAGAAATAATGATCATAAAACTGTTATACGCTTTTTGAAAGAAAATGTTCTATCAAGGTTTGGTATACCCCGTGCAATCATAAGTGATGGGGGTTCTCACTTCTGCAATAAACCTTTTGAGGCATTAATGAAAAAATATGGAATTACTCATAAGGTCGCTACCCCTTATCACCCACAAACAAGTGGGCAAGCTGAACTTGCCAACAAAGAGATTAAACATATTTTAGAGAAAATGGTTAACCCAAATCACAAAGATTGGTCTCTGCGGTTAACAGATGCACTTTGGGCATACCGTACAGCTTTTAAATCTCCTATTGGTATGTCCACTTATAGACTTGTTTATGGAAAAGCTTGCCACTTGCCTGTGGAGTTGGAGCACAAGGCATATTGGGCTATAAAAATGTTTAATTTTAATTTGGATGATGCCAGTTCTGTGCGTAAGCTTCAATTAAATGAATTGGACGAAATAAGGAATGATGCATATATGAATTCAAAAATTTACAAAGAACGAATGAAGGTTTTGCATGATCAACACATTCATCGAAAAACTTTTGAACCTTCACAAAAAGTTCTTTTGTATAACTCTAGATTGCATTTATTTCCTGGCAAGCTCCGTTCTAGATGGACTCGTCCATTTATTGTTAAAGCTGTTTATCCTCATGGAGCTATAGAAATTGAAAATCCATTGAATGGCAATGTGTTTAAAGTAAATGGTCAAAGACTTAAGCCATTCCTGGAATTGATTCCATCAGAAGTGGAGAGTATTCCTCTATCTGATCCCACTTATCATGATTGAATACTCTTACACTCAGTCTGGCTGAAGACAAGAAACTTAGTGCTCCTGGGAGGCAGCTCAGCTTTTTATTTGTTTTAGGTTATTTATTTGTTCGATGATGTTTTCTTGTTAGCTATTGTGATTGCTCTCATCTTTTTATTTGTTGACTCGCATGGGATTTTAGCAATTTGCAGTTCTCCAGGTAACATCTATCCTTGATTTTATTTAATTATTTATTTATTTATTTATTTATTTTATTTTATTTATTTATTTATCTATTATCCTTCATTTCATTCTTAACATTGAGGACAATGTTTAGTTTAGGTTTGGTGGTATATAGGAATAACATTGTTTATTTTTTTCAAAAAAAAAATAAAAAAAAAAATAAAAAAAGAAAAGCAAATAAAAATTTGATTAGTTTTTAGGTTGTTTGTTAGTATTTTTTATAGTTTTTGATAGTTTATCCCGTGATGATGCATACTCCAATTTTTAAGAGATTAATTTACATTGGAAGTGTGAGTAAGTATACTGGAGGATAGAAACACTTAACTGAGCATATCTTTCTGTTACAGTCCTCTTGGATCATGTGCTTGAGCTAATAAAACTCACTCACACACACTAGTACATAAAGTAATACCCTCTAGAGATTTTTTGAATATTAATCTTCAATAGGGTGTCTTTAGTCATAGTCATTGGATGCTATGTGGTTGTCTGTTGAGCTTAAAAGATCATGATAGACTATTTACTTGGCTATGGCAAGGGCTTGGAACCGGAAATAGGTTGAGAGTATAATACAACCTCGACATGATAAGATTGCTGGAAAATATGAATGTTGATGAAAAAACAAAAAAAAAAGAATGAAAATAAAAAGAAAGAAAAGGGCTGCTTGACTTTATAGGATTAACTTAGGCTGATGCTTGGGCCCGAAGCGGTCTCTTAAAACCTAATGCCCTAAGCCAACTGTGCTGGGAGTCATTGGCCTGAGTCATTGATAAACCTAAGCATCTTGAAGTTAGGCCTTACACAGTCCTGCTGGAAAAAAAAAGTCTATGGTGTATTATCCTCTCAAATCTAGAATGTTGGACCCGAAGGAGGCGCGCAGATTTGTGCTATCATGAACCTAAAGATTACAATGACTGTATTAATTTTGATGTTCTTTGGTTAATGGGTTAACACTGGATATGTGTAAAATAGAAATTTAGGGTATATTGCTATAATATTTTACACTTTTACTATTATATTATCATTTCATATCATATTGAGCAGAAATTTCCAAGATGAAGGTGTAGAATAAAACCACTTACTTGAGGGCTTCTATATTCCAGTTGATTATAAATGCAAGTACATGTGGTTGTTTTTCTTAAACATTGCGGTTTGCATTTGAAGGGATAATAGGTTTGATTGTTTTGAAGTGTTTATTTTATTTTTTCACTTAGATTACTAAGGTTAATTTCATAAGTACATGTTTGTGGGTAGCATGGTTGTAAACCCTCACGAGACAAAACTCGTCCTACTAGGGACACCTAGAGGTTTAACGGCTTGTTGCATATGTTCAATGCAATCGTGTTCCCTACGAAAGTGGCATTTACTTTTCTAGTTTATTTTACTTTAGTTTATTTTGTGTGATTTTGTTTTGTTGTTTTGCTCGAGGACTAGCAAAATATAGGCTGAGGGTATTTGATATGCATAAAATATACATAATTATATGCCTTATTTACCTATATGCTAGTGTAGTTTTTGTGATAAAATATGAATAAAACGGGTTATTTGTGGTTAGGATACTAATTAGGGGATTAATAATTAATTTACTCTAATTAACTATTTTAGATGCATTAAAGAATTTAATGAATCATATTTTTATTATGCTTCTAATTTTAGTTTGGTTTTATTATTGCAGATTTAAAAATGCGAATTGTAGATCGGTAGCTGTAACGCCCGAAAAAAAAAATTCCGTATGTCTATGAAAATTTTTTATTTTTGGAAATTGGGCTAAAATAGGAAAGTTTTCGTATCAGTCGTGATTATTGGTCTGGTATCTCATTTTGGCTATGTGGAACCAATGTTTTAAAACCCGGTTCGGCCCGGCCGGTTGAACCCGGTTGGACCGGACCCGGTTAAATTTTCGGGCCGGGTCGACCGGGCTGAAACATTTTACAGACCCGGACGGGTCATTTGCAACCCGGCCGGGTTGACCCAGGACCCGGCCGGGTCGGGCCGACCGGGTCCTCCCACCTAGTCGCCAACTCGCCATCGCCCCGCCGAGCCACCCCGCAGTCGCCCGCCGCCCAGCTGTCGTCGCCCTCTCCCCCCTCTGCTTTTCTTCCCCCACCCCCGGCGACCCCTCTCTCCCTGTCGTTGTCGCCGCCGTCATCGCCCCGTCATCGCCCCGTCACCCCCCCACCCCCCTCTGCTTTCCCCGGTTCCCCCACTCTACTTTTCTTCCCCCCCATCCTCCGGGGAGCCCTCTCCACCCCCGACGACCCCTCTCCCTCCTCCCCACCGGCGTCATCGCCCCGGCGATCCCCCCTCTCCCCCCCTCTGCCTTTCTTCCCCCCACCCTCCGGCGAACCCTCTCCACCCCCCGGCGACCCCTCTCCCTCCCCCCACTGCCGTCGTCGCCCTGCGGCAGTGCCGCCCCGGCGACCCCCCCTCCCTCTCCCCCGTGGAATTAACAAAACAAGGCAGGCATTTTCTTACGTATGAGCACGAATCTAGCTCCAGAAGCATCGTGCCTCGCAACGCCTCCATGCCTCACGCGTAACTGCCGACTGTGGCAGCCTTCTTCCTCATCTGTCGCTGTCGAGGTTTCAAATCCTTCTCCATATACATTGACCTTATCCCCTCTATTCAGATTCGCCACTTAGTCACTTCCAGACCGACTGCTTCTGTCCAATGAAGTTATTGGGCCATATCTGTGGGCCTTGACATATCTCCTTTTGTGGACACAATTCTTTCAGCTTGCAAGTTGCAATAACCTCTTATTTCCCCCATCCGGGTCGACCCGGGTCGACCCACCGGTTGAACCCGGTTGGCCCGATCCGGTCACCAAACCGGGTCGAGCCCCGAACCGGATTTTAAAACACTGTGTGGAACTCTATTTTGATGTTTGTTGGTCAATGAGATTGTTTAACCAAATTAGGCAGGTTTTTCCGAGCGCGAGGACTAGGCCTGGCGCTGTAACCCGTTTGACGCCAGGGTTTGGATACACCTGACGCCAGGACCACTTCAGTGCCAGGGCTAGGGCTAGTCACGAGTGCGGGTACACGTGTGGCGGAGCCTAATGGACGTGCTACCAGGTGTAGGACTCGTGCACGGTGGAACTGCACATCACGCGTGTAAGTCATCTTAACCGTTCATCGAAGAACTGTGATCTAAGACGTGTGAGAACCATTAGAGGGCCACGTGGACCCTGTAGTGGTGCGCCACCTTATGGGTGACGTGGACACCCTTGGGCCCACGATTTGAAGGACCAAATCGTGGGACCCTTTTTGTTTGAAATCTTATTATTTGTGATTAATGGATTGTAACTTTCTAAGAATGCTAATTAGCCTTAATTGAAGGATCTTATCTTGAGTTTGGTTTTGAATTTTAAAACCCTAATTGGTAGTTATTTGGAAACTAATTTAATTGGAGGGTTAATTGAGGAAATCAAGGGGAAAGGATTTGGACGCCTTGAGAAGGCTGACTTGGCCTTCCATGTATATGGCTGGCGCCAAGTTTGTAGCTTGAATTAAATCCCTTTATGTTTGGTATTTAAGGGGTAAGTTACATAGGTAATTTGGTGTCAATTTAATGGAGATAAATTCATACTTTAATGTAATCAAAACTGAAATTGGTTTAGAGAAGATCTCGCCCTGGCTGTTTTGGAAGGGCTGGAGGTAATAAAGGCCATGGGATGAGATGGAGGTGGACGGTGGGGATCACCATGGAAGATCTATTTAAACCACACAAGAGGAGGTCGGCCATTTTCCTTGAACCGGCAACCTTGCACTCTTGTGTGGTGAGTTCTCCTCCTTCATTTCATTCTCCTTCTCCTCTTCCAATCAGCAAGAGCCTTTACCTTGAAGAAGTATTAGTGTGGTGGATCGGTAGAGCCTAGATCGTGGTACAAGGAGGAACGCGAAGCACGTGAGAATTTTCGGGTTGTCTTTCAAAGAGGTAGGATACATTTTTACTCAATTTTTCATACTTATATATTCTGTTTTGATGTGTGATCCTACATGCTCTTGTCGGCTATGACATTTGTGTATGATAAGGTTGCTTGAGAGTAATGAAAGTTCATATTTTTTTTACCTATGTTTCACATGTGTACAAATCGATGGTATGAACAAAATATAGTTCGATGTGCATGGCCTAGATGTGTGATCTGTAATCCATATTCCTCATGTATTTGGCTTGTTCGATTCTTATTGGATCTAAATCCTTGTTGTCCAGAAAACTTCTGTCTTATTACTTAATCTGTAATTCCTGTCCTAGTTGTAGTATTCACTAAATCGGTATTGTTATTGATAGATAATATGAATGAATGTGCCATAAATTGAAAATTCAGGTCGATATCTCTCTGACCAGAGATAAAGGTCTCTGCTGTTTTTGGTGATCATGGTGTCCTTCTCGTCCCATATTAATGGTTTTAATTATCGATTAGATGATAATCATGATTAGGTTTAAATCAGTTTGTGAAAGTAATAAAGCCTAGTTTAACCATTAAAAACAATTACTGGCAGGTTACTTATTACATATATCATGCCTAGATGGATGGTCATATAACTAGTACTATCATGAGTAATTAGTAGATCTGATTAATTAATATAATTATGGATGAATTAGAGACTCAATTAAGCCTCGGCCAGGAACTTTCCTGTGCAGACAGTCAGTAATGAAAAATACGTAACTAATTCCATAAAATTCATAAAAATACATTCTTGGTTGGGTTGTAAAATAGACTCATCAAGGAACCTACAGTAAAAATTACAGATCAGGATTCACTCTGTAAAAATTGTAGCCAGTGCTGGAAATGTACTGTTGTATGCAGGACAGTGCAGTGAATGCACTAGTATTATTATTATGGGATTAATTGACTTATACAATGTAATACAAATTGAACGGAATCACTACTATTATGATAAAATCTTTACTCTTTAAGAGACCAGGGATTTAAGTACTAGCCTTCGTGTCATCTCCTTCTTGTCTTTAGTTCGCCCTGACAAACGGCATTGAAATCCTTAATTAGGGTTTTGCTCTAAACCCTAGTTATTCGTTCTATTCATAAACTCTCAAAGTCACAAGCAGTATAGGATTCTTTTCTAGGGCCTTGCATATCGAAGATTTCTTTGAGTGAAGTTACTGATTTAAACCAGCGATTGGAGTGGAGTCTTGGAAGGCGAGCATTACAACTACTTCAGTTATGAGTCATGTGTTGATGACAAGTTCGGACAGTTGGATCTCGAATTTCTGGTTGTCTCGAGATATTGACATCTCGTTGGCACTCCTATAAGAGTTTATTCTCAAAAGGGAAACCTTTGATGATTTTTCATACAACCTCTGTTGTTGTACGTTTGCGTTTAAACCTCTGAGAACTATTTCTTCCACAAGAGTCATTGGATAACTCTTCAAGTGGGAATCATAGTATGCTCACGAGCCATTGCTAAATCTTGCAAGATCTCAGATTTGATGAACCTCTGTAGTTCAGCCGATGATGGCAACGCGTGCGCTTAGACTGTATGACATTACAGAAGGTCTGCAGTCTCCGCCCATTGTGCCCATAAGCACCGATGGGGCCAGCATCCCTAGACGCATGGTCGGGTTCCTCTGAAGAACCTCTAGGATGTTCTGGTATTGTTGACAGATTTGAGAGCAGAAATTGTACTCTGACACTTTTGATGTCCGAAGCTTATTTTTCTATCTTACCTCCATGAAAGTTTGGAGTCTTTGAGTTATTTTCCCTTGACCTTGATGTGTCTCGGATGGCAGTTGGCTTCAGGTAAGTAAACTCAGTCTTTATTGAACCTGAGTCTGTTAAACTATACTTATTTGGAGTCTTCTCTTATTATTCCAGTGTGGGTTTTCTGTATCCTATTGGGTATTTCCTATGGATACTCATGCATCCTCTGATGCAGGATTTAAGGTGGAGCAGAAGTGATAGCATCCAGCGACGTGGACTGATGTTGGAGCTTTGAAGACTCGTTTCTTTATGTTTCTGTTATATTTTGGTGTTTGAACTTCGGCCTGCCTGCCGTTTGATTTGTGTGGTTGATAAGACAATTTCAGATATTGTAATAGTTAATTAGACTTCCTTTCAGTTATTCTATATTTTTGTAAGTAAATATTGTTTAAGTCATATGGATTCTGCAAGTCCCATGATATTTTAATGGGACAATAGAAGTCTCGAGTATTCGGTCAGTCCCAGGTTTCCTACCCTATAACCGTCATTGGAAATTTGGGGCGTGTCAGTTTGGTATCAGAACTTCATAATGACTTAAATAATTGTTTACTGTACAAAGATTAGGATAACTTTGAACGATAATTTGAAACCCTCGAATGAGAATTTGAGTCTAATTGTACTTAAAGACTAATAAATCCTTTGCTTTAGGATCATGGTGTCAACGCGTAGCGGACGAATTTACAAGAAGGGCCAACAGGAGGCGGCTCGTCAATGGCTGGCCAACTGGAAATTGGAGAACATGGGTCTCGGAACGGAGGAAGAGCCATACCTGATTGATGTGGAGGAAGAGCCAGATGTGATGGACTTCGAGGAAGATCCGGAAGAAGAGATCCCGAAGAAGAGCATCTGGTTGCAGGTTTCGTGATACACCAAGAATTTCAGACGGTCTTAAACCATCCAGTATACGTTCGTGCGAGGGACGATTCAGATCTTTTTTATACACTTTATATCCGGTTTAAATCCCTAGGTTATAGGTGGCCTCACATGACCGAATGGGAGATAGATTGGTATAGAGATTTTCTGGTATTTGCACCTATGCACGTGTCCCTAGCTATTTTAGACGAGTACCTCTGAGATATGGTGTTCAGGGACTCGATGAGGAATCTTTAAAATGAGAAGAGTCTGTAATAACCCTGCTTTTCTCCAGGGCTTAGGTGTAATCTTTAAATGGTATTAATAAAAGACATCTTTCCTTTTTAATTTTGATGTTTTTGCTTGCCTTGTATGATCCGCTGTGATGTTTACGATTAGGAGTCATGGATTGGAGGACGAATTAAAATGAAACACTAGTGTTAAGTTCTAATTTCCCTTCTTTCCCTGGCTGTAGATTATCAGAAATGGCGTCGACTGGAATTCGAGGTAGGCGATCGGGTGCCGTGCCAAATTCCTCACAGGAGGAGGCATCTAGCCAGAATCTGACGGATATAGTAAGGGAATTGGCAAGGGAACTGAGGAATGGTGGTAACAACAACGGTATGCCTGAGGTGAAGGCGCCAACTCTTGAGAGGTTCAAAAGAGCAGGACCAACTTTTTCTGGTGAAGATAACCCAGAGAAAGCGGAGCGTTAGATAGTCGAGGTAGAACGATTATTCAAAGAAATGAAGGTTCCAGCAGAGGAACAAGTAGTGTTTGCAACATATCTCTTTGTCGGCGAAGCCGTGTTCTGGTGGGAATCGGCGGAGCGAAACAATTTTGTGGCAGGACAAGAGATCTCATGGACGGAATTTAAAGAAGTCTTCAACAAAAAGTACTTTCCTCCGCATATTCAGCGCAGAAAGGAGAAGGAGTTTCTGGAACTAGTCCAAGGTTCCATGTCTGTTCTACAGTATGAGACGAAGTTCGAGCAGCTTCAACGCTTTGCATCAGACGCCTGTCCAAATGAGTTGGTAAAGGCAAGAAGATTTGTGGATGGCTTGCGCGATGGCTTAAGATCTAAGGTACTGGTTTCACAGCCAACCACAGTGGCCAAAGCTGTGGAATTAGCATCAATACTGGAGGATGATTACAAGAGGACTCAGGAGCGTAAAAGTGGATCAAGCAAAGGTTCAGAAAATAATTCCAAGCGCTCTGGCTTCAAGCGATTTGGGAGTGGTGGCAGATTTAACAATCAACAGGCTAAGCGACAGAAGCACCAACCACAAGGGAATCGTGGCAATGGTCAGAGTCAAGTGATGGTTCCTTACCGTCAACTTCAGCGTGGTAATGGTTCGGATGCCGGAGGAAAGTGCAGATTTTGTGGACAGCAGTCTCATGCAGGAAAGCCGTGTCCGAAAGACACTCGGAGATGCTACAGTTGCAACGAAGTCGGACACATCTCACCACATTGCCCCAACCGCAACTCGAAGCCAGGAGGGGAGACCAGCAAGAAGGGTCAAGCTAGAGTTTTCGCTTTAACCTCCGCAGAAGAGGCTCACGCTTCAGATGATGTGATCGAAGGTACTCTTCTTGTTTTGGATAGACTGGCTAGGGTTTTGATTGACCCTGGATCGTCGAGATCCTTTATATCTGTGGTGTTTGCTGTGAGTCTAGAACGGCAACTTTCTAGACTGGAGTATGATTTCTCTATTTCTACCCCTGTCGGAGACTCAGTCGTGGTTGCTGAGTATCTGGAAGGATCCTCTGTTGTGATTGATGGTATGGTGTTACCTGCTAATTTGGTGTTACTTGACATGGTTGATTTTGATGTTATTCTCAGTATGGATTGGTTAGCCAAGTTTGGTGCTACAGTAGATTGTAGTAAGAAGAGAGTTATTTTTAGAATCCCTGGGAAGAGAGAACTGTTGTTTCAGGGTATTCGAGCGAGAAAAGTTAATCGTCTAATTTCTGCAATGAAAGTGCAGAAACTAGTAGCTAAAGGTTGTAAAGCCTTTTTAGCGACTGTGTTATCAGTCGAGAAAACTACCTCTAATATAGAAGAAATTGAGGTAGTGAACGAGTTTACCGATGTTTTTCCGGAGGAGTTGCCTGGTTTGCCACCAAAACGGGATGTCGACTTCACTATAGACCTGATGCCGGGAACTGCATCGATATCGAAGGCACCGTATCGAATGGCACCTGCAGAGTTGAAGGAATTGAAAGAACAACTTCAGGAGAAGCTGGACAAACGGTTGATTCGTCCGAGTGTGTCTCCATGGGGAGCACCAGTTCTGTTTGTAAAGAAGAAAGATGGATCTATGAGATTATGTATCGACTACCGGATGCTGAATCAAGTGACAATAAAGAACAAGTATCCTTTACCGAGAATCGATGACTTATTTGATCAACTGCAGTCAGCAAAAGTCTTCTCAAGAATCGATTTGAGGTCAGGATATCATCAACTAAGGATCAAAGAAGAAGATACTTCTAAAACAGCATTCAGAACCAGATACGGACACTATGAATTTCTAGTGATGCCGTTTGGTCTGACTAATGCCCCTGCAGCATTTATGGATATGATGAACAGAATCTTTAAGGCATTGTTGGATCAGTTTGTGATCGTGTTCGTGTTTGTGGACGACATATTGGTCTACACTTGGCTCAAGTGTTGCAAATTTTGCGAGAGAATCAATTATATGCTAAGTTTAGCAAGTGTGAGTTCTGGTTGGATAAAGTTAACTTCTTGGGTCACGTTATATCGAAGGACGGAGTCTCGGAAGATCTGACGAAAGTAGAAGCAGTCCTTCATTGGGAGCAACCGAAGAGAGTGACCGAGATCAGGAGCTTTTTGGGATTGGCAGGTTATTATCGAAGGTTTATCAAAGGATTCTCTAGCTTAGCCTTGCCAATGACCAAGTTAACAAGGAAGGGAGTGAAGTTTGACTGGAATATTGATTGTGAAAAGAGTTTCCAGGAGTTGAAGAAAAGATTGACATCCGCACCGATTCTGAAACTTCCATCAGGATCTGGTGGGTTCGTCATCTACAGCGATGCATCAAAATGCGGCTTAGGTTGTGTGTTGATGCAGAATGGACATGTAGTGGCTTATGCATCGAGACAGCTGAAGATCCATGAGCAGAATTATCCAACTCATGACTTGGAGCTGGCGGCGGTCGTGTTTGCTTTGAAGATTTGGAGGCACTATCTTTATGGTGAAACCTTTGAAGTATTCACAGATAACAAGAGTCTGAAGTATATCTTCTCTCAGAAGGATTTGAATATGAGACAGAAACGATGGTTGGAGTATTTGAAGGACTATGACTTCTCCATTCACTATCATCCAGGGAAGGCGAATGTAGTTGCAGATGCGCTAAGCAGAAAGACAGGAATCATGGCACATATGATGGTATACGAATGGAGAATGATGGAAGATTTGGGAAAGTATAATCTGGAATGGCCAACTACCCAGAGAACTTCTTTCCTAGGAAACATCTCGGTGAGATCAGTGATCTACGAGAAGGTACTGGAAGCACAGAAGAGTAAACCTCAGTTGCAGAAGCTGCTGGAAAAACCAAATTTCACAAAAGGAACTGACGAGAGTATCTTATTTCAAGGAAGATTGGTCGTGCCGAAGGATGCAGAATTGAGACAAGAACTTCTTCAAGAGGCGCATAACTCACAGTATGTGATTCATCCAGGAAGTACTAAGTTATTTCAAGATTTGAAGAGGAACTTTTGGTGGAACGGGATGAAGCGAGACATTGGAAAGTTTGTGTCTAGATGTTTGACTTGTCAGCAAGTAAAGGCGGAACATCAGAGATCGGCAGGATTGTTACAGCCGTTGGAAATTCCACAGTGGAAATGGGACCACATTATAATGGATTTTGTGGTGGCCTTACCGAAGACCCAAAGACAGAAGGATGCGATATGTGTGATTGTCGATCGATTATCTAAAACGGCTCATTTTCTACCAATCAGATGGAAGCAGAATCCGGAGAGTTTAGCCGAGTTGTACATCAAGGAAATAGTGAGATTACATAGTACACTGATATCGATAGTATCAGATTGAGATCCAAGATTTACGTCCAGGACGTGGAAAGGAATTCAGGAAGTGCTGGGCACTAAACTCAGTTTTAGCACAGCTTTTCATCCACAAAGCGATGGGCAATCAGAAAGAACCATTCAGACTTTAGAAGACATGCTCCGAGCGTGTGCTATTGACTGGAAGGGCAATTGGGATGATCATCTACCATTGATCGAATTTGCCTACAATAACAGCTATCACTCTAGCATTGGAATGGCACCATTTGAAGCTCTATACGGAAGACCGTGCAGATCACCTACGTGTTGGACATAGGTTGGAGAAAGTCAAGTGATGAAGTCGGAATTAGTACAGTATTGTGCAGAGAAGGTAAAGCAGATTCGACAAAGACTACAAACAGCGCAGAGCAGACAGAAGAGCTATGCAGATAACCGAAGACGGGATTTGGAGTTTCAGGAGGGAGACAACGTGTTTCTGAAGGTTTCTCCGTCAAAAGGAGTTATGAGGTTTGGTAAGAAAGGGAAGCTTAGCCCGAGGTTTGTTGGACCATTTGAGATCTTAGAACGGGTCGGGCCGGTCGCCCACAGGTTGGCCTTACCCCCACAGCTGGCAGATGTACACAATACATTTCATGTATCGATGTTGAGGAAGTATGTGCCGGATGAGTCTCATGTGTTGGACTATACAACGATGGAACTAGAGGCAGACTTGTCGTTTCCGATGAGACCTGTCAAGATTTTGGACAAGAAAGATCAAGTGCTACGAAAGAAGATTATCCCATTGGTGAAGGTTCTGTGGCAAAACCAGCACTCCGAGGAAATGACATGGGAAATAGAAGAAGAGATGAAGAAATCCTACCCTCAACTCTATGAAGAATGATTATCGGCATTTCGAGGACGAAATATTCTTTTTAGGAGGGGAGGATGTAACGCCCGAAAAAAAAATAAAAAAAAATTGGTATGTCTATGAAAATTTTTTATTTTTGGAAACTGGGATAAAATAGGAAAGTTTTCATATCAGTCGTGATTATTGGTCTCGTATCTCATTTTGGCAATGTGGAACTCTATTTTGATGTTTGTTGGTCAATGAGATTGTTTAACCAAATTAGGCAGGTTTTTCGAGCGCAAGGACTAGGCCTGGCGCTGTAACCCGTTTGACGCCAGGGTTTGGATACACCTGACGCCAGGACCACTTGAGTGCCAGGGCTAGGGCTAGTCACGAGTGCGGGTACACGTGTGGCGGAGCCTAATGGACGTGCTACCAGGTGTAGGACTCGTGCACGGTAGAACTGCACATCACGCGTGTAAGTCATCTTAACCGTTCATCGAAGAACTGTGATCTAACACGTGTGAGAACCATTAGAGGGCCATGTAGACCCTGTAGTGGTGCGCCACCTTATGGGTGACGTGGACACCCTTGGGCCCACGATTTGAAGGACCAAATCGTGGAGACCCTTTTTGTTTGAAATCTTATTATTTGTGATTAATGGATTGTAACTTTCTAAGAATGCTAATTAGCCTTAATTGAAGGATCTTATCTTGAGTTTGGTTTTGAATTTTAAAACCCTAATTGGTAGTTATTTGGAAACTAATTTAATTGGAGGGTTAATTGAGGAAATCAAGGGGAAAGGATTTGGACGCCTTGAGAAGGTTGACTTGGCCTTCCATGTATATGGCTGGCGCCAAGTTTGTAGCTTGAATTAAATCCCTTTATGTTTGGTATTTAAGGGGTAAGTTACATAGGTAATTTGGTGTCAATTTAATGGAGATAAATTCATACTTTAATGTAATCAAAACTGAAATTGGTTTAGAGAAGATCTCGCCCTGGCTGTTTTGGAAGGGTTGGAGGTAATAAAGGCCATGGGATGAGATGGAGGTGGAGGTGGGGATCACCATGGAAGATCTATTTAAACCACACAAGAGGAGGTCGGCCATTTTCCTTGAACCGGCAACCTTGCACTCTTGTGTGGTGAGTTCTCCTCCTTCATTTCATTCTCCTTCTCCTCTTCCAATCAGCAAGAGCCTTTACCTTGAAGAAGTATTAGTGTGGTGGATCGGTATAGCCTAGATCGTGGTACAAGGAGGAACGCGAAGCACGTGAGAATTTTCGGGTTGTCTTTCAAAGAGGTAGGATATATTTTTACTCAATTTTTCGTACTTATATATTCTGTTTTGATGTGTGATCCTACATGCTCTTGTCGGCTATGCAATTTGTGTATGATAAGGTTGCTTGAGAGTAATGAAAGTTCATATATTTTTTACCTATGTTTCACATGTGTACAAATCGATGGTATGAACAAAGTATAGTTCGATGTGCATGGCCTAGATGTGTGATCTGTAATTCATATTCCTCATGTATTTGGCTTGTTCGATTCTTATTGGATCTAAATCCTTGCTGTCCAGAAAACTTCTGTCTTATTACTTAATCTGTAATTCCTGTCCTAGTTGTAGTATTCACTAAATCGGTATTGTTATTGATAGATAATATGAATGAATGTGCCATAAATTGAAAATTCAGGTCGATATCTCTCTGACCAGAGATAAAGGTCTCTGCTTTTTTTTGATGATCATGGTGTCCTTCTCGTCCCATATTAATGGTTTTAATTATCGATTAGATGATAATCATGATTAGGTTTAAATCAGTTTGTGAAAGTAATAAAGCCTAGTTTAACCATTAAAAACAATTACTGGCAGGTTACTTATTACATATATCATGCCTAGATGGATGGTAATATAACTAGTACTATCATGAGTAATTAGTAGATCTGATTAATTAATATAATTATGGACGAATTAGAGACTCAATTAAGCCTCGGCCAGGAACTTTCCTGCGCAGGCAGTCAGTAATGAAAAATACGTAACTAATTCCATAAAATTCATAAAAATACATTATTGGTTGGGTTGTAAAATAAACTCATCAAGGAACCTACAGTAAAAATTACAGATCAGGATTCACTCTGTAAAATTTGTAGCCAGTGCTGGAAGTGTACTGTTGTATGCAGGACAGTGCAGTGAACTAAGGGTAATGCACTAGTATTATTATTATGGGATTAATTGACTTATACAATGTAATACAAATTGAACGGAATCACTACTATTATGATAAAATCTTTACTCTTTAAGAGACCAGGGATTTAAGTCCTAGCCTTCGTGTCATCTCCTTCATGTCTTTAGTTCACCCTGACAAACGGCATTGAAATCCTTAATTAGGGTTTTGCTCTAAACCCTAGTGATTCGTTCTATTCATAAACTCTCAAAGTCACAAGAAGTATAGGATTCTTTTCTAGGGCCTTGCATATCGAAGATTTCTTTGAGTGAAGTTACTGATTTAAACCAGCGATTGGAGTGGAGTCTTGGAAGGCGAGCATTACAACTACTTTAGTTATGAGCCATGTGTTGATGACAAGTTCGGACAGTTGGATCTCGAATTTCTGGTTGTCTCGAGATATTGACATCTCGTTGGCACTCCTATAAGAGTTTATTCTCAAAAGGGAAACCTTTGATGATTTTTCATACAACCTCTGTTGTTGTACGTTTGCGTTTAAACCTCTGAGAACTATTTCTTCCACAAGAGTCATGAGATAACTCTTCAAGTGGGAATCATAGTATGCTCATTAGCCATTGCTAGATCTTGCGAGATCTCAGATTTGATGAACCTCTGTAGTTCAGCCGATGACGGCAACGCGTGCGCTTAGACTGTATGACATTACGGAAGGTCTGCAGTCTCCGCCCATTGTGCCCGTAAGCACCGATGGGGCCAACATCCCTAGACGCATGGCCGGGTTCCTCTGAAGAACCTCTAGGATGTTCTGGTATTGTTGACAGATTTGAGAGCAGAAATTGTACTCTGACACTTTGGATGTCCGAAGCTTATTTTTCTATCTTACCTCCATGAAAGTTTGGAGTCTTTGAATTATTTTCCCTTGACCTTGATGTGTCTCGGATGGCAGTTGGCTTCAGGTAAGTAAACTCAGTCTTTATTGAACCTGAGTCTGTTAAACTATACCTATTTGGAGTCTTCTTTTATTATTCCAGTGTGGGTTTTCTGTATCCTACTGGGTATTTCCTATGGAATACTCATGCATCCTCTGATGCAGGATTTAAGGTGGAGCAGAAGTGATAGCATCCAGCGACGTGGACTGATGTTGGAGCTTTGAAGACTCGTTTCTTTATGTTTCTGTTATATTTTGGTGTTTGAACTTCGGCCTGCATGCCGTTTTGATTTGTGTGGTTGATAAGACAATTTCAGATATTGTAATAGTTAATTAGACTTCCTTTCAATTATTCTATATTTTTGTAAGTAAATATTGTTTAAGTCATATGGATTCTGCAAGTCCTATGATATTTTAATGGGACAATAGAAGTCTCGAGTATTCGGTCAGTCCCAGGTTTCCTACCCTAGAACCGTCATTCGATTGGCACTTCCGCGTAAATCGGGTCTTGGAAATTTGGGGCGTGTCAGTAGCAGACGAGCGCATTAGACGTGTTTTGAAGTGCCAAAGTAACCCAAGAGCTGATATCACGCGTATCGAAGATCTGAACCATTGATGAGTTACTTAAAAGAAGACGGGTGTGAAATTAAAGTACAGACGTGCAGATTTGATCAGGCAGATACGATTGATACAATGGGTTTTATTAGAGAAAAAGAAAAAAAAGAAAAGGAATTGAATTGGTTCAATTGTGTCTGGTCCGGTTCAGAAGAAAGTAAAAGTAAAAAATAAAAACAAACCAACCCGAGCCATCGGCTCGGGTGTCGAATGGAAGACACAGCGCTCAAGCTGACAGAGGAGCACCGGCGAGGGCAGAACTCGGCGGCTCTGGTTTTTCGACAGCAGCGGCGGGCTAATGGAGTTCCGGCGACCCTGGATTGTGGCGACCCTGGACGGTGGACTGCTCGACTGGTGAAGCGATGACAGCAACCGGCAGAGAGGTCGACAGAGAAACGGAAGAGACGACCGGCAGGGATGACTCTCACGGCGGAATTGAAAAGGCAGTCGATGGCGGAGAGGTTCACGGCAATCAGAAATGGAAGAGTTGTGCTCAAATCGGGAATTGAAACAGAATTGGAAAAAAATAGAGTCGTGCTTGTGCAGGGGTCTCAAATCGAAATCAGATTTCTTTCAGTTTGGATTTGGATCAACTTGGAAGAATCACATTTGAGTATGGACTCTCGAAGTCTAGTATCTATAAAAACCGAGCGAAGAATTGGAAGAAAGGACTGATTTTTTTGGGCGAAAGAGCATTGTTCTATTTTGAAAAAAACAGAGCTTCTGTTTTGTGTTTGGGTCGTGATTTCGGTGTGATTTTGGCTGGAATTGAAGAGGAAAAGGTGAAGAATCGATAGGGAGCAAGAAGAGGAAGAATCGAGAGGAAGAAAGCCAGAGTTTTTGACTGATTTTGTGTGGTGAACTGTACTGCTACAGTACTGTATTTTTGTTTTGCTACAGTGATCGGAC
Source organism: Houttuynia cordata (assembly GCA_039654745.1). Classification (NCBI taxonomy): domain Eukaryota; kingdom Viridiplantae; phylum Streptophyta; class Magnoliopsida; order Piperales; family Saururaceae; genus Houttuynia; species Houttuynia cordata. Next base: position 60,502,708 of record CM077502.1, on the reverse strand, counting down.
AGTTTGGGGAGACGATGAACAGTAAATTGTGAATAGTAAAACTGCTACAGTACCCCGTGAACAGTGTTCCTACTACAGTGATTTTTCAAATGCAATTTCTTCCAAATCTGATTTTTCTCATGAATATGAATAGCTAAATCTTTTGTCAAAGCTAGAGGTGACGTTATTTAGTTGATATTTCTACATCTATAAAGAAGTGTTTAATGCTTATTTGGTTGAATGCGATGTTTTGATAAAGTCATAATCTATACAATTATTTGATTTGTCATTAACGAAAGGTACGGCGAATGCTTATAATTCCCTGTGATTAGTAGACTGGGCTTGTTAATGATAAGTTTTCAATCAATATCTTTATATCAATAGTTATGATGAACGTGAATGAAATATTTTCCGATTAGGTCAAATCATTATTTGAGTCTAATTGCGTAATTAAATAGACGTAGAGTATTAATTAAATAGTTGATCCTTGAAGCTTTGATATCTCCCATCGATTATCTTTCCTATCTTTAATTAATTTTAATTGAATTTTTAATCGTCATTTTAGTAGTTAATTGAATTACAATCTCTCTACAAAATTTTCAGATAAGAATTTTAATTTGCTAAGCTAAGTAGTATTTAGGTTAGTTTGGAGTAGAATAATCCTACATCATTCCCTGTGGTTCGACCTTGGACTTATCGAGTATATATTACAATTTGTCAACCTATTTTGGGGTTGGATCACTGAACAGCGATGACCCTTGACAAACTTCTCGTCACAATTGAAACATAATCCCTTGGCTCTTCATTCTTCCATCTGGGCTTGGGTTAGACGACGAACTGAAGTAGTGCCCGCTCCTGCGGAAATGGGCCGGCCGGCAGAGTGGCCAGACGCTGGGGTTGGTCCCAACGCAGAACTGAAAGGGGTCCTCTGTACCGTTCCACCATGCCCCCCTCGTCGCTGTCTGGCCAGTTTTTCCTCCTCGATGCGAGTGTGGCACACCACGTCCCTCATCGTGTGGCAAGGGTAGTGTCTCATCTCGTCTGCTATCTCTGGCTTCAATCCCCTCTTGAATGTACCCACAAGAGCAGCCACTGGCCAATCGGGCAAACGATTGGCAATCTTCATGAACTCGGTATAATACGCCCGCACCGTTTTGATCTGGCGCAGGCTGGATAACATCTCGTTAAAATCCTAAAATTCATTGGGCCCAAACTGCATGCAGAGTTCATCAGCAAAAGACGCCCATGTCAGAAAACGAACCTCCTTTTCGTAATAGCGGAACCACACCGAGGCATCGCCGTCCAGATGAAATGCAGCGATGCGTAGCCATTCGGCCTCCAAATAAGTTCCCTGATAGTCAAAGAATTTCTTTGCCTTGTAGATCCACTCCGTGGGATCTCCTTCTCCATTGTAGCGCGGAAACTGAAAACGAGCCAGTCGGGTCTCGGCCCCTCCATGCAAGCTCCCTTGAGGGCCCAGCGGCTCCTCCCAGTCCCCATCGATCTCCCGTTGGATATTTTGAATAGGCATTGTCATAGAGGCATTTTGTCGAACACCCGGTATGCCTCATGCCCCTCCACCCAAACGGCCTTCATCAGTTGCCTGGTTGAGGGATCCAAATCGAACCCCTTGCATGGTGTGGTTCAGCGGAGGAATCCCAGTTCCTGATCCACCATAACCCCTCGAACCACCCGCCTGTGATATTTCACCATTGGGTGCAGAAAAAACTGGCGGAGGAGTTAACGCCCCCCCTGTTTGGGTGGCCGTGGTTGATGCCTTCGTCGTCTGCAACTGCAGTAGCTGCGCAAGCATGAACCTGATCTCGGCCATGTCATTCTCACTGGTCTTCTTCGAGCTGGTGGCGTCGTTGGTCCTGTCAGGATCTGGCTGTGCCTCATTAGCCGTCGTCGGCTGCTTACGAGGCGGCCTCTCAGTCACGGATCGGGACCGCTTTGATACCAATGTTGTGACCCGTAGGGATCACAAGGTACCTGATTGGCAAGGAAGAAGAAGGAACAAAAGATAACTAGAACTTGTTTGATTGCTTCCAAAGAAGGGGACGAAGGTCCCCTTATAAAGACATAAGGAGGCGCGGCTCCTAGGGGCGCGCCATTAATTGGGCCTCTAACGGGCCAGACTTACAGGCATTATTTATCTAATTAATACGGCAAATCTACTCCTAATCAAGGAAAGCCCATTGCAATAGCCGGCGTGCTAGCGAAGATGTGCTGACATCATGGGCTTGACGTCACAACAGATTCATAGTATGCTCAGAGAGCCATTGCTAGGTTTGGCGAGATCTCCGATTATTTATGCCCGAAGGGAGCTAATATACATACGTTTAGACTGTTGACATTACGGTAGGTCTTCAGTCTCCGCCCATCGTGTCCGTAAGCACTGGTGGGTCCAACATCCTAGACGCATGCCTGGGTTCCGAAGGGAGAACCTCTAGGGTGGTTCGGATATTATTTAGCCACTCAAGAGTGGTAAGTTCAGCGAGCAAAAATTGTAACTCCTTGCACTATAGATGCCTAGAGCCATTGGTAAAATTATTATTCTCTCCTTACACATGTAATTGTTCAGAGTCTTATTGATGTTTTTCCCTATACTTGAGAGTTGAGATTATTGCTGATTAACCTTTCTGTTCATGTGAAATAAACCTTGTGATCAGTCCTTCAGATATTATATATATTCCTATTTCTATTGAGTAAACTTTTCTTCACGCTATTTGTTGTGTCTTTGGTGGGTTTTTACATCCTACTGTGTATTTCTATGGAATACTCATGAATCCTCTGATGCAGGCATGAAAGAGCATTGATTCAGGACAATTGTAGGACAGGAAGATGACGCAGAAGCTCGAAGATGATTAGAGAATTTTCAATTACTTGCTTAGTTTGATAAACTTGATAATATTGATGGCCATTGTGTGCCATAGATTTGATGATTTCTTTTGATTGACAATCTATGTTATTGGCTGTAATAAAAACTAAGTAGGATTCATATGATAGATTTACAATGTATTATTTTGAGATTGGATGATGAGTTCCCACGTTCATGAGAGTTCCTGGTAATGTCGATTGTACATCCTTTTGAGATGATGTAATTGGCCGGTTGGATCGACTATCCGAGTCAGAGTTCCTACCTCACCAAATATGGTATTTACGAAGACTTCTGCACTCCGATCAAAGTCAGGGATTTTAGAGTGTGACAAAAAAAATCAGTTTTTAGTCACAGTTGCAATCCCTGACAACGGCACCATTTTGATGAACCAAGGCTAATTACTCATTATTTGAATAGTAGCTTTTAGTTATCTATTTAATTCTTTTTACTTGTAATTGTAGTATTACAAGGTCGATCCTCATAGATTGACTAGTGTGATTAAGAAATCAGTTCAAAGTAGCAAACGAAAGAAATCAAGAGTGAAGTAGAGTAGAAAATTCAACAAAATAAAATACTAAGGCATCATGGGTATGCCATTGTAATATCTAATTAGGTACTTCATATATCAACTTTTCTTAATTAGGGCGAATTAAGAACAAACAACAAAACTATCAATTTGGTTAAATGAAGGATTATAATATTTAAGTCTTCAAGAATTCTATGTATCAAAATAACAAAGGATCAAGAAAGAAATCAAGTATCCTATGTATTAAGAAAACAAAGAAGCAAGAGATAAACAATAATCACTATTTAAACATGACTTCAAATATCCAACACATAATTATAGCCCAATAATTAACATGAAAAGAACTTTATTAAAGTATCATAAATCTCTTCCTCTAACCTTAGCTAGGGGCTTAGTCAGCCATTACAATAAAATAAAATAAAACTAAAAAAATGAAGAAAAGTTGAAGAGAGAGAAGTGATCGTCCTTCGAATACGTAGAGAATTCAAAGAGAGAGAGAGAGAAGTGGTCTCCATAATTCTTTCTCAACGTGTCATCCCATACCTTACTTGCTTGATATTTCTATTACATTGCAACTTTTTAAATTGCTTTTTGATTTTTTGAAAGAGGTATCACCACGGTCCTCCATTCATTAGGCACTTTATGTTGTTTAAGAAATGACTTGGTTAGCCACACCGAAGCATCATCGCTCATGTCCTTCGATGTCTCAATAGGAATACCATGAGAGTCGACTGTTTTCCTTTTTCTTGTTAACAAATGAATGCTTCTTTATTTTTGTAACTGTAACCTTACAAAAATAGGTATCAACACTTTTTTCTTGTGATTATTACTATTTCCATATAACAGCTTCTCATTCTGTATATTCTTCTTCTATCTGTGTTATCCTCATTTTTCACAAAATATTTCTACTCATTTCAATATGCCTAGTTCAATCCAGATCCTTACTTCTTTTTTGTTTTGGAAGTTTGTAAATATCCTTTTCTCCCTCAAAAGTACCCAACCATTCGTATGAATCTTTATATATCTTCAACCTACCCTCACTCGTCACCCTCTTAGCTTCTTCCCTAGCATTCTTCTTTTTAAGCAAGGAAAAATGGAATTGCATCTTTCTTGTATGTGCATTTGGATCCTAATCCCACTGCATGAATTAGCCTTTCACTTATTAGTTTTTAGTTGTGAGAACCAAATGCACAACATGAGATAAAAGAATATGCACTGCTGCTAGACTGATGAGCACTTCCTTTTTTTAGAACTACTTTTTCTTTGCATCACCTCAATTTTCCTTTCATTGGATGAATATGCTTATTTTATACTTTAGGTACAATGCTCTTATAATTGAAGCCCTTTCAGCTCTGTGAGATCCTAGTGGAACCGATATAGGTGCTATCTGCCACTTCATTGAGGTTAGTGCTCGATGATATTTTCCCCTATCATTTTACTTGCAAATGTTGTAGGTTTCATCAAATGGTAGATACGTGTGTGGTTTGCCTTTTTTAGTATACCACATTCAGAATAGAAGTATGATCCCTATAAGTCACATTTGACCTTTTCAATCAGTATCTATTGTTTGATTTATTTATATTAGTCCCTCCACCCAAAATTTTGTGTCGTCACTAGAAAACCAAACTGAACTGATTTTATTACATTTTTTATTTCTAATGGGGATACGGGAGTATTAGTTTCCACTGAATTAAAACGTTTGTTTTTAAAAGCATATGCTATGTGGGTCTCAAGTTTTGCATTCCACATTAGGAGTTTCCTGTGTTGATATTTTATTGCAATGTAGATTATAGTAAAACGTCATTTCTAAGGCATAAATTGAGGGGACACTCTAACACAAATGTAGTCACTCTTTTGTATTTATTGTTATATTCTGTCCATGTACTGCTTAGTGATGACGATTGTCTTGACATTACTTCTGTTGTTTTAGTGCTTACAAATACTTGCTTTGGCTTTTGTACTTTCAAGTGGTTAGTATATATCAATTGAATGATTCACTATTTTGGTTGGTATTTTGTGCAGCAAAAGCAAGAGGTACCGCCAAATTTTAGGAGATTGCTTAGTTCCAAGTTGAGAAGACTTATTGGACAACATAAAATAGAAAAGGTGAGTGCATCGTATCTTTTAAATTACAAGGATTAATAATTGGAAATAAAATACAACTTGTGACGAGCATATGATCTGATGAATGACAAATTCGACTCGTGTGATAAATTTCCTTTTTAACCGTGACAGACCTCTAATGGTTACAGACTCAAGGATCCGTCCTTTGTGACCAAAACGCCCACCCCAAAGCAAAGAGATCCCTCTCATCATGCGCAATTAGCTCAAGGTTCTGGCCCAGGTGTTATACTGGATGCGGTAGCAATGGATTCTGCCTACAAGGTTGCAGATGCCGAGGCCAAATCATTTCTTGCATCAGAAGTGGTCAAGGAAGCAGAAAGAGTATCCAGTATGGCTGAGGAGACAGAGTCAATACTGCAGCTAGCGAAAGACATATTTGACCGATGTAATTACCTTGGATTAAATTATTTCTTGGGTTAACTATTTTTTCTAACAGCCTTATGAATTCTTATTTCAAATTTTACAGGCCTTCGGCCCTTCGCGGTGAAATTGTAACAATGGTCTAAGATACAAATGTGCAGCAGGCAGCTGAATGTACTTCAAGATTATTATTTGGTTTCTTTTAGAAGCAGGTACTGCTGGCAGGGCAGCAGTAGGGCATGAGCTTTGATTCGTGATTCTATTAACTAAATTTAGTGTATGTATAGGGAATGTGGATAAGACAATAAAAATGAAAAGAATGTTGAATCCTAGATAGTTAGTTCTCTTTGTGACAAGATTTTTTTATATTACCTAGCTAATGAGCCCGGAATGCCATATTACCTAGTTTTTTCTGGGCTCATGCCATATAACTTAGTTTTTGGACTTGATCTTTCCATTTTGCCATCCCGCCCAATATTTCATGTTTTACCCACCCTGAGCCACGCCCCATTTCACACAAGCTTCCACTGCAGTGAACATACGGCTATGAACTTTTCTATCGGAGGTAAAGGTTTGCCAATGGAGGACAGCGTTGTGTGAGAGACACAAATATTTTTGGCAGCTTTCTCGGGTTAGACGACCTATTCTACTCGCGAGCAGCCAGAAGAACCTTGCCAATATGGCCCAAATAAACACTTTTACAACCTCCCTATTCTATTTTGGAAGTGGTTCAACAACTCAAAGTCATTTTTTTTATTCACACATTCTAAGAATGAATAAAGTTGAAATTTTGCACTAATAAATACTTGTGGCCGAGTGGCGAACTACTTTTTCCATCATTCCCACAAGAAGGTATCTCAAAGAATTGAAGATATCCTCATAAGGAGAAAAAATATAGAAGAATGCAAAAAAATGGGCGAGGAGATTGAATGTTGCCCTCAAATTGTGTATACAAATACATGTTACGACTGTTATCTTGTAATCAATGACATGATACCACTGCTATCATATAATCGAGTATATGATAGTAAGTCAAAATTCAATGAGTCATATCTCCCTCATTTCTTATCTGTTTTCGCCTGTTCTTTTTGCATTGTTATTTATTTTTTCTCATCTTTCTCCTATGAGGATATCCAAAAAAAGATTTACACAACTTCTAGTGTGGATGATGAATCTTTTGTGACTCCAATGTCAATAAATTAAGCATTGGTAAACACGACTTTATGACGAGTGGCTGAATATGTAGACTGGTTAGACAAAAACATACTGGAAAAAAATCGTTTTTGTGGAAGTGAAGTATTAATGACAGTTCTTGGCCAAAAAATCTTACATTACAGTTAATCAGACATAGGCAATCAACAAACTGTTTAGATTTTCTTGACAATGAGATTGAGCCTTAAATGGGACAATGTCTTAAGCCGAGAAGCGTAAAGACAACTGCTGAAACTGAGTCCACCGAAACTGAATCCCTATAGCCATTTCCCCGAACTTAGGACCAGGCATTGTAAGACACAAGGGCGGAGTTAACTCCAACAACGCATAGCTTGACATAAAAGCAGCTTGTGAGAAGTATGATTTTCTCCTTTACTCCCTCAGTCCAATTTTGACTTTTTGGATTAGAAAACCAAAGTGAACTGATTTTATTTTATTTTATTTTTTTAATTTAGACAGGTAATATTGAACAGAGAGAGTATTTTTTTTTAAAATCACTTGCATTGTTTGGATCTCGATTACAGGGCTGATAGGCATGAAAGTCGTTCCGAGTGATTCACAAACTCACTTTACAAACTTAACTACATTAGTCTTTTTTTTTTTTTGATAAAGGTGGAACTACATTAGCTTGAGTTTCAGACAAACTGAGCAAATCGTCATATTTTAGTATATTTTAGTGATTTGAAAAGATCCAAGATTCAAACATCACACGAAATCAAGAAAGAACACAAGGCCGAAAATAAGCGAATCAAAAGAAACAGCTTGTCACCTGCACTGCAAGGGTACGGCCAATTTGCGAAGAGAAAAATCAAACACTTTCCCAAGTGAAGTAGACAGATTTAGAGTGGTCGAGATTGGGAGGAGGCAGGTCGCAGGGTGGTGGGGCTTTGGATACTCGAGAATTGGGTTGGACAAAGGGGGGAGACTCCTTGTCAGCAATAGGTTGGGCCAAATTGCAGTGAATCTGGAGAAAACAGCTGGGCTCCCTCAAGGAAATGGGGGTAATAGGTCCATTGTAGACCCATGAAATAGCTGCTTGGATTTTCCATGTGAGCACTCACCCCTGTAAATCCTAATCTTGTTACGAATTTCAGTATTTCGCATTGTTGTTTTTGTTGTTTTATACAATCACAGTGTTATCTTTTGTTCTCTATCCTCCATCTGAAAAAATATTAATTCCTATTGGATGATGGAAACCCCAACTAATGGGTGGAAGAAGAGGTTCAAAATGCATTTAAAATTGACCATATGGAGCATCTAAAATAGGACTGTCCTCTTTTCTGATGGAGCATCTAAAACAGAAGTTCTTTTTTTTTATATAGGAAATTAGTACTGACAGAACTTAAAACAAATATGCATTGTTTTCTTCTCCTTACCCAACTAAGGACTTATTAGCATGTGGGAGTTTGTTGGGCAACTGAAGTTCAACCGCCCTCTTTAAATTGTTGTCAGCATTCTACATGCCTTTTCTTCTTGGAGTGGTATTTTGACATGAAAAGATTCTGAATGAGACGGGGCTATCGCACTTTTGGCCTTACCACTGGTTAAGGAGCCGTTTGGGGCGTGATTATTGCAAAATATCCAGACTGGATATTGGATATATAATGTAGCATCCATGTGGATTTTTACATCCAGCTGAAACACCTCCTGAGATGTTTCAGCTGGATATATAAAATATCCAGTTGCTACAGTGTAGCAAAACATCCCATCTGGATGTTTTGCTTTTAATCACGCCCCAAACGGCCCCTAAGAAGCATCTCAGTATTCAATTTTGATAGGGACTCGCCCATCGTGATTTTTATAACTCCTGTCCAGTCTGCATGAGCATCTTCTACTTTTATTTTCTAAGTTCTTCAAAATTCATTATCATCATATGTCATAATCAGCTATATGGGGTTGGTGGCATTGATTATATACTGCATTTGACTCTTATCAGAATCAAAATGGTACAAAATCCATACAAATAAATATAATTTTTTTCTTACCTCCAAAATTAACCTTCTGATCAATACTTAGATTGTTGAAACTTTGTTTATTGCATTAAATATGATATTAAGTTGGTTGGTTTGGCGCATCCACCATGTTCATAGGAGGTAAGAAAAAAATAGAGAAGTAATGATGGTCCTTTGTTAGAAGTAGAAGTACCAATAAAAGAGAAAAAGTGGGTGCCTTTTATAATTTTATTGTTTCTATAATACTCCCTCTATTTCCCCATTAATAATTCAAATCGGACATCTATATGTGAACAGAGGGAGTCATAAAAGTTTTGAAACGTCCCTGGTCCATAAATGATGTTTTTCTGTCCAACTTTTTATTGCTGTTGAGGTCCGTGGTCTTTTGCAGCATGTAAATCATGCATCTTTTTCACCAGCAACACTGATATTGATTTTATTGTATTCTAAACTGGCCATGCTGGTTAGATTAGAGTCTGGTAGTTGCAACATATTCTCTTTTTCAAACTACCTAAAATTTGTTTACTCTTTTTCAAAGTAATTAAAATTTGTTTATGTTAGTAGTATTTAAGATACAATAAATCAAAATTCTTATATTACTGAATTGGGTTAAAAAATCTAGGGCCCAAGTCTGGTTTAAACAGTAATAATCCGGACTGCCAGAGTGCCAGGCAACTGAAGGTGTGTCCAACTTCCAACTACCAACTGTGGGTTGTTAATTTTAGCAAAAAGAAGAATGGGTTACTAATCATTTAAATTTTTTCCCCATATATATACATATTATATATATTGAGAAAAAGTTTAAATGAGATCTCTCTCATATAGTTTATATGAGGCTAATTTCATTTGTAGCCGTTGGATCTTGATCTGACGGCTACAAACAACTACATGGAACTCAATATATATTAGCCTCATGCTCCTTATATGAAAGGGTTCTCATGTAAACTTCCGTATATTATATATATATATATATATATATATATATATATATATATATATATATATATATATATATATATATAAGATGAGTTTACATGAGATCGTTCTCATATAAGGAGCATGAGGCCAATCTTTATTGCCGTTAGATTTTGATCGGAGGGTGAATATCAAATTAGTGAGTAGGTGAGTGTGTCACATCAAGGAGTGGGTGAGATCATTATAGATATTTGTAGCGGTCAGATCAAGATCCAATGGCTATGATTCAAAGTGGCCTCATATATGCAATATGAGAACGATCTCATTTAAACTTTTCCCTATATATATATATATATAGAGAGAGAGAAGGGTTTACATGAGATCGTTCTCATATAAGGAGTATGAGGCCAATCTTTATAGCCATTGGATTCCGATCGGAGGATGGATATTAAATCAGTGGTTAGGTGAGTATGTCACATCAGGGAGTTGGTGAGATCATTATGACTATTTGTAGCCGTTAGATCAAGATCCAAGGGCTACGATTTAAAGTGGCCTCATATAAGCTATATGAGAGCGATCTCATTTAAACTTTTCCCATATATATATATATATATATATGGGATGAGTTTACATGAGATCGTTCTCATATAAGGAGCATGAGGCCAATCTTTATAGCCGTTAGATTCCGATCGGATGGTGGATATCAAATCAGTGGGTAGGTGAGTGTGTCACATCAAGGAGTGGGTGAGATCATTATGGATATTTATAGCCGTCAGATCAAAATCCAACGGCTACGATTCAAAGTGGCCTCATATAAGCAATATGAGAGTGATCTCATTTAAACTTTTCCCTATATATATATATATATATATATATATATTTGGTTTTCCGTATTTAGGAGATACGAAAAACTGACCTTTCAATGAAAGCTATCTTTTGAAGCTTTTTTGATTAATAATGGTTGGACTTGGTTCACATCTAAAACCGCTGTAGTCTAATCGATGCCTGTCTGTCAGTGGAAACCAAAGAGCTCTCCCATCATTTAATGGTCTGTGATAGGCATTTGATGAAAAAAAACTTGAAAAAGGGTGAATTAAATGAAGTGGCAGCCCATAGGATCACATTCAGCTCAATTTGTGATTCTTCTTTCTAAAGATAAAATCTATTTTAGTGGTCTGTATCTTAAGGTCTGTTTGGTAGAGGGTTTTAGGAGTGAAAAATCTGGATTCTAAGAAAGAAGCTGTTTGGAAGAATTTGGGTGTTTGGTTGAGAAGAAGCAATTTTTGGGAAAGAATTTAGAGTCCAATGGTATATTTCATAAATAAACACGAAAGACTGGGATAATTATTAACGAAAAATGTGTTTTCATGATTAAAAATAAGATTTCCTTATTAATTACCCTTGTATTTTTATAAAATTATAACAAATGTTATTGAGAAAAGTTAATAAAGTGAAAGTAGGATTCTTTTGAAAAATCTCATTTAGTTGTAGGGGCAGTACCAATGACAAGGGCTGGAAACACATGGATGATCAAGTTCGGATCAAAATCATGTCGATGGGCTGAATTTCAGAAGCCCACCACCATTTTTTAAATCCACTCCAGAAAATATTGTATGACTTCCTCTAAATATGATTCTTAAATGAATTACCAATCTAACATACCACACAATAAACATAAAAACCTGAAAATTTTAAGATCCGTTTTCTACAAAGGGGTGTTCAAGTCTTTAGGACCCGACTAGAAAGGTCAGCGCAACCAGACTCTTTGAGCATGGTATCCTTTCATACGCGATGGCTAAATCGGGATATAAGCCTGTGTGACTAGCAAGTGAGTGTTTGCTTGAACAGGGCCTCCGCTTTATAGCATCTCCAAAACTCCAATTGAGTACTCAATCTTGAGTACTCAAATTGAGATTTGAGTATGTGGCAATTTGATTACTCTAAGTTTTGAGTTTTCTCTCCGACCGAGTACTCAGATTTTGGAAATTTCAGCATTTCTTTTATTTTACATGGGGAAACTCCAACAAATAATTCGATTTTTTCTTGGATTTTTGAAATTTAAAATTAAAAAAATTAAATACCCACTATTGGGTATCTAAAAAGAGATGAGTTTACATGAGATCGTTCTCATATAAGGAGTATGAGGCCAAGTTTTATTACCGTTAGATTCCGATCGGAGGGTGGATATCAAATCAGTGAGTAGGTAAGTGTGTCACATCAAGGAGTGGGTGAGATCATTATGGATATTTATAGCCGTCAGATCAAGATCTAACGTCTATGATTCAAAGTGGCCTCATATAAGCAATATGAGAATGATCTCATATAAACTTTTCCCATCTAAAAATGAGTACTCACCTAGAGTACCCAGGATAGATAGGCGTTGGGCAAGAATGGGTACTCGGTTGGAGATGATCTTAGAAAATGTGACCTGACCATCCCACCATCACTTGAGGGTTGTAGTCTTTGGGACCTGACTAGAACGGGCAGGGAAACACACGAGCAGCACTGTGATTCACCCTCTTGAAAGACAAATTTACGAGCATTTTTTTTATTAAATTAAATTCACCCACATGGTTTTCACGTCATCCTTCAAAATCTTGAGCCCTTTCGCTTAGGGTCCCCCCTAACCACATGGTTTTCATGGAAAGTCAGGACAATAAGAAATTTCAATTTCTACAGTTTACAGTTTTTTTTGGTGCAATTGTACAGTCTCCACTAATAAAGAATTCTTAAATCACCGCAAACTCCATCGAGCTGTTTACAACTATTGGATTCTATTCGTGGTTCTCCTCTCTTGGCGACCCTTTCCTTAGAATCCATGGAGGACTTGAGATCCAAGTCGTACGGCGACGGGAGGATGCAGATGGAGAGGTACGGCGGGGCCATGCCAGGCGCCTCTGGGAACTTGCAAGATTTGAGGTGTTATAGCGCCTCCTACGCATCCCACCAGGCCCAGCTGCCCAAGGAGATGAAGCTCAAGAAGGGAAAGTCAAGTGGGTCGTTCAAAGGTTGGAGCTTTAACGACCCTGAACTGCAGAGGAAGAAGAGGGTGGCCGGCTACAAGGTTTATGCTATGGAGGGCAGGATGAAGGGGTCCATGAGGAGGAGCTTCAGATGGCTCAAAGATAAGTACACTCAGGTCGTCTATGGATGGTGGTGACTCTTGTATTTGTCTCTCTGTCTCTACTTTTTAGTTTCCTTTCCTTATGGATATATCTGTCTCTTGACTGTGATCTACTGAAGTACTCTACTTTGATCTATAAATTTTGGTGATTTAGAGTGTGTCTTGATCCAATGATGCTTGCCTAGAATTTTTATGAATGGTGACCCTGTTGGAAACTTATTGTTCAGTAGCGACTTTGTTCATATTTTCTTTCAATTGTGCTCTTACTTACTGGCCTCTTTTTTTGGTATCTGATTTTACGAAGTTCTTGCATCGGATTATAGGCAGGCTGAAGTGGTGAAAGCCTGAAATTGTATTGGACTGTATGTATATAGGAAGAGTTTCAGTCCTCTGGTTATTGTAGTGTATGGATGGATGCACTTGTAGGATTTTTCCATTTGTTCTCGGCCGGCTTTTGTTTGGCATAGTGCCTGACCTGCTGTTGACTGATGCCTAGTCTTACTGTTCTTTTCCATTAGATTGACCTAGCTTAATGATTTACGATATTCCGAAAAGGACATGAGTTATGAGCTGAAAATTTTGTTTATATACATAACTTTTGGTAGAAGTCGGTCAGTTTTTACGCGCTGTAGAAGTCACTAAAAGAAGAGCTTCAGATGGTTCACAGATAAGTACACTCAGATGGTCTGTGGATGGTGGTGACTCTTGTGTTTGTCTCTCGCCTCTACTTTTCAGTTCCCTCCTATGAATATATCAGTCTCTTGCCTGTCATTACTGAAGTACTCTACTTTGATACATGAATTTTGGTGATTCAGAGTTTGTCTTGGTCCTTGCCCAGAATTTGTGTGCTTGTACTTACTGGCCTCCTCTTTTGGCATCTCATTTTATGAATTCATTGCATCGGATTACAGGCAGGCTGAAGTGCTGAAAGCCTGAAATTGAATTGGCTTTATGTTATAGGATGAGTTTCACCCGACTTTTGTTTGGTATAAACCCGGCTCTGCTGTTTACTGATGCTAGGCCTGACTGTATGAAATTGCATATTTTTTCTGATTTGTTTTTGCCTTAATACTTGTTGCTTCAGAAGACCTAGATTAAAGACTTAGTGTATTCCGAAAAGGACTTATGAGTTATGAGCTGAAAAATTTATCATAGTTATATATTTGTTAGAAGTCAGTCAGTTTTTTAGACACTGTGGAAGTCACTAAAAGAAGAGCTTCAGATAGCCCATAGATAAGTAAAAACTCGGGTGGTTAATGGATGGTGGTGACTGGTGACTCTTGTACTTGTCTTTCTTGTCTCTGCCTTTTGATTTCCTCCTATGATATATTAGTTGCTTGCGGTCTTGCCTGTCATCTTCTGGAGTACTCTACTTTGATATACTCCCTCCATCCTGAAATACATGCCCCATCTAGACAATGTGCTTGTCCTAAAATACATGCCACATCTGGTAGTTAATGCACATGAGGGACAGCACATTGGGGGGTGGGGTGGAGGCGCATGGGAGAAATAATACCTTTCACAACACCCGTATATCCTATCAGGAGTCTCACCAGTCTCATGTATTCCTTAAAAACAGCCCTTTTTTAAACATGTGGCAGGTTTCAGGACGGAGGGAGTATAAAATTTGGTGATTTAGAGTGTGTCTTGCTCCAATGATCCTTGCCTAAAATTTTTATGAAGTGTTTTGGAAATTCCTTCTTTAGGAAATATTTTGTTCAATAGGGACTTTGTTGTTCAATACCTTTCAGTTGCGCTCTTACTTATTGGCCTCCTCTTTTCTGTACCTGATTTTACGAGGTTCTTTCATCGGATTACAGTCAGGCTGAAGTGCTGAAATCCGGAAATTGAATTGAACTGTATATACCTCTCCATCTGATCTGATTTAATAGATACATTTGGTTTTCCAAAATGAATTCAGTTTGGTACCTATTAAAGTAAATTCCCAAAAGAACGTATCTTTTTAAGTCGGACAGAGAGAGTATATAGAATAAATTTCACTCCTGTGGCCTGTTCAGCTTTTGTTTGGTATAGTGTCTGTCTACTTGGTCTGCTGTTTACTGATGCCTAGGCATAACTGTACCTGTCAGATTGCTTATATTTTCTGTTCTAGTGATTTTTTATTGCCTCATACTTGTGGGTTCAGAAAATCTAGCTACTTTAAAAATTAACCTACATCAAGGATTTGGGGTATTCCTAAAAGGAAGTTTGAATTATGAGGTGAAGATACATTAATTTTGTTAGAAGGCATTTAGTTTTTTAGGCATTGCAGATTTATCTCATAGAAGTTTTAAAAAATAGTCACTCAAAAGAAACCTCATTCTTGTGATATTGCACTATTTGTTTTAAACGTTTGAAGGTGAGTTATGCAGTAAATGTCAAATTTTGACTTTTGATGCATCCTATTAACAGAATACCAATCTGGCTTTTTTGATACTTTATACCTTCTTTTAAAAAAGGAAGGGTGGAACCTCACCCGCACTTTTGGGACTGAACTATGAGGGTCAACCTGTTGTAGAGATGCTTCTCTACACTATAGTCACCACCTTTATATTGTTGCTGCTGGAAACAAACACTGGATTGGTGATAAACTAGGTGGGGACAGGTTGGGAGGTACGTTGAAAGCACCAACCTCTCCCCATATCAAGGGCGTTAACAGCTGCAGCACACTAAGAGGAGAGATGGGGAAAGGGGAGAATAAGGTAGATGGTAATGCGCTACATCGGTCAACAGCCTTAATACATGGAGCGAGTGGTGTCTTCAGAGTTCAACTCGACCTGTCCCAATTAGTTGATCTCCAATTTGACCTTGCCGTCCATCGTGGGTGCAAGAAAAGAGTGCTTTTTCCACTGATCTAGATATACATTATGCACGTCCAGACTTGTGTAAAAAGAGGGACACTTGGACTTCTTTTTTTCTTCTTCCAGAAGTACAACGTTTGCCTTGATCTTTACCAAAATTACCTCATTAGATTGCCTAATACTACAAGTAGCTGATTTTCAATAATGCCCAAAATAACCCTCATGTTCCAATGCAACACAGCCTTGTCAAAATAAATATAATTCATGATGTTGCGAAGGCTACGATAATAATTTGCTTATGGGCAAGCTAACGCCCATAAAATAGGGGGCACGCTAACTGCAGTCCTAACAAATTTCAGTCCAGCAGGAATCGAGCTCTTTACATATTACCGGGCGCCAACTTCT
Organism: Houttuynia cordata; assembly: GCA_039654745.1. Classification (NCBI taxonomy): domain Eukaryota; kingdom Viridiplantae; phylum Streptophyta; class Magnoliopsida; order Piperales; family Saururaceae; genus Houttuynia; species Houttuynia cordata. The sequence continues at coordinate 60,486,429 of CM077502.1, read as the reverse complement.
ATTTTCTTATATTACCTGGAATTTTTTCTTTTCGTCCGTATGACCTAGAAATTATCCAAAATACCCTTATGAGAAAATGGGTACAAGGCAATATGGAAAAATCTCCCTTCTTCCCTCAAATATAACATAAGTTTTCATTTTTCCCAAAATTAGCGATTTACTGGAGCATCAAGTTGGGGAAGAAGACATTCCGGCGAAGGTCCATCAATCATCGTGGTTAAAATCACCGCCGGCGCCATCCCACCCGGAAAAAATAAAATTTCATACCAGAAAATAGCAAAATCAGCGGTAAAAACGAAAAAAAAAGCTATAATGAAGGGATTTTGATGTAAGAGGAGCAGGGAAGTCTGCCCAACTACAAAAATTAAGATCTACATGTAAAGAAACACATATAAAGGTCACCCATTGGTGTTCGACTGCGCCTGGACATGAAATAAGAGGATAAAAATAGGCAAAAATATGAAATACTCGTCGGCGAGCGACAAGTTCAATTTATATATCTTTCTGTGATCCTAATGAAGTAGAAGAGGAGAAAAAATAAAGAAGAATGCAAAAAAATAGGCAAAAACGGATAAAAAATGAGCTAGTTATGACATTTTGAAAATTGCCGTAAAATCGTGTCGTCGACGACACGACTTGATTCAAGTCGTTTTTGTCCATTTTTTTGCTACAATCTTCAAAATGTCATAACTCGCTCATTTTTTATCCGTTTTTGTCCATTGTTTTTGCGTTTTTTCTTATTTTTCCTCCTCTTCCACCTCATGAAGATATATTATGATGAAAAAAGAAAAAATTTGGAAAAAAGAAGAAAGTGGAAGCTTTCTGACGTCTGGAGCTTCGCCAGAAAGCTTTCATTTGTTCTTTCTTCTTATTTTTTCTTTCTTTTTTCATCCTAATATATCTTCATGAGGTGGAAGAGGAGGCAAAATAAAGAAAAATGCAAAAAAAAATAGAAAAAATGGATAACAAATGAGCGAGTTATGATATTTTGAAAATTGCAATAAAATCATGTCGTCGAAGACACGACTTGAATTTTTTGCATTATTCATTATTTTTCCTCCTCTTCAATTTCATTAGGATCACAGGAAGATATATAAATTTATTACGTCGCTCACCGACGAGTATTTCACGTTTGTACCTATTTTTATCCTCTTATTTCATGTCCAGGAGTGGTCGAACACCAATGGGTAAGTTCTTCTTTCTCTTTTTTTAGATACAAGTTCTCTCAACTTTAAGCATTACCATGCATGTTATCTTACCATAGAGTTCCTTCTATTGATTTCTCACTTCTTACCACCCATAAAGAGACAGACTAACTAGGATATTTGAAAGATTCACCAAGCAATTTGTTCCTTCTTTTATGTGTGATCATAGGAAGTGGAGCAACAACTGGAAGGGCAGGAACTCCTACTACTCCAGGTTTGTTTTTTTTTTTCTCACCTTCGAAATTTTTGAGTTGAATAGTGAGAACATGTTCTTTCTTTCAAGTTTTCACCAAATACATTTTTCTAATCTAGGAGTGACACTAACTGCTGGAGGATTAGCCAAGACATCTCCACCAGGGAAGAGTGGATCTTCTTGCTGCAAGCTCTCTGCTTAGATCACACTCAGTGCTGCCTTTTTAGCCTTGGTTATTGCCTTCATCTGAGATTTGTTGAACATTGATTTAAGTGCCATTATTTGAAGACACGACTTGAATCAAGTCGTGTATTCGAAGACAAGACTTGAATTCAAATCGGTCTTCGACGACACGATTTTACTGCAACTTTCAAAATGTCATAACTTGCTCATTTTTTATCAATTTTTTACCTTTTTTTTGTTCTTTATTTTTCCTCATCTTCCACCTCATGAAGATATATTAGGATGAAAAACGAACAAAAAATAAGAAGAAAGAACAAATGGAAGCTTTCCGGCGAAGCTCCAGATATCGGAAAGCTTCCACTTTTTTTTTCTTATTTCTTCACCCTAATATATCTTAATGAGCTGGAAGAAGAGGAAAAATAAAGAAGAACGAAAAAGAAATGAACAAAAACGGATAAAAACGAGCGAGTTATGACATTTTGAAGATTGTAGTAAAATCGTGTCGTCGATGACACGCGACTTGAATAGAGTAGTGTATTAAAATACACGACTTTATTTCAGGTCGTGTATTTTAGTACACGACTCTATTCAAATCGTGTATTGTTTGACACAACTTGAATCAAGTCGTGTAGTCAACGACATGATTTTACGGCAATTTTCAAAATGTCATAACTCGCTCATTTTTTTATATATTTTTACCTATTTTTTTCGTTCTTCCTTATTTTTCATCCGCTTCTACTTTATTAAGATCACAGAAAGATATATAAATTGAACTTGTCGCTCACAGACGAATATTTCACGTTTTTGCCCATTTTTATCCTCTTATTTCATGTTCAGGAGCGGTCGAACACCAATGGATGACCTTTATATGTGTTTCTTTATATGTAGATTTTAATTTTCGTAGTTAGGCGGACTTCCCCGCTGCTCTTACATCAAAATCCCTTCATCATAATTTTTTTTCTCGTCTTTGTCGCTGATTTTTTTATTTTCCGATATTGAAATTTTATTTTTTCCGGGTTAGACGACGCCAACGGTGATTTTAACCGCGATGATGGACAGACCTTTGCCGGAATGTCTTTTTCTCCAACTTGATGCTCCCGTAAATCGCTAATTTTGGAAAAAATGAAGTGTTTGGGATACAAAAGGTATAAAAAACGTAAAAGAATGGCATTTCTAGTACTCTAGGTGCCGATTCTAGGTCACATGGGATTTCACGGGAAAAATTAGGTAATATGGGAATCTAAAAGTTGGCGCCAGGTAATATGAAAAAAACTCGCAGCAATCAGAAGATAGCTATCAAATCAGGAAAATAACATAGTAAACAACCATGCAACTCATAAAAGCCGTAGTGACATAAAAAATAAATGCCCTAGTGACAAAGGTTCGGGTTCGGTGAAAACATCTACTTATCCTCTTAAAGCCCCTATCTTTAAGTTGCTTAACATTAGCATTCTAGTTCAGAGAAAGTAGTCCAAGAAGATGTACACACATTGTAGCAAAAGAAGATGTATCCGGCTCTGTCCCACATTACTTGTCTGTAGTGGGAATCCAACATGAATTGAAATTAATCTCTATCAGTCTATCAGAAGTCCAACCTAGACAATTAATATGAAACAGAGGGAGTATTTGCACATATTGATTACAGCCAAGAAGATATATTGATGCAAAAAAAATTTAAAGAAGCAATCGCAAATGACTAGTGGCAGAGTAGCTCCCCAGAACGGGTTATAAAATCTCTAGCTGATACAAAATATGCCAGAATGGCATATCCAGAAAAATGCAAGAACTAGATGAACTCCAAAAGTGTGCCGTCTCAAAAGGCAACACTGGAAACCGTTATAGTAAATATGCCAAAATCACATCACTCACGGTTCAGACAGATTTAACAATACCAAATTAAATTACTACACCTAAAACCTATCGTATGTAAATGGCAGTAATTACCCAAACAAAAAGACAATATTACCTTAATAGACAAGATAAAAATTAGAAAAGCTCTTCAGAGAAGGTCAGCAACATTTGATGGCAGCTCCTCAACTACAACGTTGTAGAACTTTTGTATGTCAAATAGCATGCGCTCATCATCACGGGTAACAAAATTGATTGCAACACCCTTCCTTCCAAAACGCCCACTACGACCAATACGGTGGAGATAATTCTCAGGTTGAGTCGGCAGATCATAGTTGATGACCAATGAAACCTGTTGGACATCAATCCCACGTGCAAGAAGGTCTGTAGTAATGAGTACACGAGACGAGCCTGATCTAAATTCACGCATAATAATGTCCCTAGTGTTCTGGTCCATGTCTCCATGAGTAGCTGACACAGTGTGGTCCCTGCTCCTCATTTTGTCTGTAAGCCAATCAACTTTACGTCGGGTGTTGACGAAGATAACGCTTTGAGTAATCGCTAAAGTCTCATAAAGGTCACATAGTGTCTCCAATTTCCATTCCTCCTTCTCAACATTGACATAAAACTGTTTGATACCCTCAAGGGTAAGCTCGTCTCGCTTTACCAGAATCCTTACAGGCTTGTTCATAAATTTGCGTGTTATCTCAAGTGCCTCAGGGGGCATGGTGGCAGAGAAGACTCCAACTTGAACTTTAGATGGAAGAAGCTGGAAAATGTCATATATCTGAAGACAGGGATTCAGTTCATTACTGTCAGATTATTTTGCAATGAAAGCACAAGAGAGTACCTCACGCACCATATCCAGGAATATGTGGATTACACAGGGAAAGACTAGCACTAGAGCATTACTGAAAACTTAATAGACACAGATTCCAGCACAGCACAAAATTTTAATTCGCATAAATGAGGAACATAACAAAATCCCATTCTTGAAAAAGGGGATTAAATACAATGACTTGTAACTCAATTTCTGAATTCAAGCTCCTTGAAGGTTCCATTTGGGAGATCTGGCCCTTAGAAAAAAAAAAAATATAATTGAAATTGATACAGAGAAGTCACTTGGCAGTAATTTGTGAAGAAGGATAGAAACATGAGCTTCTTAAATCCCAAAAGACATTGTCAGATAAGGGAGGAGCATAAATAATATGTTAGATCTATACAGAAAAACATGGAATAAAACAAGATATAGCAGGTCACAGCAGATACGCGGTTACCTAAATAACATGGCTTGCAACAAGAAGGTTGTAAAAGATTATACTTCCGAATTATAGAATGCACAACAGGAAGCAGATCAAGAAAATTCATCCAGTAACTTTTTTTTGATAATTGAAAATTCATCCAGTAACTTGAGTCAACAAAAAAATGCCAGCCTTCCTTTTTTGATAGACGAGTTCACTTTTTACTTCAACCATCAGCTTATGCACAAATTTTTTTCCATAGGAAACACCTCTGAACATCTTTCAGCCACTGTTTAGTTGAGAACACCAATCGCTTGTTGTTCAAAAATAGTCAAAGCACGCAGAACCCATATGTTTCCTAGTGTAAATTTTTTTTAAAAAAAGGAAACATCTATAATAGAGAGAAAGAAAGTACCTGATCCTTGAAACCCCGAGAAAGCATCTCATCTGCTTCATCCAATACAAACATCTTGATATAATCAGGTCGGAGGGATTGCCTGCGCAACATGTCAAAGACGCGACCAGGTGTGCCAACCACAACGTGGACTCCACTTGAAAGAATACGCTGGTCCTCACGGACACTTGTTCCACCAACACAAGCATGAACCTTCACCCCTAGATAGTCACCAAGTGCTCGCATGACCTTTTCTATCTGTTGCGCAAGTTCTCGTGTGGGAGCAAGAACCAAGGCCTGACACTCAACAAGGCCATAGTCAAGCTGTTGAAGGATGCCAGAGCAAAATGTTGCTGTCTTCCCTGTACCAGACTGAGCTTGCTGGATGACATCCATCCCCTTGCAAAAAGGAACAATTCCCCTCTGCTGGATGGCGGATGGCTTCTCAAAACCTAAAAAATTCACATGAAAAAATGAGCTGTTATTTCTATTCATAAGTTATAGAAAAGAAACAGAATCCAACCTACCATAAGCATATATGCCCCTAAGAAGGTTTTCCTGCAACCCCATCGAATCAAAACTCTGATAAACCTCATCGTAGGATGTGAAGAAATCTTGACCATCCGATGTAATCCTACAACAATCGACAAATTTAGAGATGGCGCTGGTCATGGATGAATAGAAATGTTCCACCTTGAAAATTTATTCACGGAATTTAAATTGCTAAAGAATTTCATCCCTAATCATATATATGTTGATTTAAGAATCCAAAAGAACTTACTCGTTCATCTTCATATCGTATTGGTTTGCATCAAACTGAGTACCTTCTGGTGCCAATCCTGCCATAGCTGACTACATAATACACATTACATAACAACATAAGCAAACTAATTTTTGAATGAAGAGACACAATCTCAAAGCCAATGAAAAATACAGAATTCAGAGTGCACAATAGAAAGCAAAAGCACACTGAAATTCAAAAGAGTCATAGTAAAACAACTTCATTTCCTTGTAAAAAGCAACAGCGTTTTGCGTCAGAAGTTTAACATATCAATATTTCTCCTACAGCATTTTGTGAAGCTTCAGCTTATTACTCCCTTTTCACATGATCCATTAGTAAGCACAATAACAGGAAGCAACAACTCGCCAAAGATCATAATTAAAGACTAAATAACATAAATACACACAAACTCCAAAGAGCAGAAAAATTAGTCCTATTAGGAAGTAAGGAGTAATCTGGCACTTACAACCTCTGATCTAATATTTTTTAAAACTAGCACATTACTCACATCAAACAAACAAGTTATCATTCTTCTTACAGTTAAAACCCTCCTCCCAGCCGTACACACAACATGCCACAGAGCCGCAAACCTAACAAATTAGCATTAAATTGTCACCTTAATATAAAAATGTCACACATAAAGGCAGAATATCACTAATGGCGGCTCCCTGGCAGGTACGCCTCAGCATCAACCATTAACAAATAAGTGAATGAAGACAATCTGCTCACGGACGAAATGGCTAGCACATGTTTTCAAGCCCAAAATCAATACTACCTCCGTTCAGAATTAGTAGTAACATTTCTTTCTCCAAAACGAATTGATTTTACTTTCAAGAAAGCCAAATGTTACTACTAATTCCGGACAGAGGGTGTATAAACATAAATCAACAGAAATTCGCATTGCCATACACACTAAATCCTTTCTAGACCACATACTTGAATTGCATAAAAAACAGCTTATTGAAACCAGAAGCTCATCAAGCTACAAAACCTCCACCAATCTAAATAAACACAATCCAACCACATCTATCTACAGTAACAACCAATCAACAGAGTGAAACCAGTGCATCAAACACAAAAAAAATGGTGTACATTATGGAAGAGATTGATCACCTAACGTGAGCAGATTGCTGGAGCGAGCAATTGGGAGGCGGAGGAGAGGGCGATCGGAAGAGCTAGGGTTTTGGCTTTGAGTTTCCCTAACACCTCGGATCTGCACCGTGGAGTTATAGGGACGAAAGCAGGAGAGCAGGAGCAAACAAGGGAAAGTCGGGCGTGCACCTCTGGGGGATATCTATACTTTTTGTATTTCCCGTTCGTCGTGTTCCTTTGTGGTCGGTCTCATCGTGCGGCGGTCGTCCCTTGGGCCCGTCTCTGGTAAGCCAGCCCTGAAATTGGGTTTTGTCTATTCTTGGATTTTCCTAAAGTTCCATGTTTGTGATGTGAAATGTTGCAAAAAACAAACTCTTTGCCTCACCAAGAAAAATTCCATGACCCTAGTATATATACCTTATGACCTATAGTAGTTGTCTGCATTAGAATGCCAGAATGAAATAAATTAAGTTCAATTTTTTTTTAGATAACGAGGGGTGTACAAGTGGGGGTTCAAACTCAAGACCCTTACCTCAAGAAGCGTGCCCGGGCCAATACACCAACATCCCCAATTTAGACAAGTAATATAGCACAAAGGGAGTAGAAGACATCTAGGTACTTTGTTAGCTACTATGGGCTTACCATAGCACATAGATATCTTATGTTGTTTGGTCAAGAGAATTTGGTGACGGTCGACGGTCAGGTTATGTGAAAGCTGGTTCTAAGCTGAATGTTTGATTGACTTCAATCTTCTTTCTTGTACTGGGCTTTGAAGTGGCGAGTTTCTCTTAGTTTTTTTGTAAGAAACTAAAGGGCTGTTTGGTTCGTGATTAGACCAAAACATTTATAGTAAAAAATTTATTTTCACTATTTATTTTTGGATTTTTCGCTGTGAATGTATGAAACACATCCTGAGGTATTTTAGCTGAAAGTGAAAAAAACGGGAAATGAATAGTGAAGTGAAACATCTACTGTAGATGTTTTGATTTTTATCCAAACGACCTCTTAGCATGGTTTTTTGTCCTTTGGATGTCTTACAGGGGATGAGGAGATGTTGTAGTTGATATACTAGGTGCATTGAATTTAGTCACACCTTATTGGGCTTTTTACATATTACCTGGCACCAGGTTTGGTTTTATCATATCACCTGAAAAAAGATAGTTCCTTTCATATGACCTGGAAGCTACCCAAAATACCCTTATCTTCTATATACGGCAGCAGGGGTTTTTGCAATTTTTTGAGAAGGCGTTCCGGAGAATAAAGAAAAGGCGGTCCGGAGAAGAAGGTGTTTCGGAGAAGTTCCGTGCAGCAGCTCCGGCCATAACGTCGCCGGCGCCTGCGCCGGCGCCGTCCAAGCCAGGAAAAGTTATCTTGCTGCCAAAACACGAAAAAAGAGCGGGAAAGTAGTTGATATGCAAACACAACTGCCAAAGAGTAATCGTCCATTCAAAAACGGTACGTCAACTTGAAATTCAACGTTTGATATAATGTAAATTTGATCGAGAGATGAAAGTTGAAAATTTGCAGAGTTTTCTACTTTTTCCTACTGTCGTGTATTCCCTAATACGACTATAACAATAGTCGTACATTTTACAACACGACTATTACACGACTATTTTCAATGAAGGTTTATTTATTCATTTTGTTATTGTAATGTCAGGTAAGGATGGATTTGATATCTTTGTGCTTACACTACGATGGAATGTTCACAAATTCTGATGGGTATGTGGGCGGGAAACTGAAGCTCATGTCTATTGATACACAAGTAAAATACATGGGACTGTTGCAACAAGTGGAAGAAAGATTACCGCTGAAGTCTCCATCCGGTACATTGTCTTTGTCATATCTTGTTCATTGTGGAACCCGATACGTCCTTGAAGACGATGAAGACGTGAAGACAATATTCGTCCTTCACAACAAGAGGCGATGCACAGATGGACCACTCGATCTATACGTGGAGTGGACTTCTGCTGGAAATAAAAACATGGAGAATTCCATTGCCAATAAGCAAATGGTTTCCACTGTGGATAAGTACGGCGAGAATTCAATGCCTCCAAATGGGAGGCCGGCCAGTAAGACACCACAGGAGAGGCCGTCCAGCCCGGGGAATAAGTCACCTGCACCAGCAGTTGAGGGAGGAAAAGATGAAAATTGTTCACTTGAAACTGTGAGGTAAGGGGTGAAATTAACGAGTGGACATATCTTAAAGTTGTGTTGCATACGACACGACAATGTTCAAGTCGTGTTGTATATGATGCGACTAGAATTACAGTCGTATTGTATACAATATGACTGGAATTGAAGTCGTGTTGTCGACAACACGACTAAATAATCAAGTAGTTTAGACATTTTTGTACAATATGCATGCGATTCTTACAATGTTGTTCTCGCAGATTGGGAGATGGTAACCCTAAAAATATAAAGGATGAATTTCCGAATGAAGTCGATAACCAATTTCAAATCAATGGGTTCAATGGTGAAGATGAAGATGAGGATCAAGACGAGGATGAAGAGAAAGATGAAAATGAAGACGAAGATTAAGATGCAGATGAAGAAGAATTATTTGACGATGAACAATTACCGTGGTCTGCAGATGACTGGGATGAGCCTCTCACACTACCAGTTTTTCCCGGGCCGCATCCCACGGGAGGAGACCACTCTGTGTCAGGTATAGAACTCCAACAAGTAGCGAGAGCATCCACTTCTAAAGGAAAATCTGTCGCGTCGGGGGCACAAGACTTGGACGACAATGAGTACAACAATATTGATGGTGAAGGTGGTTGGGATTGGGGTACCTATTCACCGCAGGCCGGTCCTGCAAAAAAATATGAGGAGGGGACGATGTTGACCAGCAGTTTGCAAGGAGACGACTATGAGGTACAACTTGCCTTAGGGGCTGGATTCGAAAGTATAAAACAGTTCAAAATGGTTCCTACTGATTTGGCAATCAAGAGAAAATTCATGTTCAAAGTGGCGGATGAGAACAAGGACACCTTTGCTGCAAAGTGCAAGATTACAGGGTGCAAGTGGTACATACGGGCTTCGAATCTAGTTGACGGAGTCACTGTGACAAGGAGTGAAGGAAGGCATACATGCGACATTTTGATAAGTTCTAAAGATCATCCATTGGCCTCACACCTATGGATTGCACGGAAGTGTCATGGCCTCTAGAAGGATTCAAACTCCATAAAAACGGCTAATATCCAACAGTACATTGAGAAACATTGGGGCGTCAAAGTGAACTATCAAAGAGCATGGAGGGCGAAAGAGGAATTGATACGATTGATCGATGGCAACCCGGAAGACGCATATCGTATTTTGCCCCATTATGGAAAGGAATTAGAGCGGTCTAATTTAAGGACATATGTGGTGATTGAAAGATGTTGTGATATTCCGGAAATTAAAAATGAGGAAGCCGGATACGAGTTTAGACGTGTCTTTTGGATCTTCGGCCCGGTCGCAAGAGCATTCCGAAGATCACTTAGGCCGCTGGTCACTGTTGATGGAACATTCCTGAAAGGAAAGTACCCCGGAGTGTTATTGGTTGCAACAACAGTCGACTGTTGGACAAAGAGACTATAAATTCGTGGTACGTATGCTAAGAAGATTGTATGAGTAGTTGTGTCTTCGAGCAACACGACTACTCATACAGTCGTGTTGTTTCGTATACGACTGTGTACCCCCTATCTCTTCTTGAATCTGCTTTCACTCTGATTGCTGCCTTGCAGGAAGTGGTTTCTCAGCCTACTCAAATCCACCCTCTTTACGGACCCCCCGGCGTCTCTGGATACAATTGTCTCGGATAGACAGAAGGGACTTCTGAGAGCGGTTGCTGATGTATTTCCTGAGGCTCACCATGGGTTTTGCCTAAGGCATATGGCCGCCAATATGGTTAATCAATGGAAGGATAAATACTTGAAAGACCTTCTATTCCGAGCTGCAAAATGCTTCCGAAGAACAGAATTTGATGAAATCATGCACAAGATGAAAGACCACAATGAGGAGGCATGGAAATATGTTTCGAAGATCAATAAAAGAAATTGGGCTAATGTGGAATATCCGGGTAAAAGATATGGCACTCTCACATCAAGCATATCAGAAAGTGCAAATAATATGTTATTGAAGACTAGATTTTGGCCAATAACTCGATTGATCGAGCAAACTCGTGCGACCACGACCTCCCATTTCGAGAGACGCCGCATGGAAGCAGAACGGCTAACGACACCATTAACCAAGTATGCACACAATCATATCAACGAAATGAGGAATAAGGGTGCTGGAATAGTCGGAGTGCAACCACTATCATTATGGCAGTTTGAAGTCACATCTTTATACCATGTGGTAAGAATTCATTCCGCAAGGGTTTCTGATAATTCAATTCCGGAATAGTCGTGTCGTGCAATACACGACTAATGATATAGTCGTGTTGTCGACTACACGACTAATGATATAGTCGTGTTAGCCACGACACGACTAGTGATATAGTCGTCTTAGCGACGACACGACTATTAAAATAAGAAAACTATTTCACAACAAGTCTATTCATGTTGTTGTCATATTTTTTCCTCAAGATGTTGTTGACCTAAAGAAGAGAACCTGCACACGTGGGTTCTTCCAGAGCATGGGGCTTCCTTGCAAGCACGCCATTGCATGTATCGATGAGAGGAGTTTTGACCCGGTGGAATGTTGTGAAAAGTGGTACCATGCATGTCTGTACCGCACAATGTATGAAGAAGTAGTTTTCCCTACTTTAGACAGGAGTTAGTGGGGGGATTACGGGGTTTTATTCAAATGCGAACCGCCCATGCTCGATGCTCCAAAGAGAGGTAGGAGACAGACAAAGAGAATCGAGTCACAGCCTGACCCGCCAGAGAGGTTGAGGGTGAGATGTGGCAACTGTCGACAAGTTGGTCACAACCGTAAAAGGTGTACTAACCCAACGGTTGCGAAAGAAGCAAGGAAGCGCAGATATCGAAGACTCCCGCAACAAGGCAATCTGGGAACGACCCTCCGGCTTACCTAAGGCCCCACCCTTCTTCACTTAGGTCGATCACAAATTCATGTATAACAAAGATTACTCTACCGCAATGTATGCATGTAGTCGAATATTTCTTTGAATGCAAGTGTCGTGTTGCATAAGTGTCGTGTTGTATAAGCCCCCTCCCATCGTTGAAAGACGCCGATCATTCTTTGTTTCCTCACTTACATGATAGAAAAATAAATTAGACTCCGTCATAGTCAGAGCAGAGTCGACATAAGAGGAATATAATTGTCGACTACAATATTATACGACTAATAATACAGTCGTGTCTTATGCAACATGACTATATAGATAGTCGTATATGATACAACACGACTATATAGATAGTCGTATGTGATACAACACGACTATATCAGATGTCGTGTTTCATAAGAGTCGACACTAAGCGGCTTTCCAATACAGTGTAGTCATGAAATAAATGAATTTGAATTTATTGAAAGTATACTGTATGTACATGGAAGAAGATTTAGAAAACCACAAAAAAGTGTCGACTGTAATAGTATACATGTACAAAAAAAGCTCAAAAAAGAATATTAGTCTTCATCCGACATCCTCAAAAACCCCGCAATTGAGACAACCTGATTTTGCTTGTCGATTGAATCGTCGTCAAACTCGCTGTCAATAACCCTGCGAATCATAGTTGCAGCAATTATTGGGCGCCACTTTCGTGTAATTGTTGACTGATCAAACTCAGGTGGGTTGACATTGGACGCCAAGTGCGCCACGTACATCATGATGAAGATGCCACAGTCTTTTGAGTTCTCTTGGCAGGGCGCTTTGACGATCTGAGTCATCTTCCAGTCGATGCAACGGATGAGTCCCAGTGTGTGTGCCATGACAATGTTCATAAAGTTCCTGAATTTCTCAGCTGCGACCCTGTGATGTGGATACAACTGGGGTTTGCCGGATAGGGGGTTGTAGAAACGCCATACACCAACTGGGAAATGTACATAGACGAGGCAGAAATGGGAACCAGTGCGGATTGGGAAAAAGGTGTAGAACATGTTCCTGTTCAATCCCTTGAGCATCCTCCCAAGTTTTTTTTATCAATTTTGTATTATTGCCCCCTTCTATGTATTCCTGCAAAATCGCAATAGAATAAGAAAATCACAAACTGGAAACCTGAAATTAGCGCTCGTGATGCAGGAAAAACTTACGTTGTCGAATATTTCTTTGAATGCGTGACATCCAAAAAAACTGAACGGATACTTCAGCTATTCTCTGTCATTACTGTCACGCCCCAAATTTCCAAGACCCGATTTACGCAGAAGCGCCAATCCAATGACGGTTATAGGGTAGGAAACCTAGGACTGACCGAATACTCGAGACTTCTATTGTCCCATTAAAATATCATGGGACTTGCAGGATCCATATAACTTAAACAATATTTACTTACAAAAATATAGAATAACTGAAAGGAAGTCTAATTAACTTATTACAATATCTGAAATTGTCTTATCAACCACACAAATCAAAACGGCACTCAGGCCGAAGATCAAACACCAAAATATAACAGAAACATAAAGAAACGAGTCTTCAAAGCTCCGACATCAGTCCACGTCGCTGGATGCTATCACTTCTGCTCCACCTTAATTCCTACATCAGAGGATGCATGAGTATTCCATAGGAAATACCCAGTAGGATATAGAAAACCCACACTGGAATAATAAGAGAAGACTCCAAATAGGTATAGTTTAACAGACTCAGGTTCAGCAAAGACTAAGTTTACTTACCAACTGCCATCCTAGACACATCAAGGTCAAGGAAGAATAACTCAAAGACTCCAAACTTTCATAGAGTAGTGGAAGTATGATAGTAAAATAAGCTTCGGACATCCAAAGTGTCAGAGTACAATTTCTGCTCTCAAATCTGTCCATCAATACCAGAACATCCTAGAGGTTCTTCAGAGGAACCCGGCCACGCGTCTAGGGATGCTGGCCCCATCGGTGCTTACGGGCACAATGGGCGGAGATTGCAGACCTTCCGTAATGTCATACAATCAAAGCGCACGCGGTTGCCGTCATCGGTTGAACTACAGAGGTTCATCAAATCTGAGATCTCGCAAGATCTAGCAATGGCTCATGAGCATACTATGATTCCGACTAAGAGCTCTAAATGCTACTTAGCGGAGAAACAATTCTTGGAAATATTTGGCCTTTTCGGCAAAAGGCTTAGAACAAGACTTTCTAAATTTCGACTCTTCATAGGAGTGAAAAGCAAACATCGGACACAATCCGAATTGACTCACTAAGGAGTGTTGATATCTTAAATGAATAAGTCTGGAAACTCAAATGAGACTCGACTATAATGACTAACACCACGAGGTTTTCCAAAAGTTCATGTCTGCCATCTTCATAGTCGTACCTAACCCTAGAATTGATAATCCCCGACTCGGAATAATTCGGATGACGTGTCTCAGATAGACCACGTCAGAGACATCGAATAAAATTCAAGCTTTGAATACTCTTGAGTCATGAATGGACCAAAAGAAGAACAAAAGGACTATTATTATGAGACACCACGTTTAGCTCTAAGACCCTTAATATTCTTTTAGGGTTACTGTTCTCAGTACTATATAAATCATATTATACTTGAGTAAGGTCTTAAATATCAACTTAACTCAAGCCTCTTAAGTTTATTAAGATTTTAAGTCTTATATATTCAGAAACAGTGTTCTGTCCAAAACAGAACAGCTCACTATATCTGGTTACCACGTTCTGTACAAATTGATTCAATCTATGAAATTTTTATCTTGAATAGCCTCAGATGTCTATTTTTCATATTGATAAACAACTTCATTTTCTGATTGCTATATAATTAGTTATCATTTTTCGAATGAGATCTGTTTGCGCAGGATTGCTCCTGGCCGAGACCAATTAACTAATGTCATACTATTTTACAGTTGTACAAACTTTAGTAACTCCTTATTAGCCCTCTCTGACATTAATTTAATATCACTTATGACAGAACCCTAATGGTTCTGAAATCTCAGTTTTTAATTCAGTTTTCCATTAGTATTTACAACTCAATTGCTAAGTCATTTTTCTTATCTCATTATACAAGTGGTATTAACTAAGACATATAATTCTGGACGACTCTTAGGACTCGTGACACACTGACATGATGTCAGACCACATCTGAAATCTTAGAGAATGTACCTTACAAAACCCACAAGGAATGATCTCTTATTTATCTTAAGGTATACATTAATTGATTACCTAATTGATTAGTGTTGTACTAGTAGCAATAGATATAACAATACTCTTATGGAGCATGAAATACCGGACAAGAAAATGCACCGAAGTGTTTTGATATGTCACAAAGATCTGATCTTTATTCAACAGAGAGCATGAATATACATAGAGACATCGAATGATGAATAGCATAGATCAACACAAGCAATTGGAATACGATTTCAACATAAGGACGGCTATGACTTAGATCAATCATAGAAATCCATAAAAGAGCCAACTTTCGTTGGACAGCAAACTAATAGGTGATTGAGGTGAGACACAAATACCATCGAATCATGAAAACATGAGGGGATATCAACTAGGGTTCGGCATAGAAAACTCAATGGTATACGATTATACATACACGATTACAATGCATCAAATCATACGACATTCATCTCATGCAATAATACTTAATGACTTACAATTTGAAATATCGTAGGCCATAGAATCAGCAATATCTCGACTCAAATCAATCGATATCAGAGAAGAAAATTAGTGGGAAAAGATATCCTACTTGATTGAAGATACCGAATTCCTGCGAACACGCTAGACTCCAAAAGTGCCGCACCACCACCTCGCCGGTTGATAAGCATAAAATATACATATTTATATGCCTTATTTACCTATATGCTAGTGTAGTTTTTGTGATAAAACATGAATAAAACGGGTTATTTGTGATTAGGGTAGTAATTAGGGGATTAATAATTAAATTACTCTAATTAACTATTTTAGATGCATTAAAGAATTTAATGAATCATATTTTTATCATGCGCCTAATTTTAGTTTGGTTTTGTTATTGTAGGTTTGAAAATGCGAATTGCAGATCACTAGCAGACGTGCGCATTAGACGTGTTTGGAAATGCCAAAGTGACCCATGAGCTGATATCGCGCGTATTGAAAAATCTGAACCATTGATGAGCTACTTTAAAAGAAAACGGGTGTTTATTTTTAAAGTACGGACGTTCGGATGAGAATTGGTGGTTGAGATCGTTACGACGGGTTTTATTAAAGAAAAAGAAAAAAAAGAGAAAAGGATGAATTAAACCGGTCTGGTTTGGGTCGATAAAATAAAAAAAAAAGAGAAGAAAAACAACCCGAGCCGTCGGCTCGGGTGTTCCAGACGAGAAGGAAACCCGACGCTCGAGCATCTGCTCGAGCGCCGGGGTGAAAGAGGATGGCGGCAGCCGGTGCCGGTGTGAAAGAGGCGGGCCGGCAAGGTGACGACGAAGCTCGATTCCGGCGGGATGACGACAAGAACGCCGGCGATGGGGACTTGACAACCAGAGATGGGCGAGGTTCGACGGCAGAATTTCATGGCGGAGCAGGAGCAGAACAGAGCAGTCACTGCGGTAATGGCGAAGCTCGAGACGGCCGGCAAGGTTCTGGGTTCCGGCAAAGGGCTCGATCGCGATGATTTCGACGGCAAACAGAAGGAATGGCCGCTATTTGGAAAGATCCAGATTTGGAAATTTGCGTGTAACAGAGCCGAATCGAAAGGCATCGAGGCAAATCGAGTTGTAGACGTGTTCCAGTTTGGTAAGCTTCCATATTCAGTTCGATTGGGGCTACTCTCGGGAATTGCTTATAAAAACCGAAGAAGAGGCGGATTTTGGGAGGGACTGTTCTGAGCGCTTGGGGTTTTGTGGACTCTAATTTTGACGAAAAAACAGAGCTTTTTCGGCGGATTTGGGTCGTGTTTTTCGTCGGGAATTGGCCGGAATCGAAGCGGAATAGAAGAGAAAATTGAAGAGGAGTAAGAGGAATCGAGAGGAGAAGATAGGGAGAAGAAGAAGAGAAGAAGAAAGTTCTGTTTTTTGCATCTGCTACAGTACCGTCAATTTGGAGAAGACGATGAATAGTGATTTGCTACAGTACCCGTGAATAGTAAATTGTGAATAGTGTTCTGCAACAGTATTTTAAATGCAATTTCTTCTAAATCTGATTTTTCTCTTGAATATGAATAGCTAAATCTTTTGTCAAAGCTAAAGGTGACGTTATTTGATAGATATTTTTACGTCTATGAAAAAGTGTTTAATGCTTATTTGATTGAATGCGATATTTTGATAAAGTCATAATCTATATAATTATTTGATTTGTCGTTAACGTAAGGTACGGCGAATGCTTATAATTCCCTGTGATTAGTAGACTATGCTTGTTAATGATAAATATTCGATCGATATTTTTATGTTAATGGATATGATGAACGTGAATGAAATATCTTCCGATTAGGTCAAATCATTATTTGAATCTAATTGCATAATTAAAGAGATGTAGAGTATTAATTAAATAATTGATCCTTGAAGCTTTGATATCTCTCATCGATAATCTTTGCCTGTCTTTAGTTAGTTTTAATTGAATCTTTAATCATCATTTTAGTAGTTTGCTAAATTACAATTTCTCTACAAAATTTCCAGATAAGAACTTTAATTTGCTAAGCTAAGTAGTTTTAAATTAGTTAGGAATAATTCTACATCATTCCCTGTGGTTCGACCTCGGACTTACCGAGTATATATTACAATTTGTCAACCTTCTCTTGGGTTAGATCAAATTTTGGCGCCGTTGCCGGGGAGTGAAGTTTAGGATTAATCTTCCAATTAGTTTATTTCTTTCTAGTGTAGTTTAGTTAATTTCAATTATTCTTAGTTTAATTTAGCTTGTTTATTTTGCAGGAATTTAGAGTCCTATCTGGAACAAAACGGTTTTTCATTGGATTTTTCTTCAAATTTGGTAAACTCGTTCCATCTCTCTTTGAAATTTCTGTTGCTTGTGCATGCACTCGTGGAATAGAGATACCAGTGGACGATTGGTTAGAAGTAATTCTGCTAATTTGATTGAGAATCCTTCGTTTGAATTTTCTGTTCCATCACACACACCTAATCAAATGGCTGATCAGGGTAGTAACCATGATCTTAATGAAAATGAGAGTGAACATGATGCACCAATGCGACCCTTGCGTGATTATCTGCAACCTGCACGCACTAGCACACCTTCATGTATTATATTGCCTCTACAAGCTCATCAATTTACTTTTAAGCCTGGAATGATAAACTTGCTTCCAAAATTCCATGGTCTAGATTCTGAAAATCCTTATTTGCATTTAAAGGAATTTGAGGAAGTATGTGCAACTTTTGAGCAAGCTTGTAGTGAAGACATTATCAGGCTAAAATTGTTTCCTTTCTCTTTGAAGGACAAAGCCAAGACTTGGCTGAATTCTCTTAAACCTAGATCTGTAGGAACTTAGAAAGAACTACAAACTGAATTCCTTAAAAAGTTTTTTCCAGTTCATAGGACAAATGCTCTGAAAAGGCAAATAACAAATTTTGCCCAAAAACAAAATGAATCATTTTATCAATGTTGGGAGCGTTATAAAGATTTGTTAAATTCTTGTCCACATCATGGGTATGAGAAGTGGCGCACCATCAGTTTCTTCTATGATGGGATGACGCCTTCAATGAAACAATTTGTTCAAACCATGTGTAATGGGGAATTCTTTGATAAAGACCCTAATGAAGCCCTTGATTTTCTAGATCAAATAGCTGAAGACTCAGATTCTTGGGATCCTACCGATCCCTCTGATGTTTCTAATAAGTCGAAGTCTTCAACTACTAGTGGGGGTCTGCATTATCTTAGGGAGGAGGATAATTTGAGTGCTAGGCTAGCCTCTTTGGCTAGGAAGGTGGAGGCTATGGAATTAGGGAAAGTTAATGTTGTTAAGTCTGTTGCTACAGAAGAGGCCTGTGGAATTTGTGATGTCATGGGACACCCTACTAATGAGTGCCCTACCATTCCTGCTTTCAAGGAAGTGTTGCATGACCAAGCAAATTCCATGACCCATTTCAAGAGGCAATCTCCTTATGGAGACACCTACAATCCAGGATGGAGGAATCACCCCAACTTTAGTTGGAGGAATGAAAATGCTGCACAAACACCACCTCCTCAAGCATCTTCCAATTATACTCCATATGTTCCACCTCACAGGAAGACACTTGAGGAGACACTGCAAACTTTCATGCAAGGGCAAGCTACTATTAATCAACAAACCTCACAAGCCATTAATGATATAAAGAGCTCTCTCACTAAATTGACATCTTCTCTAGCTGTTCAAGAGAAAGGTAGGTTTCCTGCTCAACCCCAACCCAACCCACAGGGGCAAGTTCACATGATGGACACACAATCTTCTGATTCACAATTGGAACATGCTAAGTCTATTACCACTCTTCGTAGTGGAAAAGAAATTGATAAAACAATTCCACTTAAGGCCCAAAAATCTTCTGAGAATGATGAATCAAAACATGATAATGAGAAAATTGATAAGTCTGGGTCAAGTGAAGATGTGAGATGTCCTATTCCAGCTCCTTTTCCACAGAGGTTGAAACCACCTCAAAAGTTGAACCAAAATGCTGAAATTTTTGAACTTTTTAAGCAGGTGAAAATTAACATTCCCTTGTTAGATGCAATCAAACAGGTACCTTCTTATGCTAAGTTCTTGAAAGATTTGTGTACTATTAAGCGTAGTTGAATGTGCAGAAAAAAGCGTTTTTAACTGAACAGGTAAGTTCTATAATTCAACACAAAAGCCCACCAAAATATAAGGATCCCGGCTGTCCAACTATTTCATGTGTGATCGGGAACTTTAGGGTAGACCAAGCCTTGCTTGATCTTGGGGCTAGTGTTAATCTTTTGCCTTATTCAGTATACACTCAGTTAGGTCTTGGGGAACTTAAACCCACCACCATTACTCTTCAACTTACTGATCGTTCTATTAAAATTCCCAGGGGAGTGGTGGAAGATGTGCTTGTTCAAGTAGATAAATTTTACTTTCCTGTTGATTTTATTGTTTTGGACACACATCCTGTTATAAATGCAAGTGCAAATATTCCTGTCATATTAGGTCGCCCATTTCTTACTACTTAAAATGCTTTGATTAATTGTAGGAATGGTGTGATGAAACTTTCATTTGGAAATATGACTTTGGAATTGAATATATTCAATGTCTGCAAGCAACCAGGGGATGATACTGATGTTCAAGAAATGAATTGGGTTGATACCGTTGTTAGAGATCAAATTTCATGCATCTCTTTCTGATTCATTAGAATCTTGCTTAGTTAATTCTTTATATGATGAATCTAAAGTGAATTGTGAAGAAGCTGAGATTTGTTCTTTGCTGAATTCTCTACAGATATTGCAAGTGAACGGATGGAAACCCAAGTTTGAGGAGCTACCATTCAGTGAAAAATTGCCTACACCATCAAGCATTCAAGCACCCAAATTAGAGTTGAAAAAGTTACCAACTGACCTCAAATATGCATTTTTAGGTGATGGTGAAACTCTTCCGGTGGTAATATCGTCTCATCTTAATTTTATCGAAGAGGGTAAGTTGCTTGATATTTTAAGAAAGCATAAAGGTGCAATAGGATGGACAATTGCTAATTTAAAAGGAATAAGTCCTTTAATATGCACTCATTGGATTTATTTGGAGGACAATGCTAAACCGTCTAGGGAGATGCAACGTAGGTTAAATCCAAACATGAAAGAGGCAGTTAGAGCTGAAGTTCTTAAGCTCTTGGATGCGGAGATCATTTACCCCATTTCTGATAGCAAGCGGGTGAGTCCTACCCAAGTAGTGCCTAAGAAATCTGGTGTAACAGTTGTCAAGAATGATAAGAATGAATTAATACCCACTAGAGTTACATCTGGAAGGAGAATGTGCATTGACTACAGGAAGCTGAACGCAGTCACTAGGAAAGACCATTTTCCATTGCCATTTCTAGATCAGGTTCTGGAGAGGGTAGCTGGCCACACATATTACTGTTTCTTAGATGGCTACTCCGGTTACAATCAAATTGAAATTGCATTAGAAGACCAGGAGAAAACTACATTCACATGTCCTTTTGGCACATTTGCATATAGAAGAATGCCTTTTGGTTTATGCAACGCACCTGCAACATTTCAAAGATGCATGCTGAGTATTTTTAGTGATATGGTTGAACGCTATCTTGAAGTGTTTATGGATGACTTTTCTGTATTTGGTGATTCATTTGATGACTGTTTGTCTAATTTGCAGAAAGTTTTGAGCAGGTGTGAAGAGAAGAACCTTGTGCTTAATTGGGAAAAATGTCATTTCATGGTCTCTAAAGGATTTGTTTTGGGTCATATTGTTTCCTCTAAGGGAATTGAAGTTGATAAGTCAAAAATTGATTTAATTACTCATTTGCCTACACCTAAGACTGTTAAAGATATTAGATCATTTTTGGGTCATGCAGGGTTCTACAGGAGGTTCATCAAAGATTTTAGTTCTATTTCTAGACCATTATGCAATCTCCTATCTAAAGATACCGTTTTTGAATGGAATGCTGATTGCGAAATAGCTTTTGCTAAACTGAAGGGAATGCTTACTTCAGCCCCTATTATGCAACCCCCAGATTGGACTATACCATTTGAGATAATGTGTGATGCTAGTGACTTTGCTGTGGGGGCTGTTTTGGGGCAAAGGAAGGATAAGAAGCCTTATGTTATTTACTATGCAAGTAAGACCTTAGACAATGCTCAGATGAATTATTCAACAACAGAAAAGGAATTACTTGCTATAGTATTTGCTTTGGATAAATTTAGGGCTTACTTGACTGGATATCCTATTGTTATCTTTACTGATCATGCTGCCTTGAAATATCTTCTATCAAAGAAAGATGCAAAACCTAGGTTGATTCGCTGGATGCTCCTACTGCAAGAATTTGATATTACAATTAAAGATAAGAAAGAAGTAGAAAAAGTGGTAGCCGATCATTTATCTAGGTTGACTGTGGATGATTCCAATGAGGCTGCTCCAATTAAAGACACCTTCCTAGATGAGCAACTTTTTGTTCTTTCTGATTTACCATGGTTTGCTGATATTGTTAATTTTCTTGTCACAGGTCAAACTCCTTCTCATTGGACAACACAAGACAAGAAGAAATTCATGGTGGAGGTAAGAAATTTCTTTTGGGATGATCCATATCTTTTTAAATATTGTCCGGATCAAATTATTAGGAGATGTGTACCAAATGATGAAATTCATAGTGTCATTTCCTTCTGCCATTCAGAAGCTTGTGGTGGTCATTTTTCTACTAGAAAAACTGCTGCTAAAATTTTACAATGTGGATTTTATTGGCCTACCCTATTTAAAGATACTCATGATTATTGTCGTACTTGTGGACGTTGTCAACAGCTTGGTGGAATAACCCGTAGGAATATGATGCCCTTAAACCCCATTTTAGTGATTGAAATATTTGATTGTTGGGGAATTGATTTCATGGGCCCATTTCCACCTTCGTTTGGCTATCTGTACATCTTAGTGGCTGTTGACTATGTTTCCAAGTGGGTAGAGGCCGTCCCTTGTAGAAATAATGACCATAAAACTGTTATACGCTTTTTGAAGGAGAATGTTTTGTCAAGGTTTGGTATACCCCGTGCAATCATAAGTGATAAGGGTTCTCATTTCTGCAATAAACTTTTTGAGGCATTAATGAAGAAATATGGAATTACTCATAAGGTGGCTACCCCTTATCACCCATAAACAAGTGGGCAAGCTGAACTTGCCAACAGAGAGATTAAACACATTTTAGAGAAAACGGTTAACCCAAATCGAAAAGATTGGTCGCTGCGGTTAACAGATGCACTTTGGGCATACCGTACAGCTTTTAAATCTCCTATTGGTATGTCCCCTTATATCCTTGTTTATGGAAAAGCTTGCCACTTGCCTGTGGAGTTGGAGCATAAGGCATATTGGGCTATAAAGATGTTTGATTTTAATTTGGATGATGCCAGTTCTGTGCGTAAGCTTCAACTAAATGAATTAGAAGAAATCAGGAATGATGCATATATGAATTAAAAAATTTACAAAGAACGAATGAAGGTTTTGCATGATCAACACATTCATCGAAAAACTCTTGAACCTTACCAAAAAGTTCTTTTGTATAACTCTAGATTGCATTTATTTCCTGGTAAGCTCCGTTCGAGATGGACTGGTCCATTTATTGTTAAAACTGTTTATCCTCATGGAGCTGTTGAAATTGAAAATCCAATGAATGGCAATGTGTTCAAAGTAAATGGTCAAAGACTTAAGCCATTCCTGGAATTGATTCCCTCAGAAGTGGAGAGTATTCCTCTGTCTGATCCCACTTATCCTGATTGAATACTCTTACACTCAGTCTGGCTGAAGACAAGAAACTTAGTGCTCCTGGGAGGCAGCCCAGCTTTTAATTTGTTTTTAGGATATTTATTAGTTAGATGATGTTTTCTGGTTGGATATTGTGATTGCTCTCATCTTTTTATTTATTGATGTTTTTCACTCGCATGGGATTTTAGCAATTTGCTATTCTCCAGGTAACATCTATCCTTTATTTTATTTATTTATTTATTTTATCCTTCATTTCATTCTTAACATTGAGGACAATGTTTAGTTTAGGTTTGGGGGTATATAGGAATAACATTGTTTATTTTCAAAAAAAAAAAAAAAAATTTAAAAAAATTAAAAAAATAGAAAGAGAAAAACAAATAAAAATTTGATTAGTTTTTAGGTTGTTTGTTAGAATTTTTTTTATAGGTTTTGATAGTTTATCCCGCGATGATGCATACTTCAATTTTTAAGAGATGAATTTTCATTGGAAGTGTGAGTAAGTATACTGGAGGATAGAAACACTTAACTGAGCATATCTTTCTGTTACAGTCCTCTTGGATCATGTGCTTGAGCTAATAAAACTCACTCACACACACTAGTACATAAAGTAATACCCTCTAGAGATGTGTTGAATACTAATCTTCAGTGGGATGTCTTTAGTCAAAGTCATTGGATGATATGTGGTTGTCTGTTGAGCTTAAAAGATCATGATAGACCATTTACTTGGCTATGGCAAGGGCTTGGAACCGGAAATAGGTTGAGAGTATAATACAACCTGGATATAATAAAGATGTGCTGAAAATATGAATGATGAAAATGAATGTTGATGAAAAAAAATGATGAAAAAAAAATAAAATGAAAGAAAGGGGCTGCTTGACTTTATAGGATTAACTTAGGCTGATGCTCGGGCCCGAAGTGGTCTCTTTAAAACCTAATGCCCTAAGCCAACTGTGCTGGGAGCCATTGGCCTGAGTCATTGCTAAACCTAAGCATCTTGAAGTTAGGCCTTACACAGTCCTGCTGAAAATAGAAAAGAAAAAAAAAGTCTATGGTGTATTATCCTCTTAAATCTAGAATGTTGGACCCGAAGGAGGCGCGCAGATTTGTGCTATCATGAACCTAAAGATTACGATGACTATGTAGATTCTGATTTTCTTTGGTTAATGGGTAACACTGGATATGTGTAAAACAGAAATTTAGGGTATATTGCTACAATGTTCTACACTTTTACTATTATATTATCATTTCATATCATATTGAGCAGAAATTTCCAAGATGAAAGTGTAGAATAAAACCACTTACTTGAGGGCTTCTATATTCCAGTTGATTATAAATACAAGTACATGTGGTTGATTTTCTTAAACATTGTGGTATGCATTTGAAGGGATAATAGGTTTGATTGTTTTGAAGTGTTTATTTTATTTTTCTCACTTAGATTAATAAGGTTAATTTCATAAGTACATGTTTGTGGGTAACATGGCTGTAAACCCTCACGAGACAAAACTCGTCCAACAAGGGACACCTAGAGGTTTAACGGCTTGTTGCATATGCTTAATGCAATCGTGTTCCCTACGAAAGTGGCATTTACTTTTCTAGTTTAATTTACTTTAGTTTTATTTTGTGTGATTTTATTTTGTTTGTTTTGCCCGGGGACTAGCAAAATATAGGTTTGGGGGTATTTGATAAGCATAAAATATACATATTTATATGCCTTATTTACCTATATGCTAGTGTAGTTTTTGTGATAAAACATGAATAAAACGGGTTATTTGTGATTAGGGTAGTAATTAGGGGATTAATAATTAAATTATTCTAATTAACTATTTTAGATGCATTAAAGAATTTAATGAATCATATTTTTATCATGCGTCTAATTTTAGTTTGGTTTTGTTATTGTAGGCTTGAAAATGCGAATTGCAGATCACTAGCAGACGTGCGCATTAGACGTGTTTGGAAATGCCAAAGTGACCCATGAGCTGATATCGCGCGTATTGGAAAATCTGAACCATTGATGAGCTACTTTAAAAGAAAACGGGCGTTTATTTTTAAAGTACGGACGTTCGGATGAGAATTGGTGGTTGAGATCATTACGACGGGTTTTATTAAAAAAAAAGAAAAAAAAGAGAAAAGGATGAATTAAACCGGTCTGGTTTGGGTCGATAAAAAAAAAAAGAGAAGAAAAACAACCCGAGCCGTCGGCTCGGGTGTTCCAGACGAGAAGGAAACCCGACGCTCGAGCATCTGCTCGAGCGCCGGGGTGAAAGAGGATGGCGGCAGCCGGTGCCGGTGTGAAAGAGGCGGGCCGGCAAGGTGACGACGAAGCTCGATTCCGGAGGGATGACGACAAGAACACCGGCGATGGGGATTTGACAACCAGAGATGGGCGAGGTTCGACGGCGGAATTTCATGGCGGAGCAGGAGCAGAACAGAGCAGTCACTGCGGTAATGGCGAAGCTCGAGACGGCCGTCAAGGTTCTGGGTTCCGGCAAAGGGCTCGATCGCGATGATTTCGACGGCAAACAGAAGGAATGGCCGCTATTTGGAAAGATCCAGATTTGGAAATTTGCGTGTAACAGAGCCGAATCGAAAGGCGTCGAGGCAAATCGAGTTGTAGACGTGTTCCAGTTTGGTAAGCTTCCATATTCAGTTCGATTGGGGCTGCTCTCGGGAATTGCTTATAAAAATCGAAGAAGAGGCGGATTTTGGGAGGGACTGTTCTGAGCGCTTGGGGTTTTGTGGACTCTGTTTTTGACGAAAAAACAGAGCTTTTTCGGCGGATTTGGGTCGTGTTTTTCGTCGGGAATTGGCCGGAATCGAAGCGGAATAGAAGAGGAAATTGAAGAGGAGTAAGAGGAATCGAGAGGAGAAGAAGAAGAGAAGAAGAAAGTTCTGTTTTTTGCATCTGCTACAGTACCGTCAATTTGGAGAAGACGATGAATAGTGATTTGCTACAGTACCCGTGAATAGTAAATTGTGAATAGTGTTCTGCAACAGTATTTTAAATGCAATTTATTCTAAATCTGATTTTTCTCTTGAATATGAATAGCTAAATCTTTTGTCAAAGCTAAAGGTGACGTTATTTGATTGATATTTTTACGTCTATGAAAAAGTGTTTAATGCTTATTTGATTGAATGCGATGTTTTGATAAAGTCATAATCTATATAATTATTTGATTTGTCGTTAACGTAAGGTACGGCGAATGCTTATAATTCCCTGTGATTAGTAGACTATGCTTGTTAATGATAAATATTCGATCGATATTTTTATGTTAATGGATATGATGAACGTGAATGAAATATCTTCCGATTAGGTCAAATCATTATTTGAATCTAATTGCGTAATTAAAGAGACGTAGAGTATTAATTAAATAATTGATCCTTGAAGCTTTGATATCTCTCATCGATAATCTTTGCCTGTCTTTAGTTAGTTTTAATTGAATCTTTAATCATCATTTTAGTAGTTTGTTAAATTACAATTTCTCTACAAAATTTCCAGATAAGAACTTTAATTTGCTAAGCTAAGTAGTTTTAAATTAGTTAGGAATAATTCTATATCATTCCCTGTGGTTTGACCTCGGACTTACCGAGTATATATTACAATTTGTCAACCTTCTCTTGGGTTAGATCACCGGTCGACACGCTTGGACCACCACGATCACCACCAAAGATAGGCTACTGCCTGTCGGAAAAGGGAGAGGAAGAGGTCGAGCTAAGGGTGCACACTAGCTGATTTAATGGCTAAGGCACTTAAGCAAAAACCGACCCACTAGAGCATCTATTTATAGACTTTTTAGATGATTCTCCACCGTTGATCTTCCCTCCAAAATGAGGGCCTAGATTGCTCCATCCAAAGAAAAATCCAGAGTTCCAACTTCCCATAACCCTCTTCGGTTTCCCAATTTGGTAAACTTTTGAGTTAATAGGGTCAAATACCTAGAATTTGGAATAACTCTCAACCAATTCCATTATGCAACTCTCAACCAACTTTATTAACACATCTCGATCCTTACTCTTATTAAGTTGTTTAGAGTTTCAACAGTAACAACCACCAACCCACTCAATTACTTAAATAATATGTTATGATAATTCCCAAATCAAATTGATTTCCAAAAAGGGTAATCCATTAATTACAATTAATGAAATTTCAAACAAAAAGGGTCCCCACCACATGGCGCCCAAGGGTGTCCACGTCACCCATAAGGTGGCGCACCACTACAGGGTCCACGTGGTCCTCTAATGGTTCTCTCGCGTCTTAGATCACAGTTCTCCGATGAACGGTTAAGATGGCTTACACGCGTGATGTGCAGTTCCACCGTGCACGAGTCCTACACCTGGTAGCACGTCCATTAGGCTCCGCCACACGTATACTCGCCCGCGTGACTAGCCCTAGCCTTGGCACTCATGTGGCCCTCGCGTCATGTGTATTCAACCCCTGGCGTCATACGGGTTACAGCGCCAGGCCTAGTCCTCGCGCTCGGTAAAACCTGCCCAATCTGGTTAAACAATCTCATTGATCAACAAACAATCAAGACGGATACGAAAACCTTCCTATTTTAGACCAGATTCCTAAAATAGCAATTTTCGTAGACATACCGATTTTTCGGGCATTACATCCTCCCCTCCTAAAAAGAACATTTCGTACTCGAAATGCCGATAATCATTCTTCAAAGAGTTGAGGGTAAGATTTCTTCATCTCATCTTCTGACTCCCATGTCATTTCTTCGGAGTGCTGGTTTTGCCACAGAACCTTCACCAAAAGAATAGTCTTCTTTCGTAGCACCTGATCCTTCTTGTCCAAAATCTTGACAGGTCTCATCGGAAAGGATAAATCTGCCTCTAGTTCCATTGTTGTATAGTCCAACACATGAGACTCATCTGGTACATACTTCCTTAACATCGATACATGAAATGTATTGTGTACATCTGCCAGCTGTGGAGGTAAGGCCAATCTGTAGGCAACCGGCCCGACCCGCTCCAAGATCTCAAACGGTCCAACAAACCTCGGGCTCAGCTTCCCTTTCTTACCAAATATCATAACTCCCTTTGATGGAGAAACTTTCAAGAATACCTTGTCGCCTTCTTGAAACTCCAAATCTCGTCTTCGGTTATCTGCATAGCTCTTCTGTCTGCTCTGCGCTGTTTGTAGTCTTTGTCGAATCTGCTTTATCTTCTCTGCACAATACTGTACCAATTCCAACTTCATCACTTGACTTTCTCCGACCTCTGTCCAGCACGTAGGTGATCTGCACGGTCTCCCATGTAGAGCTTCAAACGGTGCCATTCCAATACTAGAGTGATAGCTGTTGTTGTAGGCAAATTCGATCAATGGTAGATGATCATCCCAATTGCCCTTCCAGTCGATAGCACACGCTCGGAGCATGTCTTCTAAGGCTTGAATGGTTCTTTCTGACTGCCCATCACTCTGTGGGTGAAAAGCTGTGCTAAAATTGAGTTTAGTGCCCAACGCTTCCTGAATTCCTTTCCATGTCTTGGACGTAAATCTTGGATCTCGATCTGACACAATCGATATCGGCGTGCCATGTAATCTCACTATTTCTCTGATGTACAACTCTGCTAAACTCTCCGGATTCTGCTTCCATCTGATTGGTAGAAAATGAGCCGTCTTAGACAATCGATCGACGATCACCCATATCGCATCCTTCTGCTTCTGAGTCTTTGGTACGGCCACCACAAAGTCCATTGTAATGTAGTCCCACTTCCATTGTGGAATCTCCAAAGGTTGTAACAATCCCACCGGTCTCTGGTGTTCCGCCTTTACATGCTGACAAGTCAAACATCTGGACACGAACTTTCCAATGTCTCGCTTCATTCCGTTCCACCAGAAGTTCCTCTTTAAATCTTGAAATAACTTTGTACTTCCTGGATGAATCGCATACTGTGAGTTATACGCCTCACGAAGAAGTTCTTGTCTCAAATCCGCATCCTTCGGCACGACCAATCTTCCTTGAAATAAGATACTCCCGTCAGCTCCTTTTGTAAAATTTGGCTTTTCCAGCAGCTTCTGCAACTGAGGGTTACTCTTCTGTGCTTCCAGCACCTTCTCATAGATCGTTGATCTCACCGAGATGTTTCCCAGGAATGAAGTTCTCTGAGTAGTTGGCCATTCCAGATTATACTTTCCCAAATCTTCCATCATACGCCATTCTTGCACCATCATATGCGCCATGGTTCCTGTCTTTCTACTTAGCGCATCTGCGACCACATTCGCCTTCCCTGGATGATAGTGAATGGAGAAGTCATAGTCCTTCAAATACTCCAACCATCGTCTCTGTCTCATATTCAAATCCTTTTGAGAGAAGATATACTTCAGACTCTTGTGATCTGTGAATACTTCAAAGGTTTCACCATAAAGATAGTGCCTCCAAATCTTCAAAGCAAACACGACCGCCGCCAGCTCCAAATCGTGAGTTGGATAATTCTGCTCATGGATCTTCAGTTGTCTCGATGCATACGCCACTACATGTCCGTTCTGCATCAATACACAACCCAGACCGCATTTCGATGCATCGCTATAGATGACGAACCCTCCTGATCCTGATGGAAGTTTCAGAATCGGTGCAGAAGTCAGTCTCCTCTTCAGCTCCTGGAAACTCTTTTCACAATCAGCATTCCAGTTAAACTTCACTCCCTTCCTTGTTAACTTAGTTATTGGCAAGGCTAAGATGGAGAATCCTTCGATAAATCTTCGGTAATAACCTGCCAATCCCAAAAAGCTTCTGATCTCGGTCACGCTCTTCGGTTGCTCCCAATGAAGAATCGCTTCTACTTTTGTCGGATCCACCGAGACTCCATCCTTTGATATAACATGACCCAAGAAGTTAACCTTATCCAACCAAAACTCGCACTTACTAAACTTGGCATACAATTGATTCTCTCGCAGAATTTGCAACACTTGCGCCAAGTGTCTTCTGTGCTCCTCCTGACTTGTAGAGTAGACCAATATATCATCCATGAACATGATCACGAACTGATCCAACAATGCCTTAAAGATTCTGTTCATCAAATCCATAAATGCTGCAGGGGCATTGGTCAGACCAAACGGCATCACTAAGAATTCATAGTGTCCGTATCTGGTTCTGAATGCTGTCTTAGAAATATCTTCTTCCTTGATCCTTAATTGATGGTATCCTGACCTCAAATCGATTCTTGAGAAAACTTTTGCTGACTGCAGTTGATCAAACAAGTCGTCGATCCTCGGTAACGGATACTTGTTCTTTATTGTCACTTGGTTCAGCATCCGGTAGTCAATACATAATCTCATAGATCCATCTTTCTTCTTCACGAACAAGACTGGTGCTCCCCATGGAGACACACTCGGACGAATCAAACGTTTATCCAGTAACTCCTGAAGTTGTTCATTCAATTCCTTCAACTCAGCAGGTGCCATCCGATACGGTGCCTTCGATAATGGTGCTGTCCTCGGTATCAGGTCTATAGTGAAGTCAACATCCCATCTTGGTGGCAAACCAGGCAACTCCTCCGGAAAGACATCGATAAATTCGTTTACTACCTCAATTTCTTCTATACTAGGGGTAGTTTTCTCGACTGATAGAACAGTCGCTAAAAAGGCTTTACAACCTTTAGCTACTAGTTTCTGCACTTTCATTGCAAAAATTAGACGATTATCTTTTCTCACTCGAATACCCTGGAACAACAGTTCTTTCTTCCTAGGAATTCTGAAGTAAATTCTCTTCTTACTACAATCTACTGTAGCACCAAACTTGGCTAACCAATCCATACCGAGAATAACATCAAAATCAACCATATCAAGTAACACCAAATTAGCAGGCAACACCATACCATCAATCACAACAGAGGATCCTTCCAGATACTCAGTAACCACGACTGAGTCTCCAACAGGGGTAGAAATAGAGAGTTCATACTCGAGTCTAGAAGGTTGCCGTTCTAGACTCACAGCAAACACCACAGATATAAAGGATCTCGACGATCCTGGATCAATCAAAACCCTAGCCAGTCTATCCAGAACAAGAAGAGTACCTTCGATCACATCATCCGAAGCATGAGCCTCTTCTGCGGAGGTTAAAGCGAAAACTCTAGCTTGACCCTTCTTGCTGGTCTCCCCTCCTGGCTTCGAGTTGCGGTTGGGGCAATGTGGTGAGATGTGTCCGACTTCGTTGCAACTGTAGCATCTCCGAGTGTCTTTCGGACACGGCTTTCCTGCATGAGACTGCTGTCCACAAAATCTGCACTTTCCTCCGGCATCCGAACCATTACCACGCTGAAGTTGACGGTAAGGAACCATCACTTGACTCTGACCATTGCCACGATTCCCTTGTGGTTGGTGCTTCTGTCGCTTAGCCTGTCGATTGATAAATCTGCCACCACTCCCAAATCGCTTGAAGCCAGAGCGCTTGGAGTTGTTTTCTGAACCTTTGCTTGATCCACTTTTATGCTCCTGAGTCCTCTTGTAATCATCCTCCAGTATTGATGCTAATTCCACAGCTTTGGCCACCGTGGTTGGCTGTGAAACCAGTACCTTAGATCTTAAGCCATCGAGCAAGCCATCCACAAATCTTCTTGCCTTAACCAACTCATTTGGACAGGCGTCTGATGCAAAGCGTTGAAGCTGTTCGAACTTCGTCTCATACTGTAGAACAGACATGGAACCTTGGACTAGTTCCAGAAACTCTTTCTCCTTTCTGCGCTGAATATGCGGAGGAAAATACTTTTTGTTGAAGACTTCTTTAAATTCTGTCCATGAAATCTCTTGCTCTGCTTCAAAGTTATTACGCTCCGCCGATTCCCACCAAAACACAGCTTCGCCGACAAAGAGATACGTCGCGAACACGACTCGTTCCTCTTCTGGAACCTTCATTCCTTTGAATAATCGTTCCACCTCGACTATCCAACGCTCCGCCTTCTCTGGGTTATCTTCTCCCGAAAAAGCTGGTCCCGCTCTTTTAAACCTCTCTAGTGTTGGTGCCTTCACCTTAGGCGTACTGCTGCTGCTTCCACCATTCCTTAGTTCGCTTGCCAATTCTCTTACTATATCCGTCAGATTCTGGCTAGATGCCTCTTCCTGCGAGGAATTTGGCAGAGCACCCGATCGCCTTCCTTGATTTCCAGTCGTCACCATCACAGAAAATCTACAGCCAGGGAAAGAAGGAGAATTAGAACTTAACACCAGTGTTTCATTTTAATTCGTCCTCCAATCCATGACTCCTAATCGCAAACATCAGAGAGGATCACACAAGGCAATCAAAACACCAATATCAAAAAGGAAAGATGTCTTTTATTAATTCCACTTAGAGATTACACCTAAGCCCTGGAAAAATAGGGTTACTCAAGATTTTACTCATTTTAAAGATTTCTATTCGAGTCCCTGAACACCACATCTCAGAGGTACTCGTCTAAAATCGCTAAGGACACGTGCATAGGTGGAAACACTAGAAAATCTCCATACCAATCTATCTCCCATTCGGTCATGTGAGGCCACCTATAACCTAGGGATTTAAACCTGATATAAAGTGTATAAAAAAGATCTGAATCTTCCTTTGCACGAACGTATACTGGATTATCTAAGACCATCCGAAATTCCTGGTTAATCACGAACACGTGCTCCTCTTCGGGGTCCTCCTCCGGATCCTCTTTCGGATCTTCCTCGGGGTCCTCCTCCGGATCCTCTTCCGGATCTTCCTCGAAGTCCACCACATCTGGTTCTTCCTCTACATCAATCAAGTAAGGTTCTTCCTCCGTTCCGAGACCCATGATCTCCAACTTCCAGTTGTTCAGCCAATGACGAGCCGCCTCCTGTTGGTCCTTCTCGTAAGTCCGTCCGCTTCGCGTTAACACCATAGCCTAAAGAAAAGGGTTTATTAGCCTCTAGGTACAGTTAGGCTTCAACTCTCATTCTAGGGTTTCAATTTCTCATTCAAAGTTATCCTAATCTTTATACAGTAAACAATTATTTAAGTCATTATGAAGCTCTGATACCAAGCTGTCACGCCCCAAATTTCCAAGACCCGATTTACGCGGAAGTGCCAATCCAATGACAGTTATAGGGTAGGAAACCTGGGACTGACCGAATACTCGAGACTTCTATTGTCCCATTAAAATATCATGGGACTTGCAGGATCCATATGACTTAAACAATATTTACTTACAAAAATATAGAATAACTGAAAGGAAGTCTAATTAACTTATTACAATATCTGAAATTGTCTTATCAACCACACAAATCAAAACGTCACTCAGGCCGAAGATCAAACACCAAAATATAATAGAAACATAAAGAAACGAGTCTTCAAAGCTCCGACATCAGTCCACGTCGCTGGATGCTATCACTTCTGCTCCACCTTAATTCCTGCATCAGAGGATGCATGAGTATTCCATAGGAAATACCCAGTAGGATACAGAAAACCCACACTGGAATAATAAGAGAAGACTCCAAATAGGTATAGTTTAAAAGACTCAGGTTCATCAAAGACTGAGTTTACTTACCAACTGCCATCCTAGACACATCAAGGTCAAGGAAGAATAACTCAAAGACTCCAAACTTTCATAGAGTAGTGGAAGTATGATAGTAAAATAAGCTTCGGACATCCAAAGTGTCAGAGTACAATTTCTGCTCTCAAATCTGTCCATCAATACCAGAACATCCTAGAGGTTCTTCAAAGGAACCCGGCCATGCGTCTAGGGATGCTGGCCCCATCGGTGCTTACGGGCACAATGGGCGGAGATTGCAGACCTTCCGTAATGTCATACAATCTAAGCGCACGCGGTTGCCTTCATCGGCTGAACTACAGAGGTTCATCAAATCTAAGATCTCGCAAGATCTAGCAATGGCTCATGAGCATACTATGATTCCGACTAAGAGCTCTAAATGCTACTTAGCGGAGAAACAATTCTTGGAAATATTTGGCCTTTTCGGCAAAAGGCTTAGAACAAGACTTTCTAAATTTCGACTCTTCATAGGAGTGAAAAGCAAACATCGGACACAATCCGAATTGACTCACTAAGGAGTGTTGATATCTTAAATGAATAAGTCTGGAAACTCAAATGAGACTCGACTATAATGACTAACACCACGAGGTTTTCCAAAAGTTCATGTCTGCCATCTTCATAGTCGTACCTAACCCTAGAATTGATAATCCCCGACTCGGAATAATTCGGATGACGTGTCTCAGATAGACCACGTCAGAGACATCGAATAAAATTCAAGCTTTGAATACTCGAGTCATGAATGGACCAAAAGAAGAACAAAAGGACTATTATTATGAGACACCAAGTTTAGCTCTAAGACCCTTAATATTCTTTTAGGGTTACTGTTCTCAGTACTATATAAATCATATTATACTTGATTAAGGTCTTAAATATCAACTTAACTCGAGCCTTTTAAGTTTATTAAGATTTTAAGTCTTATATATTCAGAAACAGTGTTCTGTCCAAAACAGAACAGCTCACTATATCTGGTTACCACGTTCTGTACAAATTGATTCAATCTATGAAAGTTTTATCTTGAATAGCTTCAGATGTCTATTTTTCAGATTGATAAATAACTTCATTTTCTGATTACTGTATAATTAGTTATCATTTTTCGAATGAGGTCTGTTTGCGCAGGATTACTCCTGGCCGAGACCAATTAACTAATGTCATACTATTTTACAGTTGTACAAACTTTAGTAACTCCTTATTAGCCCTCTCTGACATTAATTTAATATCACTTATGATCTTGACAGAACCCTAATGGTTCTGAAATCTCAGTTTTTAATTCAGTTTTCCATTAGTCTTTACAACTCAATTGCTAAGTCATTTTTCTTATCTCATTATACAAGTGGTATTAACTAAGACATATAATTCTGGACGACTCTTAGGACTCGTGACACATTGACATGATGTCAGACCACATCTGAAATCTTAGAGAATGTACCTTACAAAACCCACAAGGAATGATCTCTTATTTATCTTAAGGTATACATTAATTGATTACCTAATTGATTAGTGTTGTACTAGTAGCAATAGATATAACAATACTCTTATGGAGCATGAAATACCGGACAAGAAAATGCACCGAAGTGTTTTGATATGTCACAAAGATCTGATCTTTATTCAACAGAGAGCATGAATATACATAGAGACATCGAATGATGAATAGCATAGATCAACACAAGCAATTGGAATACGATTTCAACATAAGGACGGCTATGACTTAGATCAATCATAGAAATCCATAAAAGAGCCAACTTTCGTTGGACAGCAAACTAATAGGTGATTGAGGTGAGACACAAACACCATCGAATCATGAAAACATGAGGGGATATCAACTAGGGTTCGGCATAGAAAACTCAATGGTATACGATTATACATACACGATTATAATGCATCAAATCATACGACATTCATCTCATGCAATAATACTTAATGACTTACAATTTGAAATATCGTAGGCCATAGAATCAGCAATATCTCGACTCAAATCAATCAATATCAGAGAAGAAAATTAGTGGGAAAAGATATCCTACTTGATTGAAGATACCGAATTCCTGCGAACACGCTAGACTCCAAAAGTGCCGCACCACCACCTCGCCGGTCGACACGCTTGGACCACCACGATCACCACTAAAGATAGGCTGCTGCCGGTCGGAAAAGGGAGAGGAAGAGGTCGAGCTAAAGGTGCACACTAGCTGATTTGATGGCTAAGGCACTTAAGCAAAAACCGACCCACTAGAGCATCTATTTATAGACTTTTTAGATGATTCTCCACCGTTGATCTTCCTTCCAAAACAAGGGCCTAGCTCCATCCAAAGAAAAATCCAGAGTTCCAACTTCCCATAACCCTCTTCGGTTTCCCAATTTGGAAAACTTTTGAGTTAATAGGGTCAAATACCTAGAATTTGGAATAACTCTCAACCAATTCCATTATGCAACTCTCAACCAACTTTATTAACACATCTCGATCCTTACTCTTATTAAGTTGTTTAGAGTTTCCACAGTAACAACCACCAACCCACTCAATTACTTAAATAATATCTTATGATAATTCCCAAATCAAATTGATTTCCAAAAAGGGTAATCCATTAATTACAATTAATGAAATTTCAAACAAAAAAGGTCCCCACCACATGGCGCCCAAGGGTGTCCACGTGGCCCTCTAATGGTTCTCTCGCGTCTTAGATCACAGTTCTCCGATGAACGGTTAAGATGGCTTACACGCGTGATGTGCAGTTCCACCGTGCACGAGTCCTACACCTGGTAGCACGTCCATTAGGCTCCGCCACACGTATACTCGCCCGCGTGACTAGCCCTAGCCCTGGCACTCATGTGGCCCTGGCGTCATGTGTATTCAACCCCTGGCGTCAGACGGGTTACAGCGCTAGGTCTAGTCCTCGCGCTCGGTAAAACCTGCCCAATCTGGTTAAACAATCTCATTGATCAACAAACAATCAAGACAGATACGAAAACCTTCCTATTTTAGACCAGATTCCTAAAATAGCAGTTTTCGTAGACATACCGATTTTTTGGGCGTTACATTACGCTCCCGTAATAGACCAAAAAATTCATCTATAACCTGTATAAACCAACAACATATTAAGAAATTGGCAATATTCAAACAATAATCGACTTTAGGAATAGTCGTGTCTTCGACATACACGACTATGCGTAAAGTCGAGTACTTTATATACCATTTTATGAATAGTCGAGTATGTTATATACGACTTTAGGAATAGTCGAGTATTTTATATACGACTTTAGGAATAGTCGAGTATGTATACTTACATTGGTGTTAATTTCTGTTGTTTGGAGGAGGGATACGTACTCATCATCACATAGCGTTGGGATTGGATAAGCCTTCCTTGGATTGGCTATCCATCCTGATATTTCGACTCTATCCCGTTCTAACAACACCCCCATGTCGAAGCATAACTCCAAATTACCATAGTTTTCTGGGAGTTCAACTTTATGCTTAGCCTTTTCTGGGGTTTGGAGGACATCAACGTCAAGAGGCTGGGATGACGTTAAGCCAGTTGCCTCCTTCACCTCCTCCTCCTTCACCTCCTCCGTTGCCTCATCCTCATCCTTCTTCTCCTCCTCCTCCTTTGCCAATTCATCCTCGTCCTTCTTCTCCGCCTCCTCCTTTGCCCATTCATCCTCCTTGGCCATTTGGATATCCGACTGCTGTAGGGAAGAGATCACCTCATCGATGATAGAGGTTGTTTGTCGGTCGGATAAGGTATCTTCAGAGTTGGCATTATGATCTTCTGCCAAATTCTTCCTTGCCTTCTCCTCCGCCATTCTCCGTATATGGTCATCTTCCCTAAGCCTTTGCAATTCCCTCGCAGAGACAGTCCTCATTCTCCTCCTTACCACTACACCAGGGGGGAATCTGTCCCGGCCGTACGTCGGACGGGACTCCTCTTCTACATGCTCCATGTGTTCGTCAAATTCTGGTTGGAGCTTCTTCAAAAACAACTTCGCGGCGGATCTCTTTGTAGCCCGTTGAATCTTATCTTCCACATCCGCCTGCTTTATGGGAGCTAAAATGACATTTTCAATATTCGTGTTAGTAGCAGCAAGAAATATAACATAGTCGTGTAGAATGCATCACAAAAAATTAGCTAGTTGTGTTGAATGCAAGACGAAAAATTAGCTAGTCGTGTTCAATGCGACACAAAAATTGGCTAGTCGTGTTGCATGCAACACGGAAAATTAAATAATCGTGTTACAACTTACCTTTACCCCAGTTCAAGGAATCGCTAGCTGACTTGTGCGCCAGCTCCTTTCTGCGCATGGCCATCGGAGTTTGCTTCACGTGGTCCTTGTCATCGGGCCGCTTCTTTGCCTCCTCGTTGTGATGGACCGATGACTTCGTTATCCTCTCCTTCTTCTGTGATTCCTTCGTCTCCTTCTTTAGCTCTTCACTCTTCTCCTCCTTGGGATGCTCAAAGTTGTGACCCTCTAACAACGTTGACGCTGTGGCGGCAGATGCCTTGATACAGTGAAGAACCTCTCGCAGAGGTCCGACGGGCCTTCCCATCTCCTCATACGACAACAGAGCGATCTCAATTAGTGACTGTATGCCCTGAAGCGAACCCTCCAATCGCCCCAGGGCAGTAGACTGAGCAGCCGTCCTCGAGGAAGAGCGGGTAGGTTGTTTAGGATTCCTCTTTATTTCTGGCCTCTCCGTCTTATGTCGTCGCGGAGGAGGGGCCACTGGGGGAGGCAAAGGAATGAGAGATGCCTCTTTGGCCATGGGGATGATGACATCGACGACATCTTCCCATACGTCGAGATTATCGAATAGACCCTTCTAGTAGTCGGTCATACGGTGCTTCTTCTGTGCACCCATCTTCACCTCTGTAATTAGGGCCCCACTTCCTGGCCACCTTTTCGCCCTTGGACTGGTAGGGCTGAACGCAGCATGGAAGATTGTCGTGTGCTAAAAAAACCAAATCTGCATAGTAATCAGATGAAAACATTAGTAAAAGTCGTGGATACAGTCAAGTCGTGTACTATTATAGTCGACTATAATAGTACACGACTAGAAATTTAGTCATGTCGTATGCAACACAACTACATAATTAGACGTGTTGTGTAATAGACGACTATATATCAAGTCGTATTGTATAATACACGACTATAAGTAAAGTCGTGTTGCATAATAAACGACATTAATAAAAGACGTGTTGCATAATACACGACACTTAGAGCCTATCAAAGACTGTAAAAAACATACAAATACTACATACCTGAAGGACATATGAGGCGCCGTTTAGGTATTCACCTCCCAGCCCTTTACTTCTCTCACCCACTAGTCTGCTGGTGTGGGTTATACCAGAAACCAGCATCGTATGAATAGCCTCAGCCCAATTGTATGAGCTCATTCTTGGGAGGTCTTCAATGTAAGGGTAGAAAGAGGGATGCACCACTCTCGTGCTATGTGGAAACAGCACCGTGGAGATGAGGAGGGAGATGATCATCCTCGCCATGTCCTCCTCTGGCATCTTCATTTCGCCCTCGCTAAGCTTCTTAATGATTTCTTCAATATGTGGAATATCCGGTTTCCTTACGGTGAAGTACTTTCTGAAGAATTCACATTCTGCTCGCCGTGGCACAGAGGGATGGATCTCAACTCTTTTGCCCTTAGCGGGCAATCCAATGATAAGAGCAACTTTTTGCTCTGTGAAATGTAGCGTTCTCCCCTTGATATTGAAGACCTTCGCCTCCTCATCCCAATACCTAACCAAATGGTCGATGAGGTTCCGAGAAACAACTACGTCCTCGCCTTCAAAGATGACAGAGAACCCAGCTTCTTTGATCAGTTGGCAACATCTTTGGTGACGCCGTAAGAGGGCCGCACACTTTTTCATCGCTCCCGGTTGACAAAACGTCCGAACCGCCAGTCGTGGATTGCATGTTTTCTTGCCTGATCGGTCCATCGGAGCCTTCCTCTTCCTGTCCCTCTGTCTTTGCTCCCGAGGTGCAATGAAGAATTCCTGATCTTCCTCCTCTTCCGATGGTATTTCCTCCATATACTCATCTTCTTTTGTATCCATCTACAATGAGATAGGTAGAGTGGTCAGTAGAACAGTCATGTTGGAAACACAGGCAATCATAATAGTCGTGTTGCATCATACATGACTAACGCTCAAGTCGTGTTGTATATAATACGACTTTATGCTTCATCTTAAATATTAAAAATCTTAAATTCTGAGCTTCTGGAACTAAAATAAGTAAGGATTTTTCTAACTTACCGTGGTTTAGTGGTGTGTATGTGTGTATTTCCTCGTACGCGCCATTCAAACGCTTCCTCGCCGCAAACCGAAAATCAATCATACACTCCGCCGGTTGCTTGAAGGCGCGGGGAGCCGCAGGGGAAACTTAACTTGTTTTTCCCCGAAATCCCAGGAGTTTTACGCGACAAATCGCTGCCCAAACCGCACTCTCCGTCAGTCGTGTCGTCGAAATCCAACAGAGAGTGCCGGAGAAATCGAGTAGGGTGGACGTTAAATCGGGTCTTCAAAAACCGTGCAGCTGAAAATCGACGGAGGACTCGCCGGCGGCGTTGCGGTCTGGAAATCGCCGGAAACCCTCTTTTTTTTTCGTGTCGTATCCAACATGCCCTATTCGCCCAGTAATAACACGATAAATATACAAGAGGGGCATTTTTGGTACTCTAAATATAGATTCCAGGGGATATGAGATAACACGAGAAAAGCCAGGTGATATGGAAAAAGTAAACTTGGCGCCAGGTAATATGTAAAAAGCCCCACCTTATTAGCTGCAGACTGCAGTTTGTACTTAGAATCCAAACTTCCTTCGTCAGAACCAATGTACGCGAGAGTATTCATGCCGATCAAAATTGTTTGCAAAGCATGCATATAATAGCTAGTATGGAAGAAATTGGTTTATAGCATCGAGGTTGCAGGCAATGACTAAACCAAAAAACAGGCATATAAAAAAGAACAAGCTGTAATCAGTTATGAATTTACATTAAAAAAATAAGCAGATATAC
This sequence comes from Houttuynia cordata, assembly GCA_039654745.1. Taxonomy (NCBI): domain Eukaryota; kingdom Viridiplantae; phylum Streptophyta; class Magnoliopsida; order Piperales; family Saururaceae; genus Houttuynia; species Houttuynia cordata. The sequence goes on along the minus strand of CM077502.1, from coordinate 60,445,566 downwards.
AGTTTCACCCTTAGAAGGGTAATAGCTGTAATCAGTTATGAATTGTTAACATTAGTTGAACGATTGAGGCGATTCTATGTGGCCATGCAGCTGCTCTTATGCTGATCGTGGTTGAATTTACTTTTTTGTCAGGCAGATATTCCTACTTAACATGACAAGATTAGTCCTCATTTGTCAATGTGCTTTATTTCACCCCCTTCCATATGCTCCCTCCATACATATGTCCTCATTAGAAACTGAAACCCAAAATAAACTAAAATCAGTTTAACTGATGCAACTATTCGCATTCAAATCGTCCGTGAGGACTCACAGCCACTGCGATGTGAGGCCCAATAACACAAAGAAACACCTAGGAAACCAAACTGCCCATTTAAAGTCCGTTTTAAATGTCCCGAGTTGCTTTGTGTTATGGGGGCCTCACACCGAAGTGGCTGAGGTCCTCACAGACGAGCTGAACCCGCAACTATCTGAGGTTTTCACACCTTACAATACGTTTCAGCAAGGCAAGAGAGAGTCCACAGCCACTGCACTTAGCTTTACTTGTTACTTAATCAATTTAGGTTTATGAATTGTTGGTAACATATTAAAACTTTGCAAGAATATCTTCGACTATCGATCTCAGCTTACTGAAGTTGACGTTTCTTTCTATTTAATTCATTCTCACGCCCTTTCCAAACACAATATAACCCGAATTTGCATAGAACGCACGAGAGTTCCCATGGGCAAACTGCCTAACATAACATCGAACTCCAACCTTAGGCACACACAAAAAATAAAATCCAACCTTAGTCTAGCTATTCCTTTATGTAATAGTCTAGCTATTTAGTACTAAGAAATTAGGTTGTATCATCACCTAATCATCCCACGATATAAGAAATTTAGACTTACTATTACCGAAAACCAAAAAATTTAACTTATAGTATAAAGAAATCTAGACATCTGAGGTTTGAATTGTTAGGTACCAATATACACAATCAGAACAAGGGGGCAAATGTCCTTAGAAGAGAAATGCAACCTACTTGATGGTAATGTTGGTAGAAAAATTAAGCCACCAGTATCAGGAATAGTAAACTATATGTTGTCAGAATATAAAATTAACTTTATACTAACTTGTTTCCTAATAGCTGTGGCTATTGTGAAATAATGGTTATTGACCATGGCATTGAAGGCAAGATGTTGATTTCCTGGTTTGAGGCATAAATTGCCTTTCCCTTGGTCATTTTATCCATGTACGATTATGCGTGCATGTACGTAAGTTTGGGTGTAATTTTTCTGACAACTTGTTTCTTACTAGCTTGATCTATCTATATATAGAGGGATGATACAGTGAGCCGCATATTTTGTGAGCCGGTTGAGCCGTGCTCATCGTGGTTACTCGTTTCTAATCGCACGGCCCAAAGTAAGGTGCTCTCCCAGCCAATCACGTTTTAACTAATTATATTTTTTATTATTCCAAAAATACCCTCATCTCCCTCACTTCACTCCTTCCTTCCTCCCGATGGACAAACTCAATCAGCTTTCCCTCACCCTTGCCCTCTCCACCGAGCTTGGCCGCCCCATATGCTCTGGCGGCTTCCTCGATCTCATTGTCTCCACCTTGCAGCTCCTTCTTCTCTGATTCGATCTCGTCGTCTCCGTCCTTCTCCTTCTTCGATTCGTCCCAATCAGCACCTTCTCTCTCTCCACCCCATCTACTCCACAGTCTCATCAAGCATGCTCTCTTGGTCACATCGGCTAGGTTAACCCTCCTAGACTTTGCTCTCCTGCATCGAACCCAGCTCGCCGCAGACCCTCCACCGGTGCCAGTAGGCGTGGAAGCAAGGATGAACATCAAGACGGCGGCGAGGAGGCTTAAGCTATAAATGCATCCTACTTCTCTCCGGTGTTGGTGTTATCTGAACAATGCCATCCTCTCTACGAATTCCTGGATCAGCCACTTTGCGAGGCTTGGGGAAATTCGGACTGCCCGATGAGTGTTCAATGAAATCCCCCACAAGAATGTGTCTCATGGAATTCGATTATTTCTAGGTACTTTCAGAATGGACGTCTTGCTGAGGCGCTTCATCTGTTTGACCAAATGCCGAAGAGGAATATGTCCTCTTGGAATGCTGTGGTTTTTGGGTTTGTGAAGAATCAGATGGTGAATGAAGCGCGGCGGTTTTCGATGCGATGCCCAGTCGGAATGTCATGTCCTGGAATACCATGGTTAGAGGGTATGTTCAGGATGGGAGGGTCACGGAAGCAGAGCATCACTTTTGGCAAATGCCTGAGAAGAATGAAAAAATCTATTTTGTTCAATGATTAAAGCCTATGAGAGGAACGGATTTGGGCTTTGATTCAGACTGTGTTTGTTGTTTAGGCTCTAATCACCATGTATATCAAGTGTGGAAACCTTGTAAGAGCAAAACACATATTTGATGGAGTACGTCTAGCATCACCAAAAATCATCACCAAACTCCATCACCCCCGTCATGTGGGCGTGGAGCCCACCAAATTCAGGGCAAAATTGGCGGGGGGTGATGGAGTTTGGTGATGATATTTGGTGACAAAAACATTTTTCTATTTGATGCATTCTCTTCAAAAGATCTGGTTATGTGGAACTCCATGATTACAAGGTATGTTCAAAATGGATTAGGCAATGAAGCCTTGCAAATGTTTGAAAGGATGTGTTTTGCTGGTATGTGCCCAGATGATGTTACATTCGTTGGGGTCCTCTCTGCTTGTAGCCACAGTGGTAAGGTAAAAGAAGGGGACCAACTTTTCAAGTCAATGGTTACTGATTATCAAATTGAGCCCCAAACTGAGCAATACACTTGCATGGTGAATCTGCTTGGACGAGCAGGGCATGTTAATGAGGCAATGGATTTGATCGAGGGAAATGTTAACAGAGGCAGGCTATTCTCCTGATTGTAGTTTTGTGCTTCATGATGTCGACGATGAGCACAAGGTACATAGCTTGGGTTACCACAGTGAAAAATTGGTAGTGGCATATCAGCTTCTTAAGGTCCCAAAAGGCTTACCAATTGTGTTATGAAAAATCTATAGGTTTCTGGCGATTGCATATGGCAATTAAATTGATTGCCAAGTTAACTGACCGTGAGATTATCTTGAGACATGCTGATAGATTCCATCACTTCCAAAATGTTCTGTGATTATGTATCTTACGGGAATTGGCTCTCTTTGTATTTTTGCAATCACAAATGCCCCAGAGGAAATCGGCTCTCCTTTATTACATGTGGGTAGATAGCAGCATGTTATACCTTTTTATAACAAGGAATATTATTTTTTTTCTCAAGTTTGAAACAGGATACCATTTGGTGGAACAAATGATTATTGAAACAGGATAATCAAGTTTCTCAAGTTTGAAACAAGATACCAAAAATTGATTATTGAAATAATATGATTGCTATCAATGGTTTCAAGCAACTTGTGGTTCTGGTTATGCACCACATAACTTACAAGAAGAGGGCTTTTACAGAGTGCAACTCAACGTATGAAAATGGGGAAGATGGTAATATGAAAAGAGAGCAGATGACACAAACCTATTCACTGAGGCTGAATCTGTGGTTTCCATGGTTTCTCTAACAGAAAGAAGTAGTTGAAGTCTATGACTTATAGATTGAATTTTTTGTTGTTAGGGAGATTATTAAATATTGCCCGTTTACATTTTGACAAATTAAATTGTTTGTAGATAAACCTATTTACAAACTTGTAATATTTTTCACTGTAACTTTGCTCCATTCATGTTTGGCAAATGACAATGATTGTAAACTTGAATTGAACACATCATATTTTCAATGAAGTCGGTAAGGGGAATATTTTCTAGGATTAGTACATGAGGGGAAGTGTCGTAAAGTGATTGTATAATCTTGGATCAATATTATGCATGGGCATCTTTTTTAAAAAAAATTGGAAGCTTGCACATGAATTAGACTTGAATTACACTCTTGAGTGAATGACATTGTAATGAATCACATAAACAAAAGTAAATGGAAAAATTGATTTATCTAAATGTCTCATCAATGTATCTTTTTGTAAAGCCCGATTTCGACATTGCTTTACTTGCAAAATAGAGGAGACTTTCAAATACAAAATCCTCTTCCTTTAAAACTGTTTATTCACTAAACTCGAGTGATGTAAATAATTACATAGAATACACCAGAATTTCTTTTTATCCAAATTGCAATCTTCACACGTACATAGCTTGATCACCATTTAATGCAGCATTTCAATAAATTAACCACTGGATCTTTAGATGGATCCATAGCCCAATCATTCCCATCTAAATGGCGGGAACACAAACAGAACTTCGGGCGGATTTCTGAAAATCAAAGCCACACAAACACAAACTGCAGCAATCGCCACCAAAGAAAGCAATTACTGGTCTATAGACCAGATACCGGCTTGCATTGCAATAAATCAGATGCTGCTGATCACACGCCTTTCAATAAGGCTCCAAAGCTCTTAACCTGTTCTTTTCAATCTGGAAGCCAGTTAGTTTATCAAAGCCATAACAACCAGGTTGATTGGGCGTACCCCCTCGAATGTCAAGAACCAAATGCCCAGACTCTGAATTCTTCTTGGTTCCGTTGACCAAGATAAATGTAGAAGAAATAACCTCTTAGACTTGCATAATCGTCAGGTGCAAAACCAGAGCTGTCATAAGCAGTTTTCCATGCACTGAACCCCACCTAAGTCATAAAACCCATCAGTATAATTGAAACCTGGAAAACTTCAAACATATCACATTGTTTAAGATAAGAGAAATCTTCCTTCATAACTTTTTTCACAACAAAATCTGTTCTCATATCCTTAATTTAACAGATGCCATAAGAGAGAAACTTGCAATGTTGGCAACGGTATGCTCACTTGATGCAATACTATAAGAAATTTAACAACTCAAAACACTATAACCATGGCATTCCAGGACACGACATTCCGACTGGGCATCGCATCGAAAATCGCCGTGTTTCATTCACCATCTGATTCTTCACAAACCAAAAAACCACTGCATTCCAAGAGGACATATTCCTCTTCTGCATTTGGTCAAACAGATGAAGCGCCTCCTCAGGATGTCCATTCTGAAAGTACCCAGAAATAATTAAATTCCACGACACATTATTGTGGGGAATTTCGCTGAACACCCATCGGGCAGTCCGAATTTCCCCAAGCCTCGCATAGTGGCTGATTCGGGAATTGGCGGAGAGGATGGCATTGTTCAGATAACACCAGCACTGGGGAGAAGTAGGATGCATTTACAACTGAAGCCTCCTAGCAGCCGTCTTGATGTTCATCCTTGCTTCCGCGCCTGCGGGTACAGGTGGAGATGGAGGGTCTGCGGCGAGCTGGGTTCGATGCAGGAGAGTAAAGTCTAGGAGGGTTGACATAGCTGATGTGGCCAAGGACTATGGAGTAGATGGGGTGGAGAGAGAGAGAGAAGGTGTTGATTGGGACGAATCGGAGAAGGAGAAGGACGGAGACGATGAGATCGAATCAAAGAAGAAGGAGCTGCAAGGTGGAGACGACGAGATCGAGGAAGCTGCCAGAGCATATGGGGCAGGCAAGCTCGGTGGAGAGGGCAGGGGTGAGGGAAAGCTGATTGGGTTTGTCCATCGGGAGGAAGGAAGGAGTGAAGTGAGGGAGATGAGGGTATTTTGAAATAATAAAAAATAGAATTAGTTAAAACGTGATTGGCTTGGAGAGCGCCTTATTTTGAGCCGTGCGATTAGAAACGAGTTACCACGATGTGCGCGGCCAGTTGAGCCGCGCACATCGTGGTCACTCGTTACTAATCGCATCCAAAGTGAGGCACTCTCCCAGCCAATCACATTTTAACTAATTTTATTTTTTTATTATTCCAAAAATACCCTCATCTCCCTCACTTCACTCCTTCCTTGCTCCCGATGGACAAACCCAATAAGCTCTCCCCTGCCCTCTCCACCCAGCTCGCCTGCCCCGTATGCCCTGGCGGCTTCCTCGATCTCATCGTCTCCACCTTACAGCACCTTCTTCTCTGATTCGATATCGTCGTCTCCGTCCTTCTTCTTCTCCGATTTCGTCCCAATCAGCACCTTCTCTCTCTCCACCCCATCTCCCCATCTACTCCACAGTCTCATCAAGCATGCTCTCTTGGCCACATCGGTAGGTCAACCCTCCTCGACCTAGACTTTGCTCTCCTGCATCGGACCCAGCTCGCCGCAGACCCTCCACCTCCACTTGTATCGGCAAGCGCGGAAGCAAGGATGAACATCAAGACAGCAGCGAGGAGGCTTCGGCTGTAAATGCATCCTACTTCTCCCCGGTGCTGGTGTTATCTGAACAATGCCCTCCTCTCCGCCAATTCCCGGATCAGCCACTATGCGAGGCTTGGGGAAATTTGGACTGCCCGATGAGTGTTCGATGAAATTCCCCACAAGAATGTGTCTCGTTGAATTCGATTATTTTTGGGTACTTTCAGAATGGACGTCCTGAGGAGGCGCTTCATCTGTTTGACCAAATGCCGAAGAGGAATATGTCCTCTTGGAATGCAGTGGTTTTTGGGTTTGTGAAGAATCAGATGGTGAATGAAGCTCGTCGGTTTTCAATGCGATGCCCGGTCGGAATGTCGTGTCCCGGAATGCCATGGTTATAGTGTTTTGAGTTGTTAAATTTGTTACAGTATTGCATCAAGTGAACATACTGTTGCCAACATTGAGAGTTTCTCTCTTATGGCATCTGTTAAATTAAAGTATCTGAGAACAGATTTTGTTGTGAAAAAAGTTATGAAGGAAGATTTCTCTTATCTTAAACAATGCGATATGTTTGAAGTTTTCCAGGTTTCAATTATACTGATGGGTTTTATGACTTAGGTGGGGATCGGTGCATGGAAAACTGCTTATGACAGCTCTGGTTTTGCACCTGAAGATTATGCACGTCTAAGAGGTTATTTCTTCTACATTTATCTTGCTCAATGGAAAATCAAGAAGAATTCAGAATCTGGGCATTTGGTTCTTGACATTCTAGGGGGTACGCCCAGACAACCTGGCCGTTATGGCTTTGATAAACTAACTGGCTTCCAGATTGAAAAGAACAAGTTAAGAGCTTTGGAGCCTTATTGCAAGGCGTTGATCAGCAGCATCTTGATTTATTGCAATGCAAGCCGGTATCTGGTCTATAGACCACTAATGCATTCTTCGGTGGCAATTGCTGCAGTTTGTGTTTGTGTGGCTTTGATTTTCAGTAATCCACCCGAAGTTCTGTTTGTGTTCCCGCCATTTAGATGGGAATGATTGGGCTATGGATCCATCTAAAGATCAAGTGGTTAATTTATTGAAATGCTGCATTTAAATGGTGATCAAGCTATGTACGTGTGAAGATTGCAATTTGGATAAAAGAAATTCTGGTGTATTCTATTTAATTATTTACATCCCTCGAGTTTAGTGAATAAATAGTTTTAAAGGAAGAGTATTTTGTATTACGGTTTCTTGGAAAGGCTCCTCTATTTTGCAAGTAAAGCAATGTCGAAATCGGGCTTTACAAAAAGATACATTGATGAGACATTTAGATAAATCAATTTTTCCATTTACTTTTGTTTATGTGATTCATTACAATGCCATTCACTCAAGAGTGTAATTCAAGTCTAATTCATGTGCAAGCTTCCAATTTTTTTTTAAAAAAGATGCTCATGCATAATATTGATCCAAGATTATACAATCACTTTACGACACTTCCCCTCATGTACTAATCCTAGAAAATATTCCCCTTACTGACTTCATTGAAAAATATATTGTGTTCAATTCAAGTTTACAATCATTGTCATTTGCCAAACATGAATGGAGAAAATTACAGTGAAAAATATTACAGGTTTGTAAATAAGTTTGTCTACAAGCAATTTAATTTGCCAAAATGAACTGACAATATTTAATGATCTCCCTAACAACAAAAAATTCAATCTATAAGTCACAGACTTCAACTACTTCAATCTAAAAGCCCTCGTCTTGTAAATTAGGTGGTGCATAACCAGAACCACAAGTTGCTTGAAACCATCGATAGCAATCATATTATTTCAATAATTAGTTGTTGGTATCTTGTTTCAAACTTGAGAAACTTGATTATCCTGTTTCAATAATCAGTTGTTCCACCAAATGTTATCTTGTTTCAAACTTGAGAAAAAAAAAGCAATATTCCTTGTTATAAAAATGTATAACATGCAGCCATCTACCCACATGTAATAAAGGAGAGCAGATTTACTCTGGGGCATTTGTGATAGCAAAAAAAACAAAGAGAGCCGATTTCCGTAAGAAACATAATCACGGAACATTTTGGAAGTGATGGAATCTATCAGCATGTCTCAAGATAATCTCACGGTCAGTTAACTTGGCAATCAATTTAATTGCCATATGCAATCGCCAGAAACCTATAGATTTTTCATAACAGAATTGGTAAGCCTTTTGGGACCTTAAGAAGCTGTTATGCCACTACCAATTTTTCACTGTGGTAACCCAAGCTATGTACCTTGTGCTCATCGTCGACATCATGAAGCACAAAACTACAATCAGGAGAATAGCCTGCCTCTGTTAACATTTCCCTCGATCAAATCCATTGCCTCATTAACATGCCCTGCTCGTCCAAGCAGATTCACCATGCAAGTGTATTGCTCAGTTTGGGGCTCAATTTGATAATCAGTAACCATTGACTTGAAAAGTTGGTCCCCTTCTTTTACCTTACCACTGTGGCTACAAGCAGAGAGGACCCCAACGAATGTAACATCATCTGGGCACATACCAGCAAAACACATCCTTTCAAACATTTGCAAGGCTTCATTGCCTAATCCATTTTGAGCATACCCTGTAATCATGGAGTTCCACATAACCAGATCTTTTGAAGAGAATGCATCAAATATGTGTTTTGCTCTAGCAAGCTTTCCACACTTGATATACATGGTGATTAGAGCCTAAACAACAAACAGAGTCTGAATCAAAGCCCAAATCCATTCCTCTCATAGGCTTTAATCATTGAGCAAAAGAAACTTTTTCATTCTTCTCAGGCATTTGCCAACAGTGATGCTCTGCTTCCGTGACCCTCCCATCTTGAACATACCCTCTAACCATGGCATTCCCGGACATGACATTCCGACTGGGCATCGCATCGAAAACCGCCGCGCTTCATTCACATCTGATTCTTCACAAGCCCAAAAACCACTGCATTCCAAGAGGACATATTCCTCTTCGGCATTTGGTCAAACAGATTGAAGCGCCTCAACAGGACGTCCATTCTGAAAGTACCCAGAAATAATCAAATTCCACAAGATACATTCTTGTGGGGAATTTCGTTGAACATTCGTCGGTTAGTTCGAATTTCCCCAAGCCTCACATAGTGGCTGATCCGGGAATTGGTGGAGAGGATGGCATTGTTCAGATAACAACAGCACCGGGGAGAAGAGGATGCATTTATAGCTGAAGCCTCCTCGTCGCCGTCTTGATGTTCATCCTTGCTTCCGAGCCTACCGGTACAGGTGGAGGTGGAGGGTCTGCGGCGAGCTGGGTTTGATGCAGGAGAGCAAAGTCTAGGTCGAGGAGGGTTGACCTAGCCGATGTGGCCAAGAGAGCATGCTTGATGAGGCTGTGGAGTAGATGGGGAGATGGGGTGGAGAGAGAGATGGTGCTGATTGGGACGAATCGGAGAGGGAGAAGGACAGAGACGACAAGATCGAATCAGAGAAGAAGGTTCTGCAAGGTGGAGACGACAAGATCAAGGAAGCTGCCAGAGCATATGGGGCATGCGAGCTCGGTGGATAGGGCAGGGGTGAGGGAGAGCTGATCGGGTTGTCCATCGGGAGCAAGGAAGGAGTGAAGTGAAAGAGATGAGGGCATGTTTGGAATAGTAAAAAATAGAATTAGTTAGAACGTGATTGGCTGGGAGAGCGCCACACTTTAGGCCGTGCGATTAGAAATGAGTGACCATGATGAACGCAGCTCACCAAAACATGCGACTTTCTATATATATATATATATAGGGAAAAGTTTAAATGAGATCGCTCTCATATAGCTTATATGAGGCCACTTTGAATCGTAGCCCTTCGATCTTGATCTAACGGCTACATATAGCCATAATGATCTCACCCACTCCCTGATGTGACACACCCACCTACCCACTGATTTAATATCCATCCTCCGATCGGAATCCAACGGCTATAAGAATTGGCCTCATGCTCCTTATATGAGAACGATCTCATGTAAACCCCTCTCTCTCTCTCTCTCTATATATATATATATATACGAAGACGGTTTACATGAGATCGTTCTTATATGAGCATGAGACCAATCTTTTGAGTCATTGGATTCCGATCCGATGGTGGGTATCAAAACAGTGGATATGTTAGTGTATCAAATCACTGGTAGGTGAGTTTCTTGTAGCCGTCAAATCAAGATCCAACGGCTAGGACTTGAACTGGCCTTGTAGAAGCCAAATGAGATGAGAAAAGTTTAAATGAGATCATTCTCATTTGGCTTATACGAGACCAGTTCAAGTTGTAGCCATTAGATCTTGATTTGACGGCTACAAGGATGAGTGATGGGTCATACTCACTTACCCACTTATTTGATATCCACCATTAGATCGGAATCCAATGACCCAAAAGATTGTTCTCATGCCCCTTATATGAGAACGATCTCATGTAAACCTTTCTCTCTCTCTCTCTCTCTCTCTCTCTTTCTATAAGGAAGACTAGGTGGAGGAGGAGGAGGCGGCGGCGACGAAAGAGAAAGATATCGCTACCTCTAGCATTTCCCTCCCACATTTTTTTTACTCCCCTCCTACATCTCTACATCTGCTCCTCCAACTGCTTTGGTGCCTCCGCCTCCTCCATTGTCTTCTCTGAAAGTGCTCTTTAGTCCTAGAGGGGGTGTGTGAATAAGATAACCACTTAAAAATTCTCACTCTATTTTACTAACAGATAATATTAATTTAAACAATCATTCAATGCAATATTCTCTCATTAGTATGTAATTGAAAGCGCATGAGTGAGAGAGACTTAAGAGGTGTGGAATGTGTGTATGTAATAATATGCCAGATGGGCAAACACAATCAATCACACAAAAATTTATAGTGGTTCGCCGCTAAGCAACTCGCTTCAACAGGTACGTCCACTCTTGGAATACCTAATCCAAGGGACCTCCGACATCCACTAAGTGAAGGTTTTTAGCTCACCCATAAGATCATACACTTACCGGTGTAGCTTGGATCACTGGGAACCATACAAGAGTGAATCCACACTCACTATGGTTCACACCGACCCAACTCTCTCAAAAGAGTGGTTCGACCCTATGGTCTATACCACAATCTAATACAAGCAAAGAAGATGTTTAAGAGTACTTACTCTAGGATAGAGAAGTGACTAGAGTACATACTCTGGAAGGGAGGATGTAAGATATCCTACCCGTTTTGCTCAAAGTAGTCTTGAGCTAATGGTCTTCCATTGTCCATCTTTGATTCAATTAATAATGCTCTGAAATTGTAGAGGCTTTTTGGACAAGGGATTTGTTTTTCTAAGAATTTTCCTATGGGATTAAGTGAAACCATAACTAAAAGTACTTTGAACTACTCTCAAGGGACAAGAGTATGAACCCATTGAATCACTAACGAGGGACCGAAGAGCAGATTAAAGTAAGTAAGACCTTTGAGAGGATTTCCAAGTCTTTGGTTCCAAATCAAGTGGGGGTTTTTAGTTTCCAAAGGGTGATTCTAAATGCCACCAAAGCCACCACCTCTTCATCATTCAAGACCACCACCTATGAGTCAAGGGTCCAAAATTTGAATTTAACCACCCTCTTACTCGCATCAACCTCGATAATAGAAGCCCACACTTTTTTCCAGAGATCAAGGCCTTCTCCAACATCAATTTGAACATTTTCTAACATGGAGGCCTTCACATTAAAATATTATATTTCCCTTTTCAAAATCTCATTTATATCAAATAAAATAAGTGTACGTTAACTTATCTCATTTAGATCTAGAAACACCATCAATCTTAGGACCACCTTTACTTTGGCTTCTAAGTTAAAATATGAATTGTGAACTGTGATGTGTGATATATGATATATAAAATAGTGGTTTTCAAATCACATTTTGACCTCCGATGTGGAGGTGGTCATGGTGGGGAGAAGAAGAGGACGTGATGGTGGAGGAGGTAGTAGTGGTGGTGGTGGTGGTGATGGCAGAGGTGGTTGCAGTGGTGCAAGAGGTGGTGATGGAGGAGGGAGTGACAAAAGAGGAGGAGGCAGTGACGAAGAGGAGGAGCTGGTGGTGGTGGTAGCGGTGGCTGTGGTAGAGGAAGAGGTGGTGCCAGAAGAGGAGGTAATGGAGTCGAGGAAGGAGATGGAGACAATGGTGGAGGTGGAGGCACTGGAGGAGGGAGTCACCACGGATGTGCGAGGGGAAGGGTAGTGGGAATGAAGGTAAAAAGGAAGAGAAAGATAGAGGCACTTATGACTTTTTGTGCCACATGTGTGATTGCTCCCATGTGCCCAGGGTCGATACTGCTAATACATATTGTGGATGACCATTTTTATGTAAACAGTCTACATGAAGGTCAATATGGTGAAAGCCTTAGCCAAAATATGCATACATATTTTAGAGTCAGATCCACTCAATAGGCTAGACCAATATGTAGCCTTGAGAAGGGAAAAGGAAACTAACAGAAGAATGATAATATGATAAATAGCAAGATATGAAACCCTTATCTTAGAGGTTGTTTGGAACCCCTAAAGGGATTGGCTTTAGGGTTTTAGCTCAAATCATGGTGTCCGATCATTCTTCTTTCTCATTTAAGGAAAAACCCATGGAGAAGGGTTAACGTACAAATGGCCTTTAAGCCCTTTTCTTTTAAAGTCATTGGGGGAGCCGAGCATTGCTTTAACGAGATGAGTAATGCAACCCATACATTAGGTCACCCACATTTTCACCAACCTAGCATTTCCAAAGGAAAGTGAGTGACTTGGCATTGTCCTTTTAGGCTTGCCACATCAGCCCGTATGTGAAATTGCAGTTCATCTCAATATTAAAGATTGTTGTAAGAAAAATACTTCACCTCCCGCTTTTTTTTCACGGTCACCTCACGTGCTGTGAGCCCCACTTTTATTTCCTTTCCGAGTAATGCTATTGTGATAATGAAAATCATACATGAAGAAACTACTTCATCACTCTGAAACCGTTGATTGTGGGGCCCACTTTTTCCAACATCCTAGTGATGAAGTAGATTCCTCTCGTATGTTTGTTAACGTAAAAAAACAAAAATTTCTTCATTTCCCCACACTAGCACGTGAAGTTGGCTGTAATAAAAAAGTGGGAGATATAACACTACTCTTGCTGTAATAGATTCAACTGTGTCATACGGATCCTGTGCATTAAAATCTCTGATCTTATCATGGTCCGGGTCCTGGAAATTGACCATGAACCGCTCAAAAGAGACAAACAACCCATCATTTGTTAGTTTGTTGTTTCTCCGAAAGAAAAGGTATGAAATCAATCAATTGTGCTCTATATGTGCAAGAGAATAGTTATCATCCAAACGCTACAAATTTTTTGTTCATTGATGTGAAGTTTTTTTTTTTTATCAGGAGAACTTCTCCCAAATAAAGGGAACAACTACAAATGCTTTTCCACACACAGCATGTCGAAACACAAAGCTGACATCACAAATTGAGGGGGATCATTCATCCACGCCTTCCCATTCCCGTACCATTGGGCCGCTCTAGCAAGCAGTGAATGGCCATTACAAACTCGCCTCACAAAATGGAAAGAAGACTTCCATTTCATCTACCACCCTAAAGGCGTAATCAACCATCCTCCCCACTGGAGGCCTGTCCCTGACATGGTCTAAAAACTTCTCCACTACTCCTAAACAATCTCCTTCAAATTCAGCCCTCTGAACACCAAGCTCTTTAGCAAAAATAACAGCTTGAGCGGTTGCCGTAGTCTTTGCCCCCTCTGGGTCGTGCATAGGAAAGCACACTGATTTGCAAGCCACCATCTGCCCCCTCATCCCTAATACAAATGCCAACTTCGGGCGAATGAGCTTGACGAAACACTACCTCGTCCCAATTTACCTTAAACATACCTACAGGAGATAGCTTCCAGCTCCACTCCCGACGAAAATTCTCAATACCACACCGAGGAGACCTGGCTAGGACCAAACTGTACCACTAATCCTTTGCCCACATCCGCAAGAAACCTTGATCCTGCCTTAGTCCTTTCACCCTCAATTCATTCAGATGGAACTACAAACACCAACATCCCACCATTGTTTTCATAAACTCTTCCTTGTCATACACAGTGGCAATGCAATGGGTCACGTTGTCCAACCGATGACTATCACCTCTGACAAAATTGCGATGAACTTCTCACAACCAATTAACATCCCCCCAGAAGACTAGCAAAATTGTCATGCCCCAAAATTCCTGACCTTGATCAGAGCACGGAAGCAACCAATTACAGACAGTCAGGAGGCATGTAAGATTCGTCATCTTGAACTGGTTTATTTTAATGTGTATCAGATGTCATGTGGTTTAAGCGTTTTCGGGTTAAATTTAGTGATTTTCGAAAATAAATAGGTTTATGAAGGTTTTAATCAAAACGAACTTCACAATCGTGAGTTTTAAGTGATTTTGGATCAAACCTGAATTTTTGGGATTTTTTGATATTTTCACAAATTTTTCGAAAATTAGGGTTTGACGGGACCCCGTGAGCCCCACCGATGAAATTAGGTTTTTATGACCAAAATGCCTCAGACATCAAAGGAAGACATTATAAAAATTTTCAGAATTTTTCTGGACTTAATTTCGAATTAAATTGCCAAATTTTCAAAATTTAAGCCAAAAACTCTATTTCTACCCCACATTTTACTTAGGTTTACCCCAACCCTTTCTATAAAAGGAAAGTGCTGTGCCATTTCCCAAATTGGGAATAGGCTTGGCCAGGAGACTTGTAACTTATTCCCTATTAGGCTTGAAGAGGAAGGATTAGAGGTAATTAGCTTGATCTCTTCTTATTCTTTAGGTTTTTCTTAAAACCCTTTTTAATCTCGATTTTCCCATTGTTTCAATCCATTTTAAAAGTATAAAAATCACTGTTTTATCTCTCTTTTCCAAGCCCTAATCTTCAAATTTTTTTTTTATGCTTCAAAAGCTTTAGATCTAAGGTTTCTTTTGTTTTCAAAGCTAAATCAAGATTAGTAGTTTATTAACATAAGATCATATTTTTGGAAGGTGTTGGAGGTGATTGAAGGTTCATTCTCAACAAATCAAAGTAATGGGTTCTTCAATCTCAGCGTTGGGTGATAAAATCTTGTTTTAGTGGTTTTTACCTGAATCAGTTTTTCTTGTTTGAGGCTCTAATGGTAAGTTTAATAGATGTTAATCTTTTGCTTCCATTTCATGGGGTTTTATCTTAAAATGATCTAGATCAGTGTTCTGGAAGGTTTGATGGGGTTTTAATAATGTTTGATACCTTGGATGAATGCTTGAAAGTGTGTTAATGGAGTCTCGGTTTTGAATATTTTGAAAATGGAAAAGACGACCGGCGACCGATTGATCATCTGGCGATCAATTGGATGTATAACACATTGAACAGCCGATCGATCGGCCAGCGATCGATCATGCCTTCTGGCCGATCGATCGGCTATGTGGCAGTTTGGTTATTTTGGGAGATTTTGTGCTCATTTCAATGTTTTTGCTTCATTTAATGACATGAGATGTATGTTTAGTTGAAATGAGGCTACTGGAAGTATGAAAATGATGATGAAGGTCATGGTTTATGTTCAAGGATTGGGTTTGGTATCATATCATGTGTTTACAATTATGCTTGGTAATGTTGGATTATTGCATGCCTTGTGAATGTTGAGATTCTTATGCTTAGAGCATGATTCCAGTAGGGATATTTTATTTTGATGATGAGATGTGTTCCATTGTGATTATAATGGCTTATGGCTTAATGTAGGGTAATAGAGCATGCTTGTAGGAGTAAGCCTTTAACTCCACATGGATGGATTTAAGTTTGATGACAGAAATTGCTTTGATTTCGGTTTGGAATTGTTATTTTGGAAGGTATTTACGCACGCAAATATCGCCAAATGAGTTTATGTCAAAGCATCAATCATGTGATTAGAATATGTATGAATACACACACACATGGGGATCTATTATGAGATTGTAATTAATTATACTTTGATTATGATGCATGAGGGAACGAATTGAGAGCACGTTCAATGTATTGGAACCCACGTAGGTCTTGCTCACGGATGTACCATGATATCATGCATCATGTATTGGACTTCATGGACGAAGTTTTATC
Organism: Houttuynia cordata; assembly: GCA_039654745.1. NCBI lineage: Eukaryota > Viridiplantae > Streptophyta > Magnoliopsida > Piperales > Saururaceae > Houttuynia > Houttuynia cordata. The sequence continues at coordinate 60,429,240 of CM077502.1, read as the reverse complement.
GTTGTTTAACTGGGATTAATCGATTATATGCAATGTTTGAGATTGCGTGCCGGATTAATCGATCAGTAGATTAATCAAATCTTGGTTGGTCCGAAAGGATATGTTTTCGATTTCGTTCCTATGTGGAACATGTATACTCACTGGGTTGAGTTGAGCTACATTGAGATATATGGGGGCAAGTTGTGTACTTGCCTTGCGGATGAGATTACTGAGATTGTCATCTAGACTTGAGCATCCAGTGTGGTATGCTTCGTGCACCAGCTACCATGTGTTCTAGGGTTCCCTGTGTGGGAATTCTGGCTCTCCCCCACCGCAAGAGATGTCCCTGGGAGAACACACCTGCTCTAGGTTCTTTGTGTAAGAATCGGACATCTTTGGCCAAGATCGTCCAGGGCGAGCAGCTTTAGGGGCCAACACCCCAACCTTCTTACATTTCCTATGTGGAAATCGAACCATGATACGCTTTCGTGGCCTTGACTGTGTCCTGCCTTTGTGGCAACAGCCTTTGTAGCAACACTTGTGTTTACTCTTTAATGGAGGCATTCACCATTTGTGTTGGTACATGCGTATTGTGATTATTATGCATGATTGTACCATGTGTTGGATACATTTGTTGTGCAGGATTATGTGTTATGAATGCATGACCAGAAAGTATGAGATTGAGATATTATTATGCAGGATTATGTGTTAAGAATGCATGACCAGAAAGAATGAGATTAAGATATTATTATGCAGGATTATGTGTTATGAATGCATGACCATAAAGTATGTGATTGAAATATTATTATGCAGGATGATGTGTTATGAATGCATGACTGGAAAGTACGAGATTGAGATATTATTATGTAGGATTATATGTTATGAATGCATGACCAGAAAATAGTGTAATCATGTCGATCATGGATCTATATTGCTATGTTGTGATGCCTTATAATTTTTTATTATTGCCAATTGTATTAAAACCATTATTGAGTTTTGTACTCACCCCTCATTCCTTGTTTTGTTTTGGGGCTACGTGGTGTGACATGCAGATGGATGGGATCCTCTGTATGAAGAACGATCGGAGAAAGCATGGGAATAGGCGTGGAGGCCTTTGGACATTATTTTGTTTATCTGTCTGTTTCGCCATATTTGTATATGAACATTGTGTATGTGGGAACTTATGATTAGACCTATTTTAGACTTTTGTATTTCGAGCCCTGTGTGTTGGATCAGGATTTTAGTATGTGGGTCTAAGAATTGTGAACTGAATTATGAGTTAAATTCCACCTTTGTCTACTTATTTACTCTTGCTCAAAGTAGTTGCGCAACTCTATTAGATAGACCGCCCGTTTATGGGGCATAAGTCTTCCGCTATATCTCTTTAAACGTCACCCCCGTGCACCGGTTCGGCTCTTGGACCGGGTTCGGTTCGGATCGGGCAGTGACAAGGCCAGAAACTCAGCATGTGACCGAATACTCGATCAATCTCATTTCGTTTTTACCACAACGAAAGATACAGGATCACTATGACCAACCATATTTCGATATGAAATATTAACATAACTTTGACAATAAAAGAATTAATCTACTTAGTCTATGATAACAAATAGATAATAAACATCAAATCCAAATTCATTAAGTTCTTGGCACACCAGGCCGAACACCCAATAAAAATCAAATAATAAATTTAAATAATAAAAGACTTCCACTCATAGCTTGTACCATCCATAGCAACTTCAGTAATCATCACCTGTTCAGCTTCACTCTGTTTTAATTCTTGCATCAGATGATGCATGAGTATTTCGAAGAAATACCCAGTAGGATTGCAACCCCCCCCCCCCCAGAAAATAGGAATGGAAAATATAGATAGAATGATCTAAAAAAGGAATTCAATGTTCAACAGAATCAGGATTTAAAATATAGAGTTTACCTTACCTGAATGACGACCATACTAAGAGACAACATCAACTCAGGGTATGAAATAACAATCTCAAAACTCAGAACGAGTATCACGTAAGGAGAAACGATCAATATGTTCATACTCCAGATATCCATAGTGTAAGGAGACGTTAATTTCTGCTCTTAGATAAGTCCACTTCCTGTGTGGATTGTTATACCAGAACATCCTAGAGGTAACTTCTTTAGAACCCGGCCATGCGTCTAGGGATACTGGCCCCATCGGTGCTTACGATACAATGGGCAGAGACTACAGACCTTCCGTAATATCATATAGTCTAAAATGTATGTGTGCCTTCATAGGCTGAACTACAAAGGTTCATAATAAAAATCGGAGATCACTATAGATCTAGGAATGGCTTGTGAGGATACTATGATTCCACCTCGGAGAGTTTCTAACAAGAACTCTTAGTGGAAGAAACAGTTTACAGGGAACTGTATGATAACTCACAACAACAAAGATTGTAACAAATAGTTCAAGATTCTTATCTCTCAGGGTTTACTCACATAGGAGTACTATTAAGGCTTCAATGTCTCAATCAGCGATCGACTCACCAGAGGAGTGATGAATAGAAATTCTGGATTAACAATTGACTCACCATTAGAGTAACAAGAAGACTATTCCTTCTCGAACATTAACCAATTCTTATGAGATATAACCACTGATTAACTCATACAATATATTCGCTGTGCGTAGCCCTAGATAGGAATTCCAAACACTGACAATAGAATTCAATGATCATAAAAAAGAATACTAGGGTCCGAGAGTTCAAACCCTAGTTGGAACTCCATTGACTCAATAGGTATACAAAAACTACAAACACGCAAGACACTGCTTCATTTTTGAATGGATCAACCTAGATCATCTTTTAAGTAAATTACTCTTACTGTAATCATCCTTACCCAATCTCTCATTATTTATTAAAGTTATCTTAATCATAACCCATCATATATTCAAATCCTACTAAGTAGTTATGTTTGGAATTCTTAGTTCTGTGTATTGTCATTTGCATGACAGTCCACTTTCGACGCTTACTACAATTTGTGCAATCAGAGTTTAATTCTAAAATTTTTATTGACAATAGCCCTACGAATCTAGTTTTCAACTCAATAGACGGCATATTTTTCTGGCTCTACTATAATTAATTATGACTTTTTAATTACCATCTAGACTCATCCTCGCGAAACCGCCTCGCTCCATGGATCCAACATGGCCAACTTTGCTGATCGAGCAATGGAAAAGAGAGAATCACCAATCTCCAAGAGGCTGGACGTTCATGTGCATGGCATGGTCCTCTCTTATGGGTTTTTATAGAGAAACCCTAATACACCTAGGAGATCTCCTCCCCAATCTCTTTCCCAATGAGTTACACACACTTTTTAATCTCCACCGTTGGTTCAAACCCACGTTCCAGTAATCTAGGATGCTCTCTCAATAGCCCTCCTTAATTTGGTAGGATTCCCAATTCAAAAAGATCACAAAATCACCAAAATCGGAAACTGCATTTGCCGGTGAGATCAATCGCGGGTCTCAGCGATCGATCATTGCCCAAAAATGCAATATTATAGTAGATACGATCGATCATTTGCAAGGCGATCGATCGTGAGCGCAAAACTGAAAATCACAGTAGATATGAACGATCGTCAGACAAGTGATTGATAGCGTCATGACTGGCGATCGATCGCGTCCAAAAAAAAACCCTCACGATAAACTTCTTAAACTGAATTCCAAAATTTCACAAAATTTATGGCAATGGAAAGCTTACCTCAAGTACAATAACAACAATTCCCGCCATCTCCTCGATCGATACACCTGCATTAAAATTTTAAATTTTTTTTACTATTACAGTGCATATGAAAAGTATCTTTCTCCACTCCTCCACAGATTTGGCATTGCACATCCACATCCATACATCTCTTCCAAAGGTAGCACTTAGTTGACATAGCATTCCTACCCATACGCCATGTGAAATGCTTGATTTTGGGATTAATTTTCATCGTCCACACCTCATTCCACAATCTGAATATCTAGTCTCTGCATGAGCCCTAACCTTTTCCTACATCAGCACACCTTCCCTCCTCCATCAAACTGTGGTACACGTTCTTCACCGTGAACTCCTCTTTCCTATCTCTACCCAAATTAAATCATCTTCAAGGAGGTCTAGACTCATCTTAATATTCTTAATAAAATCCACTTCATTTGGATAGAACATTTTATTCACCAAGGCCCAATCGCAATCTCCTTTCTTTTTATTGATCAAGGAGGACACCATCACTTCCAGATCCTACTCCCCATCAAATCTTGAAACTCCCAACTTGAGGGACCCAATGGTCATACCAAATGCTAATTTGATCCCCACTGCCGACTCTCCGTCTAGCCCCCTTCTCCACAACTGACATAGATGCTACGCCACACATAAGAGAAATTCCCCTTCAACTTAGCTTCCAAAATAGGAAAGTTTGAGAAATATTTACCTTTATATACCCTATCTAAAGATGAGAGAATCATGAAATTGGGTTAACCTCCATGCTTGCTTAGAAGGAGTGCGTGATTGAACAATCAGAAGTCCCTAAAATCCATGTTTCCTTCCTCTTTAGGTATAAATTCTCCCAACTCACCCATTCCTTTTTTTCTCCTTGGTGCCCCTCTAATAGTTTCTTATCAAAGCTATAATATCATCATAAAGGCTAACTAGAATCTTGAAACATGACATTGCACAGTTAGGCATCTATTGGGCAACTGCCTTGATCAAGACGAAAGCCAACCTGTTTGCCATGATTTTTAAAATAGTTTTGTAGATGAAGATGCAAAGGGCAATCGGTCTGAATTCCTTAAACATCTTTGAATTTGCCTTTTTGGGTATGAAAGTTAGGAATGTATGATTTAGGGCCCTCAGCATATACCCTCTCTCAAAGAAGTCTCGCACTGCCAGAAGGAAGTCTGGGCCAATTATGTCCGAGAAGTGAGTAAAGAATTCTTTTTGGAAGCTATCTCGACTTGGGGCTTTCCCATTGGGCACCTCAAAAATGGCCCCTATGATCTCATCATCACCTACAACACTGGATAAGAAAGCAGCTTGGTCCAAAGTTAGTGACCAAGAGAAGGGGAGAGGTACCTGGGAAGTTACTGAGGTAGGAGTGAATAGTTTCTTGTAGAACGATTCTGCTTTAGCTCCTATTTCTTGGGGGGATTTCAACTGGGTGCCCAAATCATCAACTATCTCATGAATGGTGTTTTGGACACTGTGGGAAGCGACAGATGCATGGAAAAACTTGGAGCATCTGTCGGCCTCTTGGTGTCATGCCCCGAATTTCAAAACCTCTATAAGAGCGCGGAAGCACCAACACAATAAAGGTAGTGAGGTTGAAACCCGGGACACGACCGAATACTCAATCAACTTTTTTCCCATTGACATGAACGGGGACAATTACAGGATCCAGAATGATAAAAATTATCCACTAACAAAAATCTTAAATAATAAAATCTCAAGTTTACTAAATTATTACAATAATCAAGTCTCAACAATATACCAAACATCAAACTTAATTCAGCACACAGGCCGATCAATTCTTCACCAACAAGATATTAAAACATAACAAAATTAAATCCACTTCAATCATCCTTCCAACATCAAGCTCCATCGAACGCACCTCATCAGATCTTTTCCACTTTGATTCCTGCATCAAGAGATGCATGAGTATTTCGAAAGAAATACCCCGTAGGAGCCAAGAAAGACCCACAAACAAATAACAACAGGAATACTGACAATATGGCATAGAGAAATGAAGGCACGTTTAACAATGTTAGGATGAGCAAATACAGAGTTTACTTACCTGGATAATAATCAACATCAAAGACCATCAACGGTTGAGAAAATAAACCAGCTTTTAAATTTCAAAACTCTAAACGTACAGTGCGTCGGGAGAAAATAGAAATGAATACTGACTCCAAACATCCAGAGTGTCAGAGATAACAATTTCTGCTATCTGTTCAGTCCACTTCTGCTATGGACATCAATACCAGAACATCCTAGAGGTTCTACAGAGGAACCCGGCCATGCGTTTAGGGATGCTGGCCCCATCGGTGCCTACGGGCACAATGGGCTGAGACTGCAGACCTTCTATAATATCATATAGTCTAAAGCGCACGCGTTGCCGTTATGAGCTGAACTATAGAGGTTCATAATATAATATGAGATCTCGCAAGATCTGGCAATGGCTCGTGAGCATACTATGATTCCACTCTAAGAGCATTCATCAAAACTCTTAGTGGAGAAAAAGTTTTCATAGAACTGAATCAATCTAGAAATAACCAGAGTTCTCTCATCTAGAGACCCAGACCATAATCTATAGAAATTAGACTCTCATAGGAGTACATTGGATTTCTCAATATCTCAATGTGGATTGACTCACATAGGAGTAATCAAAGAATTTTCAATGTTCAATCACAGGATGACTCAAAACTGAGACTCATCAGAAATGACTCACTAACGCCTTTGCCATGCATAGCCCCAATCATGACCATCACTGATTCTGACAATAACGAGGATTATATGTCATAAATGACAAGATGGTAGGGTTTAAAAGGGTAAACCCTAATTGAGAATTGAAGATTTCAAGATTGGTTTCATAAAGCAATAGATTTGCAGTGCACTGCACCACAAAGGAATAACTCGGTTCAACAAGACCCTCTTTCTTGATTTGATCAATTGATAGACATTAATGACTCCATCTTTCATGGTTTTATATAATTAATACTATTTATAATTAGTTGTGCTAAATAGCGTTAATGTAATATAAGGTTTAAACAATACAGGAATATACTGATATCTGCATAATAGTTCCTTTTCCAAGCTTACCACGGTCTGTACAGAACATATTCTGATCTAAACGTTTTATGACAGACAGCCCCACGACTCTAGATTCTAACCCATTTTACAGCATAATTTTCCAAATTTTCTGCATTTAGTTACAATTTTTCTATTACAGTCTGTCGGCATAGGACTAATTCTGGCCGAGGGTACTAGTCTTAAACAATACTTAATTAATCTCTTTTATTACAGGATTTAATACTTATCAGTGCTAATTAGACTTAGTATTTTACCCTTCTAGGTGTTTTCAAAGTCCACATTAGTTCTGAAATTAAGTATTTTCTCACATGAATCACTATTCCCAAAACTGTTTATACATACCCATTCTTTTTAGGCTTGTAAACTGCAAATGGAACAATTATAACAGGACACACCCTTTACTGACTAATACACTGACCTGGTGTACAGTGATCTTCGAACTTCAATAAACATTACCCATTAAAGGTTGTTACTTTAATGATAATAATAATATCTTCCGGTGTTTATCTCTTAGAAAAACAGTTTTCATACACTCACCCCTTTTTCGGTTAATATGGTACAAAAGGAACAACTTTTACAAGACAGAACAACTGATGACCCAAGACTGACTTTTCATGCTGTAAAGCAAGTATGACCCATAAAGTTCGTTACTTTAGGGTTAGAACTCCACATATAATGACCATTAGTGTTACACTGAGACAAATCATGATCAATTGCAAAATCAGACAATAACATAGAAGAAAGTGGACAACTTTATATGTCCATAATAAAATACAGCATGAACTGAAGCATGACAAGTCCTTTTGGACAGCAATAACGCTATGGAGTTGTCACGCCCCAAATTTCAAAACCTCGAATAATGCGCGGAAGCACTAACTTATTTAAGGTCATGAGGCTGAAACCCGGGACGCGACCGAATACTCGATCACACCACTTTCTCATTCCAGAATGCTTAACCAATTTCCGTTATATAAAAATCTTAAATAAAAATAAACAAACTATACTATTACAATAATCCAGTCAACAATTCATTAAACCATCAAAATAAATTCAGCACACAGGCTGATAAGTTCTCCATGAACAAGAAATTAAAAACGATAAATAAATCCACTACTATCAACTCTCCACCATCGAGCTCCTTCGCACGTACCTTGTTAGTTCTTTTCCACTTTGAGTCCTGCATCGAGAGATGCATGAGTATTTCGAAAGAAATACCCAGTAGGAGACAAGAAAAACCCACAACATAATAATAATAAAGGAAATGCTGACAACATGGAATAAAGACACGTTTAGAAAGATCAGGTTGAGCAAATACGAAGTTCACTTACCTGGACAATACTCATCATCAAAGACCATCAAGGTCAAGAATAAACAAACATTAACTCAGATCCCAAACGTACAGAGCATCGGGAGGAAATAATAATGAATACTGACTCCAAACATACAGAGTGTCGGAGATAACAATTTCTGCTCTCTGTTCAGTCCACTTCCCCTATGGACATCAATACCAGATCATCCTAGAGGTTCTACAGAGGAACCCGGCCATGCGTCTAGGGATGCTGGCCCCATCGGTGCTTACGGGCACAATGGGCTGAGACTGCAGACCTTCCGTAATATCATACAGTCTAAAGCGCACGCGTTGCCGTCATCGGCTGAACTACAGAGGTTCATATATCATCTGAGATCACAAAGGATCTAGCAATGGCTCGTGAGCATACTATGAATCCAACTAAGAGTGTTCATCAGAACTCCTAGGGGAGAAACAATTTACATAGAACTGAATCAATCTAGAAATATCAAGTGCTCTCTCATCTAGAGACTCAAATATCAATCTTCCAAAATATGACTCACCGAGGAGTAAAGTAACAATCTCATTGATACAATCTGAATTGACTCTCATAGGAGTGAGTACTCAAGAAATACAGTCTGAATTGACTCTCATAGGAGTGACTACTCAAGAAATACAGTCTGAATTGACTCACATAGGAGTAACCAAAGAATTCTCAATGTTCAATCACAGGATGACTCAAGACTGAGACTCATCAGAAATAACTCATTAAACACCTTCACCATGCATAGCTCCAATCAAGACATCATCGATTCTGACAATATTGAGGATTATATGACGTTGGTATAAGATGGTAGGGCCTAGGAAACTAAACCCTAACCGAGAATCTAAGATTTCAAGTTCGACGCCAAAGATACTATATTGGTAGAACAATGCCCCATGAAGGAATGACTCGGTCTGACATGACTCACTCTCTGGATTGGATCAATTACTAGACGTTACTAACTTCATCTCTTTGGATTTTATATAGTTACTACAGTTTATCATTAGGTATATCACATAGGTTTTAATATAAGGTATAGTTTAAACAACCCGGAAATATACTGTTATCTGCACAACAGCTCTATTCTCTGGCTCACCACGGTCTACACAGAACATATTATAGTCTGAAATTTTTATGAAAGACAGCTACATGTCTCTAGTTTCTAACCCAATTAACGGAATAATTTTATGAGTTTTATACATTTAATTATAATTTTTCTATCACAGTCTGTCGGCACAAGACTAAGTCTGGCCGAGATCATTAATTATAAACTTACTTAATCAATACAGTCTATTACTCAATTAAACACTTATTAATGCATTCTAGACTTATTACATTATTCTCCTGGGCATTTACTATCTCCCAATTGTTCTGTAATTAATTAGATTCTTAACTACATTTTTAATCCCAAAACTAATTTGTCATGTTTTGTCCAATGGGATGGAATCTGACCTATGGCAAGGTAGTTCACAATGTTGGCAAACCAAGGTGTTTTAATTTGGGAGATGGAGAACAACTGTTCATCAGGAAAAGAATCATGTAGTGGCTCTTCATCTTTAGATGTTTCAACAAGGATTCTAGAGAGATGATCGGCTACTACATTCTCAACACCTTTCTTATCTCGGATTTCATAATTAAATTCTTGTAAGAGCAAAATCCATCTTATCAATCGAGGTTTGGTGTCTTTCTTGGATAAGAGATGTTTTAATGCAGCATGGTCAGAGAAAATGATGATTTTAGAACCTAAAAGGTAGGATCTAAATTTATCTAAGGCATAAACGACCGCTAGAAGTTCCCTCTCCGTAGTGGTGTAATTCAATTGGGCATCAGACAGGGTCTTACTAGCATAATATATGACATGAGGAACCTTATTTACCCTCTGACCTAGGACAGCACCAATGGCATAGTCTGACGCATCACACATGATTTTGAAGGGAAGAGAGTAGTCAGGGGGCTGAATGATAGGTGCAGTAGACAATAAGGTACGAAGAGTGTCAAAAGCTTGCCTACATGCATCATCAAACACAAAAGGCACATCTTGGGCTAGTAGATTGCTCAAGGGGCGAGCAATTTTACTGAAGTCTTTAATGAACCGCCTATAAAAGCCTGCGTGACCAAAGAACGATCTAATTTGTTTCACCGAAGATGGTGGAGGTAGATGAGTGATGAGATCGACCTTGGCTTTATCAACTTCAATTCCCCTTTTTGAAACTACATGTCCCAAAATAATTCCCTCTTGCACCATGAAATGGCTTTTCTCCCAGCTCAAGAGAAGATTTTTCTCTTCACAACGCTTGAGAACTAATGACAGATTATGGAGACATTCATCAAATGATGGACCAAATACAGAGAAATCATCCATGAACACTTCTAAAAATTTGTCAACCATATCAGAGAAGATGGCTAGCATGCACCGTTGAAAGGTGGCAGGTGCATTACATAGCCCAAAAGGCATTCTTCGGTAAGCAAAGGTACCGAAGGGACAGGTAAAGGTAGTCTTCTCTTGATCTGCCGGAAACACTGGGACTTGATTATATCCAGAGTAACCATCAAGAAAATAATAGAATTGTTGACTTGCCAGTTTCTCTAAGATTTCTTGAATGAAGGGTAATGGAAAGTGGTCTTTTCTAGTTTTTGTGTTCAATCTTCGATAATCAATACACACTCTCCACCCAGTAGTTTCACGGGTTGGGACTAACTCTCCATCAGAGTTTTTCTTCACTGTGATGCCAGACTTTTTAGGCACGACTTGTATCGGGCTGACTCACTCACTATCGGAGATGGGGTATATGATACCCGCATCGAGCAGTTTCACAATTTCTTTCTTGACCACATCCCTCATGTTGGGATTCAATCTCTGCTGATTCTCTCTTGAAGGTTTGGCATCATCCTCTAAATGAATTCGGTGCATACAGACTGAAGGATCAATGCCTCTTAGATCAGCTACAGTCCACCCTATGGCTCTCCTATGCTGAACTAGAATCCTAAGCAATTGACTCTCCTGGCTGCTAGACAAGCTAGATGAAATGATAACACGGAGAGTATCAGTAGGACCTAGAAAAACATACTTGAGTGAACTCGGAAGTGGTTTTAACTCAAGTTGAGGAGGAGACTCAATAGAAGGTTGAAGTGATGGACTGGGAGATATTGGTAAAGGCTCTACTCTATTTCTAAAAGGAAGGGAATCATGATAGGGAGGAGAAGCGACATCGCATGAATTTCTTCAATGGGTGGTTCTATGTCAGAATCCTCTATCCCTAAATAGAGTAGAGTAGGATCTTGAGCGTCAGACATGAGCTCATTCAAAAGTATCTCTTCCATAAGGTCATCAATTTCATCAACAAAAGAACACTCTTGTTCACTGTCGGTGGCTCCTTGGTTTGAAGCTTGGAACACATTGAGTATGATCTTCATGTTTCCAAAAGACATCTCCATCATTCCAGATCGACATTGGATACATGCATTGGCCGTTGCTAAGAAAGGGCGGCCTAAAATGACTGGAATGGTGTGAGAAGCATGAGACACAGGTTCCATGTCCAAAACCAAGAAATCAACTGGAAAGAAGAATTTTTCAACCCCAACTAAAACATCTTCAAGAAGGCCACGGGGTTTTCTAATGGATCTATCGGCCAACTGCAGAGTTGCCGATGTTGGTTGCAAGTCTCCCAATCCTAATTTCTCATATACTGAGTAAGGTAAGAGATTGACACTAGCACCCAAATCTAAAAGAGCCCTATTAATGATATGGTCGCCAATGACACATGAAATAGTAGGTGTGCCAGGGTCTTTAAATTTTGGTGGTGTGTCATGTTTCAGAATGGAACTGACCTGCTCAGTAAGAAAAACCTTTTTAGAAATGTGCGTCCTAGACTTCCGCTTTTGCGTGCACAGGTCTTTAAGAAATTTTGCATAGGCGGGCACTTGCTGAATGGCTTCTAGGAGTGGAAGATTTATCTTAACTTGTTTGAAGGTTTCTAGCACTTCATCCATCCTAGCTTTGTTCTTATTAAAAGGGGAAGGCATGTCTAAGCACTGAGGAAATGGAGCACGGGGTACATAAGGTACCTCATGATTGGCATGAAACTTGGTCCCTAAAGAGAATTCAGAAGGAGAAACAGTGTCCTTCTGTTTTGGTTGACTAGAATTAGGTGATATCTCTACAGTTTCATCAGTCTCTGGATTGCTTTCTTTTCCCTGATCCGTATCTTCTCTCATATTAACACTAACCCGGTTTTCAAATTGTTTCCCACTCCGCAAGGATGTTATAGCTTGCACATGTTCATTGGAAGTAGTTTGTTGTTCAAGCATAAACTGACCCTTTGGGTTGTTCATTGGTGGACTAGGCAACCGACCCTCTTCTCTCTTACTCATTGAATTAGCTAATTGGCCAATCTGAGATTCTAGTTTGGCGATGGATTGAGTATGAGAATGCACAAGTTGAGCTTGTGATTGTGCTTGGGCTTGAATACTCTGTAGAGCAGACAAGACTTTGTCCTCAAATTCTGAATTCCTAGAGGGTTGTGAAAATTGGGAGGGCATGGTAGCTTGTTGAAAACCTGGTGGGTTATTTTGAAAGTTGGCTCTTTGGGATGGAGTAAAAGGAACACCCTGGTTCGGTGGACGCCAGGAAAAATTTGGGTGATTCCTCCACCCCGGGTTATATGTGTTGGAGAATGGATCATTGCCTGTTCGAGCATAAGTTTGAGCAGCATTAACATGCTCTTGAATGAGCTCTGGGAATTGTGGGGCAGATGGGCACTCTAAGATAGAATGCATGGGACTTAAGCATAGAACGCATGCTTCTTGAGTGTGTGCAAGAGCTTGTGACTTTAGGCTCAAGATTTGATCTATCTTCCTAGATAATGTAGCAACTTGGTTAGTAAGATCATATGTTTGTTTCACTTCATACATACCACCTTTAGAGAGGGTAGAAGAAGAAGAATCATTTAAATTCCTATTAGCCATCGTATGTTGCAACGAATTTTCACTCAAGTTTTCAAAAAGTTCCCATGCCTCATTTTCATTTTTTAACAGGAAAGTGCCTCCACAGGAAGCATCGACAAGATGACGATTCTGATCCATTAACCCTCTATAAAATCTCTGCACTAATTGCCAACGAGGTACGGCATGATGAGGACACTTCCGCAGAAGGTCCTTGAGTCTATCCCAGCTCTCATGGAACTGTTCAGAAGGCTGCTGGGTAAAGGTAGTGATGGCATCTCTCATTTGGTTGGTTTTACCTATGGGAAAGTATTTCTTAAGAAAATCTTGTTGCATTTTTGCCCACGAGGTAATGGATTCGGGTTCTAGAGAGTAGAGCCATTCTTTAGCCTTATCCTTAAGGGAGAATGGGAATAGTCTCATTCTTACCGCATCATCTGTAAGATTGTTCAATTTAAAAGTTGTGCAGATTTCTAAAAACTCATCCACATGCCTATATGGATCTTCGTGATTTCGCCCATGAAATGATGGTAGCATTTGTATTATGTTGGACTTAATCTCGAAGTTACCAGCTGTTGCAGCCGGTACTCGAATGCAGGACGGAGATATATAGGCATTTGGAGTGTAGTACTCTTTCAGAGTTTTCATGTTTTCTTCTGCCATTTCAGGCAAAGGGTGGGTGATACTTAATTGGCCTCTTTGGTTTTGTCTGAAGGTTCTCTCAATTTCACCGTCAAAGGCCTCTAAGTCTTTACCCAATGACCTACGCCCTTACATAAACTAACCACGCAAACAAAAATAAAATAACAAAAATCATGCAACACCTAAAGTAAATGTTAAGCAAGAAAAATACACATTTTTATATGCCTTTTTACCTATTTGTTAGTCATGTTTTCTAATTAAAATGAGGAATAAAGTGAATTTTAGTCATTTGTTTAGTAATTAGGGATTAATCAAATAAGGCTCTCTAAATTGCTCAATTTAACACTGTTCCGTAATTTTATGAATATTTGGTGCGTCTAATTTGGGACATATTTTATTTTTGTATAGGTTCAAATTCTCGGACCGCAGAACGGCCAAAGTAAAGCAATTACACGGGTTTTGAAGAGCCAAAGCGGCCCAAGAGTTAAGATCGTGCGCAGAAAAGATCTGAACCGTTGATGATGCACTTAAGAGGAGGCGGGCGTTGATTTAAAAGTAAGGAGCCGTTCAGATTCAATCCGACAAATAAGATTGGTACAACAGGTTGTATTTGAAAGAAAGAAAAGAAAAAAAAAAGATTGATTGAGAGAGCCGGTTCAATGAGAAGAAAAAGAAAGAAACAAAATCGAACCGAACCGAACCACACTGGTTCGGTCGGGCATTCCAGTCGAAGAACAGAGAGCGTTCGAGCTCTCTGCTCGAGCTCTCATGGCGAAATCAGGATGGCGGTGGAGCCCTGGGTTCCGGCGAAGATGGGCGACGGCTGGGTTCCGACGATGAGGGTCTGACGGCGACACGGCAAGATGGGCGGACATGGTTCGAACTGGGAGCAGAACCTGACGGCGGCTATGGCCTCGACGACTGGAGAAATCAGAACATGGCGAACCAGCTGACGGCGAAAGCACTCGACGGAGACGGAGGTAGAAGCGGCAGAGCTGGCATAGGATGGTTTTCCGGCGAGGAACAGCACAACAGAACGAAGCATCTCGATTTGGAAACTACCAAATCGGGAAGGTTGTGAGGCGAATCGGGTAAATTGAGCTTTGAAGGTATTTTGGAATGGTAAGTTGCTACAATTTCTGTTTCAATTGAGGATTGAAAATGGGCAGATTGGTGCTAGATTTGGAAAACTTCATTTTGGGTGATCCTGTTTTTTTTTTAGGAGTTTAAAGACGAGATTTTTATTACAAATCTGGACGGGATTGGAGGCAGATCAATTGCAACTTGACTGATTTAGAAGGCACACGCAAAGGAAAGACTTTCTGACGAGATTGAGATTTGGAAGGCTGCTGATTTGAGGAAAGCAACGAACTGTTCTTGGGGTGTATAAAAACAGAGAGCAGAGGAGCGTCCGACCAGAGCGAGAAGACGACCAGACATTTTTTTTACAGTTCAAAGTTTCATTTCTTTTGACTTTCTTTCTGTATTTTTTTTATTTTCAGTGTTTCGTTGAGTTGAGGCTGTAATGACTTTATTATGAACAGTAAATTGCTCGAGGCTTCCGGTTGAGGTTTTCATTTCACAGTTCATAAGTTTTTAGTTTTTTTTCAATTTTTAATTTCAGTTTTAGATTTTTAGTTCCCAATTGTGTAATTTGAGTTTCAATTGTAATTCCGGAGATTCAAGTGCAAGGAGTGACACTTTGTGGCTGATTCAAAGGAAGATCAAAATTGACATTTTTATTTATTTCTTCAAGTCAAGTAAGTTAATTTTTTATTCCAAAGAGTTTAATTATGAATTTTGCATGTGTTATAGTTAATATGTGTGGCTAAATTAGTTGCTAGGGCTAGGATGAGGCTGTAGTAATTGTAGGGATTCCCATATTCATGAAAGTTGATATTTTTATTATAGAATTATGCATTAATTGTTTATGCGTTCTTGTGTTAATTGCGTAGTTAGTTTCGGATATAGCATTAATCATGTTTTTGCTATGATTTGGAATTACTATTGTCAATGCATGCTTATTTTAATTGATTAAATAACAAATCGGATACTAGTTGTGATTTACTCGTAAGTGGATACATCTAGTAATTTGAGCTGTTAATTTAAATAGCATGAAGGACGTGATTTTTATATGAGTAATTGTGCATTAAAGTAAAATCTTCCGTAACAACGTGAATAGGATTCTAGATTGTTATGAGTATTTGGAGAATGATAAATGATTGAAGGGTTAGGGTTCTCTACAATTTATTGCATGCCGATTCCAAAGCCTTAGTATTTTGTCAATTTGATAAAGTTTAGATTTTTATTCCGTTAATTGATTTTAATTAGTCGTTAGTTAGTTAATCAATTTCTACAAGTTTCATAGTTTAGTCAAGGGTTTAGTTAGGGTTCGATTAGATTTCCGCTACACAAGTCCCTGTGGGTTCGACCTCGTAAGAATTGTGCGACTATACTCCAAACACGATTCGTACACTTGCGAGTAAAATTAAGAGATTAATTAAAACAACAACAGTAAACTAAAAAGAGAGAGGTAATAGATGACAAACAGTGGGAAAGGATGGCCTTTCCGAGTTGGTGAGAAATCCACGTGTCGCTTTTTACCTCTGCAGTGCGATTCCTACAAAGATAAGAAAATAATATTAAAATCCTACCAAGAAAGGTCTAAACTAATTAGAATTAAATTAAACCGTTACCAAGTCCCCGGCAACGGTGCCAATTAGAAATATGACCGGTTCAGAATCCGGTCCGGTTCAGATTTTTTTTTTTATTAAACAAACACCCGTTGTATCGATCTCATCCATCCAATCTCATCTTGACGGTTCTTCTCTTTAATCGTGTCTCTTTAGCGCGCGATATTTCAAATGATCATAACTTTTTGCTCAGAACTCCGAATTGCGAACAGTCAGTGGCGTTGGAAAGCTGACTTCGTGTACTTTAACATGAAGCTTAAATCAGTCCCATCAGAGATATGCAATCGAAGTTGTAAATATTCAATCATTAGAGTCGCGTTTTATCCCATTTCTGCGTTTTGCTCTTGTTTCCTACAAAAACCAAAAACTATATTAAAGTAGCAATAATTCTAAACAAACACTAGCAGAAACATAAGTTTAGGAGATAATAAAATGCATATTTCATGTATAGATCAAATGCCATCACTGCTTCTAGCAGTTTCCCAATTCCAATGGATGCCCAATTGCCTTGATCATCTCGTCCAAAATTGGCTAGTAAATCTTGGGTAACCTCTTTATTAAACTCTAATTGACTCTCCATACTAATTGACGTAACCTATCCCATTTAGTTAGGGGATTAAGTCAAATCAAGAAGTTACTTAAAATAGAATTTGTAACTTCCTAATTGAAAACCAATTCTACCATCTTCTCCCATCTCCATACATGTCACTAATGAGTTTAGTAACTGCCAATTACCGCACTAATCACGTCCAAAATTTCCTTCCTTCAGATTTCTTAAATTTCCAATTTAAAATCCCAATTCTAATCAAATTCAAACCGGGTTTTTAATTCTATTTCAAATCTTTTCAAACCACCAATCATAATTCATCAAATTAAGAGAATTACCTGCTTACCTTGCATAAGATTTTCCCATTTTAATAAATAAAAAATTCCGGGTATTACATCCTCCCCTCCTAAAAAGAACATTTCATCCTCAAAATGCCGTTAAACAATCATATCAAGCAACACCAAATTGCATTCATCACAACATTCTCAATCACAAGAGGAGAATCCTCCAGATACTTAGTTGCTAATACTGAGTCTCCAACAGGGTAAAGATAGAAAGATCACATTCTAGTCTAGAAGGTTTCCATTCTAGACTCACATCAATTATCACAAAAATAAAGGATCTAGACTATCTAGGGTCAATCAAAACCCTAGCCAGTCTATCCAAGACAAGAAGAGTACCTTCTTTCATGTCATCCGAAGCTTGAGTCTCCTCAGCCGAAGTCAAGGAAAAGACTCGCGCCTGAGCCTTCTTGCTCGACTCCCCCTCCTGTCTTCTTGTCACAGTTGGAGCAGTAAGGCGCTATATGGCCAACCTCGTTGCAACTGTAGCACCTCCTAGTGTCCTGAGGACACGACTCTCCGGCATGCGACTGTTGTTCGCAAAACCTGCATCTGCCTCTAGCTTCAGTACTGTTGTTGCGCTGAGGTTGACTATAAGGAACCATCATTCGACTCTAGTCGTTTCCACTGTTCATCTGCGGCTGGTGTCTCTGTTGCTTTGACGATCGGTCATTGGAATGACCATTGCTCCCAAACCATTTGAATCCAACATGCTTGAAGTTGTTGTCCTGACTCTTGATGGCACTCCCTTTCTTTTCCTGAGTCCTCTTGTAGTCATCCTCCAGAATTGAGGCCAACTCTACCGCCTTCGCCACTGTAGTCGGTTGCGAAACCAAAACCTTTGACCTCAGGCCATCTCGCAAGCCATCAACGAATCTCTTTGCCTTCAAACTTTGTCGCGAATCGCTGCAGCTGTTCAAACTTTGTCTCATATTGAAGCACCGACATGCTTCCCTGGACCAGTTCTAAAAACTCCTTTTCCTTCCGACGCTGGACATGTGGAGGAAAGTACTTATTGTTAAATACTTCCTTAAATTCCAACCATGCGATCTCTTGTCCTGCCTCAAAATTATTTCTTTCTGCTGACTCCCACCAGAACACAGCCTCACCAACGAAAAGGTAGGTTGCGAACACGACCTGCTCCTCAGCTGGAACCTTCATACCCTTGAACAATCGTTCAACCTCCACTATCCATCGCTCTGCCTTTTCAGGGTTGTCATCACCAGAGAAAGCTGGTCCCGCTCTCTTGAACCGCTCTAGGGTAGGCACCTTCACTTTGGGCGTATTGCTGTTGTTTCCGCCATTCCGTAGTTCTCTTGCCAACTCCCTTACCACATCTGACAGATTCTGACTCGTGGCTTCTTCCTGAGAAAGATTCGGTGCAGCCCCTGATCGATTACCGCGAGCTCTAGTTGTAACCATTTTCGGTTATTTACAGTCAAGGAAAGAAGATGAATTAGAATCTAACATGTGGTTCCATTTTAATTCATCATCTGTTCCATTGACTCCTAATCGCAACAATACAACAGATCACAAGCAATAACCCCACAAGAAACTCAAATCAATAACTTTTATTCATTTAAAAAGGAAAATTACACCAACACCCTGGCATAAAGGTCAGGGTTTTATAAATCTAATCAAACTAAGGTTTCCTAACAATCATTCTCTCGAACTAATTCCTCAAAGATACTTGTTCAAAATCTCCAAAGCTATCTTGACAGGTACAAACACTAACTTCAAGTTCCCCTCGATCTCCCAATCCGCCAAATGCGGCCACCTGTATCCTAAAGACTTAAACCTGAAGTACAGAGTGGTAAAGAGGGTTGCATCATCCTTGGCTTGCATATACACCGGATGATATTTCACCACCTGTGCCTCCTGCACTTGATGCACTGGAAAGAATTCGTCCAGAAAGTCTACTTGATGTTCAGGGGATCCTGGTCCCACACCATCTACCCATTCAACTGGAAAATAAAACTCCTCAGCTAGTGGATGGATGCCTTCTACAGCTTCGGACTTAGGTTCAAGCTCAATCAGGTAAGGCTCTTCCTTGGTTCCCAACCCTATATCCAGTTGGGGTTCACCCTGTATCCAGTTGGCTAGCCACTGCTGGGCTGCCTCCTGTTGGTCCTTTTCGTAAATCCTACCACTTCGCGTTTTCACCATTATACTTTATTCACAACACCAAAAGTTTCAAGGTCAGATAACTACTCCTCTAAGTCTTCTAGAGTTCTACACTCACAACTAATACTATTATCTAAAATTCTTGTATAACAGACAATTGTCTAAGTTATTCTAGAAATGGCTCTGATACCAAGCTGTCACGCCCCAAATTTCAAAACCTCGAATAATGCGCGGAAGCACTAACTCATTTAAGGTCATGAGGCTGAAACCCGGGACGTGACCGAATACTCGATCACACCACTTTCTCATTCCAGAATGCTTAACCAATTTCCGTTATACAAAAATCTTAAATAAAAATAAACAAACTATACTATTACAATAATCCAGTCAACAATTCATTAAACCATCAAAATAAATTCAGCACGCAGGCTGATAAGTTCTCCATGAACAAGAAATTAAAAACGATAAATAAATCCATTGCTATCAACTTTCCACCATCGAGCTCCTTCGCACGTACCTTGTTAGTTCCTTTCCACTTTGAGTCCTGCATCAAGAGATGCATGAGTATTTCGAAAGAAATACCCAGTAGGAGCCAAGAAAAACCCACAACATAATAATAATAATAAAGGAAATGCTGACAACATGGAATAAAGACACGTTTAGAAAGATCAGGTTGAGCAAATACGAAGTTCACTTACCTGGATAATACTCATCATCAAAGACCATCAAGGTCGAGAATAAACAAACATTAACTCAGATCCCAAACGTACAGAGCATCGGGAGGAAATAATAATGAATACTGACTCCAAACATACAGAGTGTCGGAGATAACAATTTCTGCTCTCTGTTCAGTCCACTTCCCCTATGGACATCAATACCATATCATCCTAGAGGTTCTACAGAGGAACCCAGCCATGCATCTAGGGATGCTGGCCCCATTGGTGCTTACGGGCACAATGGGCTGAGACTGCAGACCTTCCGTAATATCATACAGTCTAAAGCGCACGCGTTGCCGTCATCGGCTAAACTACAGAGGTTCATATATCAAATGAGATCACAAAGGATCTAGCAATGGCTCGTGAGCATACTATGAATCGAACTAAGAGTGTTCATCAGAACTCCTAGTGGAGAAACAATTTACATAGAACTGAATCAATCTAGAAATATCAAGTGCTCTCTCATCTAGAGACTCAAACATCAATCTTCCAAAATATGACTCACCGAGGAGTAAAATAACGATCTCATTGATACAATCTGAATTGACTCTCATAGGAGTGAGTACTCAAGAAATACAGTCTGAATTGACTCTCATAGGAGTGACTACTCAAGAAATACAGTCTGAATTGACTCACATAGGAGTAACCAAAGAATTCTCAATGTTCAAACACAGGATGACTCAAGACTGAGACTCATCAGAAATAACGCATTAAACACCTTCACCATGCATAGCTCCTGTAACATCCGGAAAAATTTGTAAGTATCTTAAAACCAAAATTTGACCCTCTTAACATTTGAATTGATCGTGTTGTGCCTTATGCAAATTAAAGTTGGTGAGAAGAGCTTTCCAACGCCACCTATTATGTGCAATTTGGAGTTCGGGGTAAAAAGATATGAGAAATTGAATTTGATTAAACGTGATAGCGATCGATCGCCATAAGAGCCGATCGATCGGAAAGCTGAGCCGATCGACGCCTTATCAAACCGATCGATCGTAGTTACTAGAATTTGTGAATTTTGTGTTTCGCGTAAAGCGATCGATCGGCTGTAGTAGCGATCGATCGGCAGTGGCGTATAGTGTTAAAACTGTGCATACGACGATCGATCGCCGTATAGACCGATCGATCGCCGGTTGTGGTTTTGCGAAACCGAGCAGTTTCCCAATTCCAATGGATGCCCAATTGCCTTGATCATCTCGTCCAAAATTGGCTAGTAAATCTTGAGTAACCTCTGTATTAAACTCTAATTGACTCTCCATACTAATTGACGTAACCTATCCCATTTAGTTAGGGGATTAAGTCAAATCAAGTAGTTACTTAAAATAGGATTTGTAACTTCCTAATTGAAAACCAATTCCACCATCTTCTCCCATCTCCATACGTGTCACTAATGAGTTTAGTAACTGCCAATTACCGCACTAATCACATCCAAAATTTCCTTCCTTCAGATTCCTTAAATTTCCAATTTAAAAGTCCCAATTCTAATCAAATTCAAACCGGGTTTTTAATTCTATTTCAAATCTTTTCAAACCACCAATCATAATTCATCAAATTAAGAGAATTACCTACTTACCTTGCATAAGATTTTCCCATTTTAATAAATAAAAAATTCCGGGTATTACAGGAGTATCTCAATTTGAGCCATGCATGCGAAGTGTTTAAACTGTTAGGATCGGGTTCAACAATTGACATGAACCGAATATCAAAAGGGTGTTTCATCAGATTGGATAACACCAAGACTCATAGATCGTCAATGATATCTCAATTACAGCATATTCATAAGACACATTCATTATGAAACATCAAACATAGTATCATGGATTTGTGGGAAAAAGAGCACCTACCTCTTACGAAAAACCCGATAAATCTTTACGCGAGTGCCTCTTTCTTGCACCACCCCTTGTGCTCGCAATTCTACGCGAACTAAGGCTCACACCACCACCATGGCTGCTGCTGGAGAAGGAGACGAGGACTCTTCTCTGCTGGCTCGACTCCCAAGACTCCAAAAAGCTTGCCGACCTCTCCTAAGATGGGTTTAAATAGAAAAACCTATTCCTAAGCCAAAGGATCACCACCCTTGATCTTAATCCATCAAAGGGCTACAAATTGACCACAAGAAGGGAAGGCTACCAGTCAAAAACGTGGGTAATCCATTAACCAAAATCAGTTACACTCCCAAAAAGGTAGGCATCTTGGCCAAATCAATTGGTTTCCCAAAATAAGTTTTGTAACTTCCCAATTTAAAAGTGATTAACACGATCTTTAATCTTGCCACATGGTACCACTAATTAGGATTAAATTATGCCAACCCAATCCTTAATTGGCGTCCAAAACTTTCTTACCAATTTCCGTTACAATTCCCTAATGGTAGGGATTTAAACTAATTAGATTCCTTACCAAAACCGATTAGGTAACCACCCTAATTGAATTCCAATTGCACGATTTACTCCCTTAACACATGGCATCTTCACTTCACATCGAATATGCCATGATCTACTCCCAATCACGTCTATAATAGATCTCCTTAATTTCCATAATTTCACATTCTAATTCAAATCAATTCCAAATCGGTTTGAATTAGGGATTTTTATTGCTATTGCTCCTCAATTTGCTCTCCTTGCCGAAACTAATCAAATCACATTAAATCACTCATGTGCACACGCCCCTAGGCATGTGTCGACGTGTCTCAAGTACCCTGCTCTGCTTTGGCACCCAAGTGACTCTAGTGCCCGACACATCTGGCGACCAATGCTTCATCAGCTTCTGATACACGCGTAAATACTTGCCAAAAATAAATTCCCACTACGAAGGTCCAACTTAATAAATCGAAATAATTCAAATGAGTCACAACACTTAATGTCAGGTGCACTCAGCCCCTGGCGCCAGGCCAGCCTCAGCGCCAGGTTGAACCCAATGCCAGGGCTTGTCCTCGCGCCCTAGTATATTGCCTAATCTGGTTTATCAGTTCCACACATTCATAATCATCAAAATAATAATTCGACTCACCAGATTATAAGAGATCACCAAAAATCAAAATAGGCAGCGAAACTTTCCTATTTTAGATAAGTTTCCTAAAATAGCAGTTTTAGTAAACTTACCGAATTTTCGGGTGTTACACTTGCAGCCACTTAACTCTTGATTTTTGACGGTAGAATTGTTCTCTGATACCATCCTCTTCACATACTTTCTGTCGCGCCGAGTTGACGCTTTGCCTTAGATCATCATCAAATGGTTGGTTTTGTAGTGCCATTTGTAGGGCCCGGAGTTCAAGAACTGCTGCTCTATATCTAGCATTAACATCTCCGAAGTGTTATCTATTCCACCTTTTGAGAGCTTCTTTGCAAGCCTGTAATTTTTTAAAAAGAATGAACAGGGGCTGACATTGAATGGGTGCCTCCCAAGCTTTGGAGATAACCTCACGAATGCTTGCGTCTTGCTTCCACATGTCAAAAAACTTGAATGGTATCGGGCCTCTTGGAAAGGGTTGACGCAATCTGAATACGATAGGATTGTGGTCCAAAATGCCTGGAGGGGGGCCGTGGAGTCGGGAGCTGGGGTGTCTAATGAGCCAGTCAGGATTAGCAAAAACTCTATCAATTCGGCAAAGAGTAAGGTTGCTACCCGATTGGCTGTTGGTTCATGTGAAGGGTAGAGAAGAGGGAATTTCCTGAAGACCAGCCTGCAAGATACAATAATTGAAAGCTCTAAGGTCAGCTTGGGGTGCAGTACCTCTTCCTATTCTTTCTGATTCATGACGAATAGCATTGAAGTCACCCATCACTATCCAAGGACCATTTATTGAATTATTGCAACTGCAGAGGGTAGCCCACAACTTCTTTCGCTCCTGAGCATCATTAGAACCATAGACCGCTTTGAAGTGAAAGGAATCACTTGTGGAGCACGTGACAAGGCAATGAAGTGTCTGAGATGTCTCTTGCACCTTATGAACCATGGCAACATTAGGATTCCAAAGAACTATGATCCTTCCTGATTCATCAGAATTTATGTTATTAAAGGATTCCCAACCTGCGATGACTTTCCTGCTAATTTGATCAACCTGTCTTTTCTTTATCTTGGTTTCAGACAACGCCAACAAGGACACATCTTCATCCTTTACAAGGTCTAGCACCGCCGACCTCTTGCTTCTGTGGCCCAACCCACAGATATTCCAGCTGCAGATAGATATTTACTGAGATTGAGGGGCACACCTCCCCCCCACTTTCTTTTTCTGCTTTTGTGGCTTGACACTTTTGTTTAGAGTCACCGTTCTAGTTGGTTGGGTTCTCCTTTCCATACTCGACAAAAAGGACGAGGCTTCGGAGATTGTCTCATCAATATCCTGTATATGATGGAAAGGGTTAGGAGAATGCATGGCATGTTCCTGCGCTAGCTTGGATAGGGGTTTTACCCCCCTTGTCCCTGAGGCATTCCAGTTCTGGGAGCGTTGAGCCTGCGGCGGATCACTCCCAGAGGCTTCCAAGGGTGATGGGTATAATAGGGAGTCGAGTTGTTTTGGGCCTCCGTTCGCAAGTACATCCAGTGTAGCTGCGGTGGAGAGGTATAGGGGCGAGCCATCATGCGCCCTAACATGCTTTCCCGAGACAATGTAAGGTACCTATCCAATCAAAGATGGTGAGTTCCTTGGTACTGACCTCATACTTCTGGGGTGGTTATCTGTTCCGAGGTTGGCCCCAGGGGAGGGCTTGGAGTGCTCCAATCCTGGATTCGGTTTCACCTTGGTCCCATTGATTGTGGCCAAGTGGTTGGTAGGGCTCGCTAGGATGGGCATAGCAGTGCCTGCTTCTGCCATAACAACTTCAATAGACGTTGACTCCTTGGGGTTATCGCTGAGTTCAGCAGCTGGTGGTGGGCAATGGAGTGTCTCAATCCAAACTTCTTTTGATTTACAAGAGCTGGTGGCATGATCGAAACACTTACATTTGGAGCATATGCGTGGCCTCAATTCATACTCCACAGGTTGTGGGAAGAAGGACCCATCACCGGTGGCAACATGGACAGTGGTAGGGAACTTGAAAGCCGAGTTAATTTCAATATAGGCTTTGGCATACTATAATCGGGATCGGTCTACTGTGGCTTTGTAAGAGAATAACGGGTGCCCCACAATGCTAGACACCATGCTCAAGCTCTCCTTTGCAAAGTGCTGGGGCGGGAGGTCTGGGAAGCGTACCCATATCGGGACCGATTTCACCAAATCACGAACAGGGCACATGCTTGGGTGCCATTTGCGTAGAATGAGGGGCCTTCCACACATGGTCCACATTGAATTCAGGATTCGCTCGCAATCCTCCGATGAAGTGAATTTGAACATGAAGAACCCGCCCGCCAGGGATTGCATGTAGAGCGATCCAGTCGGCTTCCAAATCTTGGAAACATAGTCTTTGAACCACACAAATGACGGACGTTTACCAATGGCATATCCAACCAGAGTGTTTGTCCATCGTAATGCTTATCTGTCAACAATCTCTTGCGGGATTTTGACCGATGTCAAACCCTTCAGCTCCGGGTGGATGGTGAGGGAGTTGGGTGCCTCAGAGGCACCTCTGAAGAGGCTTGCCCAAGAGGGAGATATGGCCCGAGAGGAAGAAGCAATTGCCTCGGTGCCCAAGGGGGGGAGACTTAGGTGGGGGGGTTGTGGGGTGGTTTAGAGGGAGAAGAGAAGCCAGGGGGATGGGCGGAAGAGGCCATGGGCTTACTCGCCAAGTCAGGATGGTAGACAATCCCGGAATAACCAGAGGGTCTCTATCACGCCCCGAAATCTCATACCTCGATCGGAGTGCGGAAGCCAACAATTGAGATACATTTCGAGGTAGAGATCCCAGGCACGCGACCGAACAGTCGATTTTCCAATTGATTACAACCATCTCAAAAGAATGTGTAACCGATTATGCCCGCAATCAGTGTAATACAATAACAGACATCAATAAATAATATGAAATGAATTTACTTAATAATAATCCATTTAAGAAAATCAAATAAAATAAACCTATAAGTCTATGGCATACAATTGCCAATAATGTCATAAGCATCAATAAAAGTAAAGCAAATAACTAGATAGTCTTTAAAACTCTTCACGGCTCCTGCAACCGCCTTTCCACTACTGCACTTCCTGATCTCAATTTTCATTTGCTCCTGCATCAGAGGATGCATGAGTATTTCATAGAAACACTCAGTAGGATGTAAAAACCTACTGAATTAAAATAAGCAGTATGAAGAGAATAAGAATAACAAAGGATTGTGAACATTCCACAACCTCTGGACTGAACCAAGGTCTATACACCTGAAAGGTTAGTCAATAATAACCATCCCAACTCACAAGTATAGGAGAACATCAATAAAACTTCGAACAAATATATGTGTAAGGAGAGAATAACAATCATATCAAAGGCTCCAGACATCTATAATGAAAATAGTCACAATTTCTGCTCGCTAAACTGGTCGCTCGCAAGTGACTAAAATAATATGCCAGAACCCTAGGGTTCCTCTCTTTGGAACCCTGCCATGCGTCTAGGATGCTAGCCCTACCAGTGCTTACGGACACGATGGGCAGAGACTGAAGACCTTCCGTAATGTCAACAATCTAACGTACGTATAGTGCCTCCCTTCGGGCAGTATGGAATCACAACTCCATAAATATAAGTGACCTCGCAAGATCTAGCAATGGCTTAATTGAGCATACTATGAATCCACCATGGGGAGAGTCTCGCAAGATCTCCAGTGGAAGAAACAATCATGTAATCAATATGAGCAATATCTCAAAGGAATAGAGGTCGCAACATTCTAAGATCATAAGGTATCTCTTACCAGAATAGACTCTCTCACGGAGTATGGATAGAAGTGTCAAGGTCTTTGGCCAACACATAACTCACTCATTGGAGTAGCATAGAATAACAAGCTTCTTAAAGGCATGCAAATCACTCTTGGAATAACAAGACAACCCAAACACTTCGAATAATAACAACTCACCCAAGGAGTACCATACAATCAATACATACCTTTCATGCTCAGCCCTAGATAGGAATTCCTCATACGCATTGGAATTTTATAATACAAATATCAGAGATAAGAAAACCAAAGAATCTTAGATGATTTGAATTCCAAGTGGAATCACAAACCGATATCAACGCTTTTAAGATAGATTGTTATGAATCTCTTGATCAAAGGATTATCCCTCCTAATTAGATTACTTCTAACCCAATTCTTACTGTGATATTCCATAAGTATATAGTCCAATTACTGATATTGACACGTTAATTACTATCATATCATATTACATGATGTTATTTGTATACTTACTATTTTCGCTTAGATTCAGCTCACTGCCTCCTGCACAATAGTCCTCTTCCGACGACTACTGTGCTCTATACAGTCTGAAATTTTTACTGATAATACCCTCATGAGTCTAGTTTCTAACCCCACTGATTTTATATTTTTCCGATTTTATTTGAATTAGTCATGAATTATTTATTACAGACTGTCAGCACAGAAATAGTTCTGGCCGAGATTAAGACTCTTAATTAAACTTAATAATCTCACTTAATAACATTTAATAGATGATAATATAATATTAACAGACAATAATACTCCCCTCTTAGATCAATTACAGACCCTAGGATTGTCTGGAATTACTAAAGTACACCCCTTTCTCATGTTCCTTTACATATAACACAGTTTTAAACATTAATACATCCCAAATAAGACAATTAATACAAGGCACACATTAAGACACAAAACTCAACGTGGATCCTGGTCAACCAAGCAATATCAGAACTTCTAGTCTATGAAAAATTAATAAAGCATCAGACTTTAGGTGTGAATTCCCATCTAGACACGTAGCATGAATGCACATATGATTATGATGCACGAAGCATGGAAATAATGACACAACTCATTCATCTCACAAGAATCAAAGAAATACTCTAAGTTACTAAATGATGACACATATAAACATCATAAGAAAGAAGAAAAGAGAGGGAAAAACCATCCTACTCTTAATTCACCGAAAATTCTGCCTTTTTACGCGTTGCTTATCTCCTCCGCTTCCTCTAAAGCTCCCACTCCAAGCTCTTGCCTTATAGGAGGTGGGTGAATGTGGGAAAGAGAAGGAAAAGGTCTCTGGACGTTCTAGGGCTAGGTTTTCCAATAGCACAAGCCAACTCTCTAGGGTTTATATAGAGTTTGGGGAGAATCCTTTCTTAAACCAATTTTCTATATCATGGACACTTCCCACCAATGAGAAGGCCTCAAGATCCTTCTAGAGATGTGCAACTGAAGTCCAGTTGGAATTTGGCATCTTTCCCATGCAAATCCACCCAAAAAATAAGCTAAAAATCACAAAACCGCAACTAGCGATCGATCGGCGATACGACTATCGATCGTCGCATGCCTTTTTCTAAACTACTGCGTTACAGCCGATCGATCGCAATTATTAAGATCGATCATTTTCTCCGAAACAAAATAGTCAATAATCACAGTAACTACGATCGATCGTTTTGAAGGGTGGTCGGTCGGTTCAATTTGCCGATCGATAGTTTGTTGTGGCGATCGATCGCAGCCACGCTTAAACAAAATTCAATTTCTTATATCTTTTTACTCTGAACTCCAAATTGTGCATAGTTGGTGGCGTTGGAAAGCTCTTCTCACCAACTTTAATCCCCATAAAGCAATACATAAATAAATTAAACATTAATAGGGTCAAATTTAGGTTTTAATATACTTACTATTTTTTCTGGTGTTACAGTCTCACCTTGGCATTATGGCGAACAGGTGGCTGCTAGGTGGGATTGTTGGGGGGGGCGCATGGAGGGTGGGGTGGCCAGGATAGGACGGGACGGAGGAGAGGCTCTGGGGTGATGGAGGGAGGGGGGTGGCGGCGGTGGGGTCAGCTGGGGCCGGGGATAGGGCCGAAAGGAGGCTCCTTTGACTCCTCAAGCAGATGGACGGAGAGGGGGTGAAAGCTGGGAAGAAAAGAGGAGGGGAAGAGAGGGTAGGGCGGAAGGCTGATGAGAGGCAAGATTAGGGCGAGGCAGAGGGCGGGGCGGGGGGTGATGGTGGGGATGGGGGAAAGGGGAGGTGGGCGGGTGAGAAGGAAGAGAGGGGGGAGAGAGAAGAGGGGGAGGGGGGGGACAGGGGGGTCGGGGAACAGGGCGGAGGGGGTGGTGAGAGTGGTCAGGGAGGGTGGTGGCGGAGACTAAGGCCCGATCGCCGGAGTGGTCCTACCCACTTCCTTCCTTCAGACCGAGTCCTCATGTGATCATGAAGGGTCTCATAAGCAATAAGCCTGTTGTCCGTTATAAGTCTTCCCAGGCAAACACACTTTGAGCCTTAAATACTAACTTAGAAGAAAGAGCTTCAACCGGTTAGCCATAACCTTAGTAATAACTTTATAGCACACATTGCTAAAGCTAATCGGTCTAAACTCCCCACCTTCTTGGGGTCCTTAACCTTAGGCACAAGCACAATGTAAGTCTTATTCCACTCGGCCTCGATTTTTCCATTCTCAAAATTTTTTTTGACGGCTCAACAAATATCTTCCCTCACTATGACCGACAGAGCTCTAAAGAACCCTGCCGACATTCCGTCTACCCCTGGGGATTTTGATAGATTAATGCTTTGCATTGCCTTCACCACTTCCCCCTCACTAACATCATTCAAAAGATAAGAATTCATCTCTTCGGTCGTCACCCTGTCCACCTTCTCCAAGACCCGCTCAATCCCCATTGGGAAGGAAGTCCCAAACATTGATTGAAAATAACCCTTCACCGCCCTCTCAACTTGATCTTCTTCTTCCCACCAATACCCTCACTCGTCTTCAATTCCTTCAATTTTATTTCTAAACCTTTGATGAGACGCCTTAGAGTGAAAGAATTTAGTAGTTTTGTCCCCCTTCTTAAGCCACATCACTTTCGCCGTTTGTCTCCACATGATTTCTTCCCTTGTCATAAGCTCCACTATCTCCACCCTTATTTCCCTTATCAACTCCATATCTCCCTCCATTCCCTTCTCCTTCAAAGCATTTTGTCTTGCTTTAGCCTCCTTCACCACCTTCCTCACATTTCCAAACTTCTCATTATTCCACGCCACTAATTCCCCTTCGCACCTTTTCAATTTCATCGAGATTGCCCCCATCTCATTCCCTCCTCCATAGCTCTCCCATCCCCTCCTTATCACCTCCACACACCTCTCACCTCAGACCACATTTCCTCAAAACGAAAAATTCTTTTCCTCATCCGCTTCGGAGGCATCCTCTTCAATACATGCATTACAATTGGATTGTGAAGTTGATACCCACAAAGATGTGATTTTTTATAAAATGTTGTCCTAAGACCATTAGAGGCGCAAGGTTTTAGGCTCTTAGCGGTTCAAATCCACCATGAGTGAACTCATATGCGAGTGCTCTTTTTCCTTTTGTAAAAGCCACCTTTGTTATGGCAGTGCTCTCAAAACGGCAGTGTGTGCCATGATAACTCGAGTGAGTGTCCAAAACTCGAGTTGCTGTTGTGAGTGCACTCACATGCAGCGGATCCTCTTCTGGCTCCCAACAAACTCAGGCTCTAGCGTCTCTCTCTTGCTACTCCTCGTGGCAAATACTCGAGGAAAGTCCTCATTCCCCAACATATCTTCCATATCTGATGTCCACAACAACATTCAACATCTTTTAGAGTATTCTGTCTTGTTCTATGGATTGCTATTAAAGTCTCCGTCCTATGAAAGCAATTGGAAAAGGATTTTCTTCTGCTTATCTTTTCTCATCTAGATACCAAAGTAAATCAGTTTACCACAACAACTATGGCTCCATTAAAGGACCTTTTCAGGGAAATAAATATCCATGCATCTATAAAAAGTATAGGCATCTTTTCCCAGTTTAAAGATCATAAGCTATTAAGAAAGGTACTTTTTGAAACCATAAGTATCTATCTCCCTCTAAATTTTGATAAGGATCCCCACTTAAGCTTGAACTAGCACAACTATTGTCATTCAACTTTACTTTCAGCCTTCAGGCATGAGGACGAAAACTAAAATTAGAAATTAGCAGCTACGGGCCAAACAGAAACAAGTCGCTATGGCCCCCCACATGCTCATATGGTCATCACACCAGTGACGTGGGAAACGCTTTGTGCACCCGCCAAAGACGAAAAACACTAGCAAAGGCCCACAATGCTTACGACTTTCCACTGGAAAAACCGATATGGCCCAACCCCTCTCAAGCAAAGTGAAATCCAGACCAACTCATAAAACGTACACACTATGTTAACACAAAAATGACCAACCTGTAGAATTTGACCCATTTTTTTTTTGGGACGGAGGGAGTGCGTTCAAATCTACGCCCAAGCATGACTTTCTCTTTTTGGCACTCGCTTAAGTTTTTTCTGTTTTTTGATTGGGAAGCTCAAGCCTTGAATATTCCAATGAAGATGCTTACTTTCCTCATATTTACATTGGCTATATGCCTATGTGGGAACCCACATCTGTGTTACGTCTACTTGGTATTAGGATATTTCATTATTTAATAAGGCCATGTGGGCCGTTGCGGCTAGGAATAAGTTATTTCATTATTTCGTTGATTATGTGTTGAAGGCCCATTAGCTCCAAGCTCAGCGCCTATATGTAGGGGACGTCTTGTCCTATTTTGATCATTGATGAATGAAACCCTAGCTTCTCATCTCCTTCTTTTCTATTCCCATCTATTTCCCTGCTCTTTGCCGCTGGCTATTATGCATCCATCTAGGGTGCACAACACTGGTATTAGATCAATCAAGTCCTTGCTTCTGTCATTTATGGCTCGGAAGAAAGCTCTGGACAACTTGGAGGGTCCCTCGACCCAGTCTGACGAGGAGGCGCCGACTGGCCAAGCCCAGGCCGCCCCCTCCACGACCATGGATTCTGCCTTGGTAAAGGCCCTTACAGACATCATGACGACGATGCAATCCATGCAGCGGACCATGCTTGAGCGGCTGCCAGCTCCGCCGCCGCCGTCGACCTCTAACATGGAGCACCAACAGGACTCCTTGCAACAGGGTTCTTCCTCCGCGGCTGCACAGGGTTACCCTCTACAGACTCCATCGGTCCAGGGTCACTCGTTTGCTCATCCGCATGGGTTTTCTCTATAGCCATCAGCGCTGCAGGGCCAGGCCTCTACTGCACCGCATGGCTCTACTCAGCATCAAGCCCGTGCCTTTCCTACATCGGCACTGTTTGGCTCCTTCAATTCGATGAATATCTTACCGTTGGGCGCTGCTGACACCCATTTGTGTGCTTTTCCTCATCAGACCGCCATGCCTCACCAACACTGGATGGACTTACCACCCTATGGCCCAGCCTTTGGATCGACGGAATACCCTGGCTTCACGGACTTTGCGTCAGGTAATTTTCATGCCCTGCTTCATGATGCATCCGGACGGCCGTCGGCTGGACCCCGTCTGGCTCGGTTACAATTTCCTAAGTATGGGGAAGATGAAAGCCATATAGATTGGATTTATCAAGCTAATAAATTTTTTGAGTATCATGGCACATAGTCTGAGATGGATAAATTGAGAATCGCCGCCTTCCATCTGACGGGAGACGCACTGGTTTTGTTCTAATATTTTGAGCGCGATCTTCCCAATCCCACTTGGGCTGATTTTATGGATGAATTATGCGAACAATTTGGGCCAAATGATTATGCTGATTTTAATGAAATGCTGGCTTCTCTCCGTCAAACTTCCACAGTGCGCGCTTATCACCAAGAGTTTATGCGCATTGCTAATCGACTGCCCAATTGGGATCTGGCGGCATTAGTGGGTGCTTTCATGCATGGTCTTCGGGCAGATATTGCGGATGAAATCCATAAATTCCAGTCTAAATCCATGAAGGATATTATTGGGCATGCTCACGTTGCGGAGGAATGGTTGAACCGGCAACGGCGTGCAATTCGACCTTTTTCTTGGCCACCTCCAGGGTTACTGCCCCCTCGGCCAGCTACCACCAATGGGGCACTGGCCCCCTCTCGGGTGGGACCATCAGC
This sequence comes from Houttuynia cordata, assembly GCA_039654745.1. Lineage (NCBI taxonomy): Eukaryota > Viridiplantae > Streptophyta > Magnoliopsida > Piperales > Saururaceae > Houttuynia > Houttuynia cordata. The sequence continues at coordinate 60,396,096 of CM077502.1, read as the reverse complement.
AGGACCCTCTATTAATCCTTCTCTCTGCCAGCTTTCCCAGGATTAGATGGAGGAGAAATGGGCCAAAGGTCTTTGCTTTAACTGTGATGAGCGTTATACTCTGGGGCATTGTTGCCGCACGCCACCCACTACTTTCATTTTGGAAGAGTCTGCCCTGGGTGATGCTGATTATGTGAAATCTATAGCTGCGATCTCGTTTCATTCCTTTTCGGGGGCATATACGCCTCACATAATATGGCCGCCCACAGATTGATTATTTGGGCCATATTATTGCGGCGCAATGAGTTTCTACTGATCCAGCCAAGGTGACCGCTATGCTCGAGTGGCCCACTCCTAAATCGCCGAAGGCCTTACATGGATTTCTTGGGCTGACTGGATATTATCGGCGCTTTATGGTACCCTGGCCGCACCCCTTACTGCTTTGCTAAAGACTGGAGCATTCCAATGGAGTCCAGCGGCACAGATGGCCTTCAATGCTTTGAAGCAGGCTATGTCTACCGCCTCAGTATTGGCCTTGCCGGATTTCTCTCAACCATTTGTGGTTGAAATTGACACTTCTGATAATGGGCTGGGTGCTGTCCTCCTTCAGGCTGAGCGCCCCATTGCCTTCTTTAGCAAGGCCTTATCAGGACGATCTCTCTATTTGTTGGCCTACGAACGTGAGATGCTTGCCATTTGCACGCCGTTACGAAATGGCATCCATATCTATTGGGTCGGCACTTTATTATTCGGATGGACCATCAGCCCCTAAAGTATTTCCATGTCCAGCAGATATCTACTCCATCCTAGCAACGCTGGGTGACCAAGCTTATGGGCTATGATTATGATATGGTTTACAAACGAGGGGCTGACAATACCGTGGCTGACGCTCTTTCTCAGCGAGATGAGGAGGTGGCCCTCATGAGCCTGTCCATTCCCACATTTCCCTTTATGGCTGATTTGCTTCAGACTTATAAGGATGTACCCGAGGCCGTGGATATATTAAGTCGACTCCAGGCGGATCCGACATGCTTACTACATTTTGTTTTGCAGGGTGATTATATCTTCTGGAAGCATTGGTTATGGGTTCCTCCGAGCCCGACACTACGTTATGCTATTATATCCTTCTTTCATGTTACTCCTAGTGCTAGCCACGAAGGATCATTCCGCACCTACAAGCATGTTAGTTAGAATTTCCTTTGGCGCAGAATCGAGAAGGTCGTTCATTCGTATGTTGCGGCCTGTGATGTGTGTCAATGCGCCAATGCCTCCACTACTATTCCAACCGGTCTTCTGCAACCTCTCCCTATTCCTGATCGTGTGTGGGAGGATGTCTCCATGGACTTTATTGAGGCTTTACCGGCGGTCCAAGGTAAATTGTTTATCCTTGTGGTAGTTGATCGCCTATCTAAATATTCACATTTTTCGCTCTTGGCCACCCATACACAGCCAAAACAGTTGCTAAAATTTATGTTTGCAAGTGGCCAAGTTGCATGGAATGCCGCGAACAATTGTGTCGGATCGGGACAAAATCTTTGTTTCTCTCTGCTGGCGGGAGTTCTTTGCTTTGCAAGATACTAAGTTGCATATGAGTACCGCTTATCATCCGCAGAGTGACGGGCAAACCGAGGTAGTCAACCATTGACTCGAATAGTACCTTCGTTGTTTTGCCGGCGAGCAGCCTTGTCGCTGGCTCCAACTTCCTCTATGGGGTGAATGGTCATATAATGAAGCATATCATACATTTACGGGTTTCACCGCCTTCGAGGTGGTTTATGGCCAGCCTTCGCCCACAGTGATTCGGTATTTGCCATTTAGTGCTTATGTGAGTGAGGTGGATTATACTCTCCAGATGCGTGATGATGTCCTGCGTCAGCTCAAGGCTAACCTCACGGCTGCTCAGAACCGAATGAAACAGGTATATGATCATTCTCATAAGGATCGGGAGTTCTCGATTGGGGATATGGTTTACGTTACTTTATTGCCCCATCGGCAGCATTTTTTAGCGCTTGGTGCCTCGGCCAAACTTGCACATCGGTTCCATGGTCCTTATCCGGTGTTAGAACGAATCAGGCCGGTTGCTTATCGTCTGTAGTTGCTGCCTACTTCCCAGTTTCATCCAGTTTTTCATGTGTCCCGTCTTCAGCGCTATGTGGGGGATCCTTCTCGCCTATCCAGTGGGGTGCCTGCGCCATTGCTTTTGCCGGTGGATCCTACTGAGCTTCCTTCGTCTATATTGGATCGCCGTCGGGTTCGTCGTTTTGGACGATTGGTGTCTGAGGTGCTGGTTGCCTGGCATGATCATTCTTTGGATGATGCGACGTGGGAGTTGGAGGATGATTTTTATCCTCAATTTTTTACATTTACGCTTTCAGGACAAGGCTATAGCAGAGTATGGTGGAATGTTACGTCTCCTTAGTATTATGATATTTCATTATTTAATAAGGCCATATGGGCCGTTGCTGCTAGGAATAAGTTATTTCATTATTTCGTTGATTATGTGTTTAAGGCCCATAAGCTCTAGGCTCAGCACCTATATGTAGGGGAGGTCTTACCCTATTTTGATCATTGATGAATGAAACACTAGCTTCTCATCTCCTTCTTCTCTATTCTCATCATTTTCCCTGCTCTTCACCGCCGGCTATTGTGCATCTATCTAAGGTGCACAACAATTTGCTCCAAGGCCTAGAGTGAAAAAAGAGGACTACACCATCAGCTAGCTGATAACGACGATGTAGCAATATAATACACCGTTTCACTGTGTATACAAACTAGTGAACCTTCCCCTGGGCCTCCCCCGGTCTTGGCATCTTGCCTTTCCACTTCCACTTCGAACTAAAGACCACACTAGAAGAGCCTTTTTTTGTCATCCTAAGTAGTCTAACAAAGTTAAAACACATTTGCGCATGTTCGCACATTGCTTCATGATTTTCTTCATCTTATGTTAGTTCGTCAATTTTCATGATCGATGGCTCCTATAGATGGAGGGTAACCTGACGAACATCCTCGATCGACTGTAAACTGTTTCATGAAGCCCACTCCAGATCTAGGCCTTGGCCCTTGAGTCATATCACGAATTGCACCACGAGGCTGAGGATTCAATCTACAGTCAATTAGAAACATGGACTAGCTACCGGCCTGTATCTATCACACACCAACAACCCCCCATGTGTTGCAAAGCGACCTGGTCGGCACCACCATCTCAAGACATTCACTCACCTTCCGTGTATGTGATGCAAAAAATGCAAGTTATACACATGCAACGAAGTTCAGTGCAAGAAATGGTCCATCACAAAAGCAGCAATTAGGAAGAAAAAGCAACATAGAAACAGAGACAGGGGAATCAGATTTGATAGAAAGGATTGAGTTGGTGGATGAGAAGTCCATCACTGTATATCCCGTCTTTCCTTCCTTACAATCCAACACAATTATACCACCATAAATTGAAAAAAGTAAAACTCTATATTTTATACTCTCAAAATAGATCTCTAAACTAACAATACTGAGATGTTTACTAGACATAGAAAATAAGGAAACCATTAGAGATTTCTAATTTTATGTTTTTGGTAAGTTTCCTATTCCATGCCTCGGTTGAGCATCTCCTTGTACCGGATGATGGAGTCAAGGCGCTGCAGCTTGAGCTGGTTCCTGAATCGGTTGATGAAGTCGTCGGCCTTGGTGTCCACCTCCTCGTCCTCCCTCAGCGCCGCCACCCTCCCCACCCTCGTCGTCGCCGGCCGCTTCACCCCTGTCACCTCCTCCTCCATGAAATGGTCAAACGCCAACTTCGAGCTCGCCGACTTCTTCAGCTTCTTCGCCAGCTTCCCCGGCTTCTCCCCCGCCGTCGGGTGCGTGTCCTTTACACTCCTCCTGAAATGGTGCTCCTCCGACGCCTCATGGAACACCGCCGCAGGGGCGACCGCGTGCTGTGCCTCCACGAAATGGGCATGCGGCTGCGGCGCTGGGGTGGGATCCGGGTCGAGAAAAGCAGTGATGGCGGGCATGTCCTCGGTCTTCTGGCGGAAGAGGTTGAGGTTGACGGACATGAAGCAGTGGAGCACGGAGCCCGTGCGGACGAGGTTGTGTGCGCCGGGAGCTTTCTTGTCGTCGCGGTTGTGTGCCGGAGAACCAAGGGACGAGGAGAAAGCGATGGTGACGATGACGATGTTGAGGAGGGCGAAGAGGACGATGGGCGTGAACCAGCTATACATAGACGCCCATATGGCCGGCAGAGACTCTTCCAACATGGTTACCTTCTTCTAGTCTCCAAGACCAAAGCTTCTCTTCTTCTCTTCTTCTTGTTCAAGGGAGGAGTTACAGAAAGATGATAGAGAAGTGAGGCAAGCGGGAGTGAGAAGGGAGAGAGATGGAGGGGCTTTTATAATGGTCTTTTTTTACGGTTTTATTGTGGGGATTTTATTGGGGCATTGAGGGGCGACACGTGGTAGGGGGCACATGGCGACAGAGGTATGGTGAGGGTAATTAACGGAGGTTTTGTATGTGGTGGGGCTGGGGAGAAGGGGCCCAGTGATAGGGGAGGTACTAGTTGCTGTGTTGTTGTTGTTGGGATTGAGGGGCCAGGGAGTCATAGGTCGAAGGATAGATATGGCCGGCGCGTCTTAGTATTTGTATTTTGTACCTACCAGTTTGGATGCGAATACGTGTGCGTGAGAAATTATTTGATGCGTGTTGCTTACGAGGAAGTCATGCTCACCACCGCTATGTGATTGACACGACTCCCCTACTTATCATGCGCACTTAAAGGGGACCCACAATTGGGAACAAAACCTCCAAGTAGGTAGTGTGTATATGTATGGGCTGTAAAGTTTCTTACTTAGTAGTGCATATGGGCTGTCATAAATTTCATTATCCAAATAATTTTGTATATATATTCAACATGTTGCAACAATCAAGGTTTTAAAACCCGACCGGCCATCGATCCGGAATTCTAGCCGGGTAGATTCAATAGCGGGTCAACTCGGGTTGACCCAGTTGCTGATGTCATCATAAAAAAAATCCCTAGGGGAGAGGGGGGGAGAACGAGGGGGTCACCAAGGCGGCGAAGCAACGACAGCAGTTTGGGGAGGGAGGGCTCACCGGGGAGAGGGGGGAGTGGCTGGCTCGATGGGGGGAAGGGGCGGAGTAAAACCCCGCCTAGTTCGACAGGTGGGGTTAAACTGATCCGGCTGAGTCAACCTACCCGGCCGACTTGACTCGAAAAGGCGGCCGGCTCCGGTCGAACCGGCCGGGATTCAAAATCATGGTTGCAATTTGATCCCGAGCAAACTAGTGATTGTGATCAACATAAAAAAAATCTAGTGTCCATAACTTATATTGTTGACGGTAAAAGTTTGATGAGCTATGGCAGAGTAACGAGGAGTTATTTTTGTTTAATTTATCTCTAACATGGATGATCTCCATCTTGTTTTTTCACGTGGGTGAAAAAAGAAAAATATACTTCAGGGACACACCGTGAGTGGTCCACCAGGTATGTTACTTTAAGATAAGAATTGGTATTAGAATTTGTTTAACATAATACATGTATGTAATGTGCAAGTCACGGGTACGAATGACCATGTTAACAAAATAAAATAAGTTTTTATTTGCTAAACATCAGAAAATAAGCATGTGTCATCTCGGTTACATCATTAGCATATAAATGTTTTTTTAAATAAATTAGCATATTATTGTCACTTGCCATGATTAACTACTGGGCACAAGAAAATGCGGTTAAATATGTAGGTTTTGAACTGGTAAAGGAAATCAACTAGTTGTTAATGGAGACAGCTTATTTCAACTTTATGTTCGCTCTGTCATTTTGGTAGCAATGGGAATATGTTACCAACGCAAGACGAAGTATCTCGGGCATTTGACCTGTTCTCGAATGTATTAACAGTCCCACTTGTACATCTTTTTTGCTGGGTACGCGCACTCATATTGCCTCTGTCCAGACTCAGGTTTTACAAAATGAACTAAAATTAGTTCATTTGGAAAGACCTTACGTGTGATTATAAATCCGGACGGAGGGAGTACATTAAACTCGAGTATCTTCAAGGCTTTTTTTAATAGCTCCTAGCTAGCAACTGCCTCCTCTTCGTCTATATAACTAGTGTTTAGGTGCAAAAATTGTACTCTCATTTGCAAAATATTGATAACATGCATTAACACACAACCGAAGTGGAAGAAATGACAAACATTTAAGAGTTCCGTCCCACTTATGCAAGTGGGCGTGCGCTAGGGCAGCATGAGCCGTCGGATTTCTATCTTGCGGGATGCGTTAATACATGGTGCAGGCAGATTTGAATCCTCTTAATAAATGCGCGTCTCCATTATCGGAATGGTTCATGATGTAATTTCAAACACCTACTCTCTTCCCTTATATTTTGGTAATTTCGAAGTCTCTTCGCTCTGCAAGCCCTAGTATTTCTCATTAGTCTATTAAATGCCTACTCTCTTCCCTTATATTATATTTGGGTAATTTCGAGCTCTCTTCGCTCTGCAAGCCCTAGCATTTCTCATTAGTTTATTAAATGCCGACTTGGTTGGTTGCTGACAAAGGTGCGTACGAGAAAATAATTGCGACATTTTTGCTGGAATGAGAGGAAGACTTGTGGAAGACTTCAAGTATAAGTCAATGTTTTTACACCATAATTGACGAGATTGCTCTTCTTAACAGTCCTCTTCATGTGCCTAGGCCCCGCACATGCCATTCCCCTCAAGGCCGCTTCACTTCCACATGCAAAGCCCCACTTAGTTCTGATATAATAATCAACACTAAACTTTCTTCAGAACAAGCTTAATTAAGAGAGCACAACTTAACATGAAAATGATACAAGGATTGTCGGTGCTTGGCCACGCTGTATCTATTTGCAAGGCAAACTGCAAAGGTGCTTTAGTTATTGCCAATGAAGGTATGCATTTATTTATCACCAAGGTTATGTAAGACCAACATGTAAACGCAAGACTTTAAGAGGTCCACCTATCTCTTTTAAGATACATAGGTTCACACTAGATGACCATGTGGGCCTCCCCATCAGTTCAGTTGCTTCCTTTTATATATATATATATATGAGGACGGTTTACATGAGATTGTTCTCATATAAGGAACATGAGACTAATCTTTTGGGTAATTAGATTCTAATCTGAGGGTGGGTATTAAATCATTGGGTAGGTGAGTGTCAAATTAGTGGGTAGGTAAATTCCGTATAGTCGTTTGTAGCTATCAGATAAAGATCCAACAACTACGAATAGAATTAACCTCATATAAGCCAAATGAGAACGATCTCATTTACATTTTTTTCTTATATGTGTATATATAATAATAAAAAGTTAAATAAGGTCGTCTCATGCAGCTTATGTGAGCCCAAGTAATCTTGAGCCGACAGATCAAGATCTAATGGATAGAGATGATTCACACTTACCTACCGGTTATGTGACTCTTGTCATCAGATCTTGATCTGACGGATGGAAATGGCTTTGCTCATACAAGCTACATGAGATCGGTCTCGTGTAATCCGGTCTCATATATAAGTGAAGCTAAAATCATGTGATCCAACTCAACTTCTTGTCTAGTAAAGAAAAGAAAACCCCACGAGTCATATTCTATTTTTTTAAGGACTTGGGTCCTTGTGTACTTCAAGTATTGCTGAATCATTTATAGCAAAAAAAAAGTATTGCTGAATCAATTATAGCAAAAAAAAAAGTATTGCTGAATCATGCAGCTGTGACTAATAAACTCCGAAGTCAAGATAAGCTGATCAACAAACTAAACTTGGAAATTGGCAGGATGCTTCCAAAGTTCAACCTGTCTCTATATGAAGCCTCCATCACAGAATATAGCCTAGTAGCCACAGACAACTAAAGTCAAACCCTAAATGATCCCAGACCGCATGGGAGATGAAAGTCATACTTTCCTTCTTTTTCTTGGTACAACCAAATCGTAGCTTTCATCACAATATCTTCAATCAACTCCACCGTGACATCTATGGATAAGATAAACTCTGATATCAATATTCCTTCAACTTGTATTGTTGACCTCTATTGTGTTCTTCTCTTTTACAGTTGATCATAAACAAACTTAAAACAAGGGAAACGTATTAAACTGTCTGCACATTTTATTGGAGGAATTGCATCTAGCGCAAACTTCTAATCCCAAATGCAGTTATTCATATACTCCCTCTGGTCACTTTTAATCGAGACAATTATAGAAAGAGAGCTGGTAGCCTGCGGTCGACTGGAGAGAGCTTCTCTCCAATCGACTGCTTTAATAACCGTCCGATTCCATCGGATGCTGGAGACGGGTTTTTATTAAAAAACATGTCCCTTACCCACCCCCCTCCCCCTCCCCCTCCCCCGATACCCTTACCCACTCCCCTCCCCCGACCTCTCCCTTATCACCCCTCCTCACCCTCCTCCCTCATCGCCTCTCCTCCACCCTCGCCCTCTGCCCTAGTGGCCGAGCAGATCGCCGCCCCCCATCTCCCTCGTCACCACCTTCGTTGCCGCCCCCATCTCGCCCTCACTCCTCCCTTGTCACCGCCCCCATCGTCCGTCGAGACGGCCCTCCATGCAACCTCCTCCGGAGATAAGCTAGTTGTCCAAAGGTACGATTTTTAATCCTCATTTATTCAAAATGGTTACCTAGTATGATGTTTACCTATACATATTTTATACTAAATTCAGAATTATTGTATTGTGATGCTGGTGTTCTTATTTTGTAATTTTACATCTAACGAGGAGCAAGTATGAGAAAATTTGATGTGAACATCTGAATGACTTTGAGTGATTTGGAAATTCTAATTTTTTTTACTTCATTAAGGAATCGGCTTGTTTCCTTTTCTTTGTTTAAGTAGGCTTTTAGTAGTGAATGGTTATTAGGAAGATTAGAGCAACATATATTATGTTTAGTTATTTCCTAGTTTACAAACTCTATTTCAGCTTGATTTCTTGTTGAAGACTTGTGTAATCCTACATATGGGCCTAAGTTTTTTCAATTAAAACAAGATGATGAATACTGAAATGGAGAATTGGAGTTTCCTGCTAAAAGAATACCCCTTCTCTGGTGCTGATTCCAAGCAACAAATCTGGTGTAGAAGCCGGTAGCCTTCTCCGGTGTGGATTCAAGAAGCTGTTTTTATAAATTTGGCTTTGTGATCTATTATAAAATGACCCTGTGGTTACCAACTAAATTCCATGTGTTGTGATTTGATTTTATGATTTAGTATTTATTGTCGATGATCTCTCTATTACGGATTGCCATTTTCTATGTTGCTTTACTCGCAGGCCTTCTCCAACGTTTCCTGTAAATTTATCTCAGGTAAACTATATATTTCTCTGCTCTTACCTAAACAACAGAAACAAGTTTTTGAAGTTGGATGCAGCAGCTCACGAGGTGTTGCAGATTTTTCAGAACTAAACATATTCATATCACGACGATTTAATATATGATTCTACAATAGCAAGGCTTGCATATAGGCTGTTTGCAATTATTGATGCATATGATTCTATGGATGCAGTACGATTTAGAACTTGTGTTTGTAAAGAACTCCCATGAATTTGTTGACAAGTTCTTAAAAAAATCCATCCAAAACAGCAATATAGGCTGTTTGCACTTATTGCATTTTTGGGTTGATCTGCATTTTTTAACATTTTCAAAAATTGATGATATCGGAACTCCCATGATTTTGTTATCGTGCAGTTGTAATTTCTGTGACCAAAGAAGGCGTAAAGTTTTCCACTAAGGGTGATATTGGAACTGCAAATATTGTTTGCAGACAAAATTCTTCTGTTGACAAGGTATGCATGTTTTCCTGCTTATAACCTATTTTTTTGCTGATTTTTTAAACATCCTATGGCTTGATGAAGGTATTTTAACCATTGTTCAGCTCTCAAGTTGTCTTGATGCCTCAAGGGATTCTAGTCATCAAATTTGAAAACCCTATATATGCATATTAGTTGATTTTATTTGGAATTCTGAGGTGCCACCATTATAGAGATGCCTGAGCCAATCTCACTGACTTTTGCTCTGAGGTATATGAACTCATTTACCAAAGCATCCCCTTTGTCTAGTGCAGTTACAATAAGCTTGTCTTCTGAGCTGCCGGTTGTTGTGGAATACAAGATTGCCGAAATGGGTTACATCAGATTCTATTTGGCTTCAAAAATTGAAGATGACGATGAAGAAATGCGAAACAACTGAGGCCTAAGATGGAACAGGACTGATAGTGTATATTATGCGACCCTTTACCTTTCACTTCGCCTGTAATGCTGTGTGCTGAGAATAGAATTGGAACATTTCAATGCTGACTATTAGAAATCACTCCCACTATTTCTAATTTGTTTCAATGAATTAGTATAGAAATGATTTGCTGATTCCATGGAACCTTTTTGGTAGCAATTTGAATGTGCCGAACTATGTGCCAGTGGGGAATCATGTGATGCTCAACTACTGGTATAAAAATCTGGCATGGTGGTAGGAGTTAGGACCTCGCACCTATTGACGGAGCGGTCCTGGGTTTGAGCCGTGCTCTGACCTATGGCACCTTGATGGGTAGGTTTAGGGCCGTCTTGCGATGTACAAAAATGAAGGTAGAATAACAACAAAGTCAAAGCTAATACAAAGACTAGTTTCTTTCTTAGGAAAAGCACAAGGACAAGAACACTAGTATCTTGTTAAAGAAGGCAGAAGAAAGCCTCTAAACAACATCTCTTCCCATATTGGTGCACACACTGAAACTACTATTGCATACAAAGCCATAGCCACAATGGACTGCTCCACACTTGATGCACCAACAGGGGTTGTCAGCAGGGATGGAAACAAATGAATGTTGAACTGGGAGAGGTGGAAACACAGTAACCAGAAGGAAGAAATCCACAGAAACATTACCTGCAAAGGTAGAATTCTCACAAAAAGCCAGATTGATCACATGTAACAATGAATTTATAGAGTTTATCATGACCAGAATTGACCAGTAAGCTGTTTCTTTCCTGGTATTTCATGGTAATTAACCAGTAAGCTGTTTATTCCATTAAAAAGTCCAAAAGCAACTTTAACATATCCACTCATGGAAAGTCCAGAGATCATAGACTTTCTGTTCCATTTTCAACATAAACTCTTGTTCTTTTACCAAGTATCTGACCTTGAACCCACCATTAACATTTTGCCAAACAAATCCATAGTGTGATAGTTAGAACGGACGCTTCCACTATGCAGCCTTTAAGTACCGGTTTTAGCTAGAATTGCGACAGGTTTCCCCCCTGTAATTACAATAGTATACAATAAGCTTCCACAAACAAATAATAGTTCATCATATTGTTAACTATTTAAATTAGCTGAAAGAACATTATGTCAACACTTTGCTCCTCCATAGACGAAAACTCCATCCCCTCACATGGTACCATCCTCATATCAGTGTGATCCTCACCCATACTAATTTCATTACTCTCATGAAATGCATTTTTTTCATTGCCATCTAAACCCATTATAGATTCTTCACATCTATTTGTAGCTTCCATTTAACACCCAAGCAATCAAACCTTCACCAAAAGAACAAATTTTAATGAACATAATTGGCATCATTAAGCACAGTCATGAAAGATACATTACACTAAATCAAACAACCAATGTGGGACATAATCAGACACTAAATTATAATCACATCCAGCATAGCATTTGATAAGTTTTAATTACTATAATGAATAACTCTATTAAAAGCAATCTAGAACTTTTTTAAATCCTGAAAATTTGTAGCTGTGGAAGAATAGAAAAGATGAAAAAAAGAACAATACCTTTAATATTCCGCTCCTGTCGTAATGAATCGAGGAGCATTTCAATTTCCCGACCTCAGAAAATAGTTCCTGAAAACAATTAAATTTATGACCAATGAATGATACATCAAAATAGGCTAAAATTTATTAAAAATGGGGGAAAACTGGACTTGGAAACGAAATTGATGGAAAGGGAAAGAACTTGATGTCGTCATCGGAGACATTGTAGTGGACACTGGAGACATGGAGCTTCGTGCCGGTTTCAATGGCATAGGTGCCCCCACCGGAATCCTCGGAGAAGAGCTCCAGGTACCAGGCCGATTCTGGGGCTCGAACTGCTTGCTCAATGTTGTGGAGGAAGGTGATGAGGGGCAACGAGGGAGATGGGGGGCGGCGATCTGCTCGGCGATGAGGGAAGAGGGTGTTGTTGTTTTAATTGATCTCATTATTTTACTCGCAAGTGTACGAATCATATTTGAGTACAGTCGCACTATTTTACGAGGTCGAACCCACAGGGACTTGTATGGCGGAAATCTAATCAAATCCTAACTAAACCCTTGAATAAATTATGAAATTTAGAGAAATTGACTAACGACTAATTAAAATCAATTAACGGAAATAAAAAAAATTTAACTTTCAACATGCACCTTTGAAAGGTAGAAAGTGCATTGCATAACCCAAATGGCATGCGACGGTAGGCAAAGGTACCAAAAGGACACGTGAAAGTGGTCTTTTCTTGGTCTTCAGGGGCTATGGGAATTTGGTTATAACCAGAATAACCATCAAGAAAGCAATAATATTCATGTCCCGCTAACCTTTCTAGCATTTGGTCAATGAAAGGAAGGGGAAAATGATCTTTTCTTGACAAAGCATTTAACTTCCTATAATCAATACAGACACGCCAACCCTTTTGAACTCGAGTTGGCACTAACTCATGAGCATCATTTTTCACAACAGTTATGCCAGACTTTTTTGGCACAACTTGAACAGGACTTACCCATTTACTGCCAGAGATTGGGTAGATAACTCCTACATCCAAAAGCTTAAGGATTTCAGTTCGAACCACTTCCTGCATTACAGGGTTAAGACGCCTTTAGGATTCACGAGAAGGCTTGACATCATCCTCTAAATGAATTCTATGCATAACCACAGAGGGACTGATGCCTTTAATGTCAGCAATGGTCCACCCTGTGGCTTCTTTGTGCATTTTAAGAACATCAAGTAATTTACGCTTTTGAGCCACATCTAGGTCAGATGCAATAATGACAGGCAAGGAATCAGCAGGACCTAAATAAGCATATTTCAGAGTATCAGGTAATGGTTTTAGGTCCAATTTAGGTGGCTCAACACTAGATGGAACTACTGGTGATGATGATAAAGCAAGAGGCTCCCCTTTTGGTTGCCACCGTTCAGTACTCATCAGAGGTACAAACTCAAGCAATGAGTTCACTTGTTGAATTGATTGATCGATATCAAATTCACAACTAAAGTGAGTTAAGCAAGCCTCTAAGGGGTCTTGGGAATGTGTTTGAAGAAAGGTTTCATGGACAAGTGTTTCAACCAGGTTAATTTCATTCACATCATCCATGTTAGGTGGTTGTTTACTGATGTCAAAGATGTTTAATTCCACCTTCATATTCCCAAAAGAAATTTGCATCACTCCATTTCTACAATTAATGATAGCATTAGAAGTAGCTAGAAATGGACGACCCAAATGACAGGTATTTCCCCACTGATGTTTGGAACAGGTTGAGTATCAAGGACAATAAAGTCCACAAGGAAATAAAACGTATCAATCTTAATCAAAACATCCTCTACAACACCTCGAGGAATTGAAGTTTCATTGAAGTGGGTTTTAGCTCGCCCAGACCTAATTGCACATACACAGAGTATGGCAATAAATTCACACTCGCCCCCAGATCTAACAAGGCTCACTCAATTTGATGTTTCCCTATCATGCATTGAATTGTGGGACAGCCAGGGTCCTTATATTTGATAGGAAATTTACATTGAATGACAGAGCTGACTTGTTCTGCTAGAAATGCTTTCTTAGGAACATTATTTTTCTTTTTGATAGAGACTAGATCTTTCAAAAATTATGCATATGAAGGTACTTGTTGAAGTGCATCTAGAAAAAGAATGTTTATTTACACTTGTTTAAATACTTCTAGAATATCTCCAAATTGTGCACCTTTTGTCACGCCCCAAATTTCCAAGACCCGAGATACGCGGAAGCGATAATCCAATAATGGTTATAGGGTAGGATGGGACGGACCGAATACTCGAGACCTCATCTACCCCATTCGATTTCATGGGACTTGCAGGATCAATATGACTTAAACATCGTTCACTTACAAAAATATAGAATAACTGAAAAGAAATCCAAGTATCTTATTACATCATCTTAAAAGTTTCAACAGTAACGTAAATCAAACGGCTCGCAGGCCGCAAGTTCATCAAATCAAAACATAACATAAGCAAAACAAAGAAACGATTCTTCTACGCTCTTGCATCCGTCAACTCCGTTGATCGCTATCACTTCTGCTCTTCCTTATTTCCTGCATCAGAGGATGCATGAGTATTCCATAGGAAATACCCAGTAGGATATAAGAAAACCCACAATAGAGTAATAGAATAAGGTCAAAAGACTCAAAGATTGATACAAGTCCAAAAACTTAGGTTCAGCAAATACCGAGTTCGCTTATCTGGAAACAACTGCCATCCGCGACACCATAGTCAAGGAAGGTTAAGATCAATATCAGAAACTCCAAACTTACGTAGAGTAATGGAGGTAAATCATCTGCTCCGGACATCCAAAGTGTCAGAGGTAACAATTTCTGCTCTCAGTTCTGTCCATTTCCTCTATGGACCTCAATACCAGAACATCCTAGAGGTTCTACAGAGGAACCCGGCCATGCGTCTAGGGATGCTGGCCCCATCGGTGCTTACGGGCACAATGGGCGGAGATTGCAGACCTTTCGTAATGTCATACAATCTAATGCGCATGCATTTGCCGTCATCGGCTGAACTACAGAGGTTCAATATCATCGGAGACCACCATGGGTCTAGCAATGGCTCGTGAGCATACTATGATTCCGACTAAGAGTTCTCGTAAACGACTCAAAGCGGAGAAACAGTTCTTGAAAACATCTGGGCCTTATCATCAAGAGGCTTAAATCAAGACTTTCTAATTTCAACTCTTCATAGGAGTAGAAAGCAAGGTTCAAACATAACTCGAATCGACTTACTAAGGAGTGTTTGATATCACAGAAAGAATAGGTATGGGAACTTGATTGAGACCCAACCGAAACGACTCATCACTGAGACACACCACAAGGTTCGCCAAAGCTCCACGTTCTGCCACTTTCTCCGTACCTATCCCTAGAGTTGACAATCCCCGACACGAAAAAATTCATATAACGTGTCTAAGTTAGACCACGTCATGGATACCGGTTAAAAGTCAAGCATTGAATCCTCTTGAGTCAAGAATAGACCAAGAGTTGAGACACAAGGGTCATCTAATATAGGACAACATTTTCAACTCTAAAACCGTAATTATCTTTTAGGATTACTGTTACCAAGGCCTTATAAGTCCTATAATACTTAATTAAAGTTTTAAGTATTGTTTTAACCCTTGCTTCTTAGTATTATTAGGGTTTCAAGTCTTTAAAACCAGAAACAGTGTTTTGTCCCAAACAGAACAGCCCACTTCAACCGGTCACTGCTCTCTATACACAGTGAACCAAACTATGAAATTTTTATCCTAGATAGCCTCAGGTGTCTATTTTACAGATTGATAAACTTCTTAATTTTTGGATTATTGTATAATTAGTTATCATTTTCTGAGTCAGGTTCGTTGGTGCAGGACTAATCCTGGCCGAGAATAATTATCTTAAGTTATAATCATTAACTGATTATGTAAACTTTATTAACTCAATAATGACCCTCTCTGAAAATATTTTAATATTATTTATGATTTTTACAGAACCCAAATGATTCTGAAATCTACGCATTTACTTCGTTTTTCCATTAGACTTTACAACCTGATTGCTAATTCCTTTTTCATATCCCATTATCCAAGTGATATTAAATGAGTCATGTAATTCTGGACACCTCTATGACCCAAGTCGCTCTGACATGATGTCAGACCTCTTCTGGTACCACAGAGGATGGATTGTATTGAAATCTAGTCCTTTAATTAGTATAGTGTATACATCATTCGATTACCCGATTAATGTGTATAGTACTAATTGTAATTTGACACATCAATACCCATATGGATCATATTATACCGGACAAGAGAATGCACCGAAGTGCTCTGATATGTTCCAAAGATCTCATCTTTATCCATCAGAGAGCATTGACATTCGTGAAACATCAAATTTTAGATATCTTATACAGAGCACCACCAATGGAATACCGATTAACGTTACACGAACAATCATGACATGAATCGGCATAGAAGACTATAAAGAAGCCAACTTTCGTTGGACAGCAATTAAACATAGCATTATATTGAGACACGAACAGCATAGAATGACGAAAACCAGTGGGGATGTCAACTAGGGATCAGTATGAGAATACAAGGGTATACTATTACCCGTACACCATAACACGTACTAAATAAAACATGTGTATAATTCACATCATGTAATAACAACTTGTAACATGCAATTAAAACATGATATTAGCTACAAGATCAAACATGTGTCAACTCATCATCGTGCAAGAAAATCAGAAATAGAAATCATGGGAAAAGAGTATCCTACTTGCTTATGAAGAACCGAATTTTGACGAGTAAAAAAAATCACTGATTACCCGCACCGAAGTCTCGTCGGTCTTCCACACCACGACCACCAATCCAAGGCCTTCAAGACTGCTGGACGGAGGGGAAAAGGAGGTAGGGTGACTGCTCACAGAGGCTGGTTCGACTCCCAAGGCTCCAAAAGGGTGCCGGTCCTTCCCCATGGTGGGTTTAAATAGAAATCCTATGTTCTAACCCTTACCATCTTCACCCTTGATTCCCAATCGATCCAAGGGCCACAAACCCACAAGACTAATCTAGGATCTTCAATTAGGAATGTGATTAGGCTCTAAGGAATCAATTAGAATCATGGCATGGAAGGTTTTTGAATTAATTAGCTTAATTACCGAAGTTTGAATGTGTAATTCCTCCAATCAAGCCTCAAATGAATTGGCTTGATTTATCTTGCCATATGGCGTCCTGATTGGAGAGAATATGCTCTAACATCATCCTTAAATGCCAATCAATCTCCTCAATTAATCTCAATTAGCGATATTTAAAACCCCTTTTAAATTGATTGCCAATTAGCTAATTAGCTCACTAAGGTAAAGATTCATCAAGTACCAAAAAGGAAGATTGCAACCCACAAGGCTCCCATGATTTGGGCCTTCAAGTCGTAGGCCCAAGGGTAGCCCACGTCACCCATTGTAATGGCACATCCGTTAAGGGTCCACGTGGCTCTTTCTCTTGGTCCACACGCGACTTGGAACAAGGTTCTTAGATGAACGGTTAAGATGACTCACATACGTGATGTGTAGTTCCACCATGCACGAATCGTACACCTAGTAGAACGACCCTTTGGCTCCGCCACACGTATAATCACACGTGTGACTAGCCCTTGCTCTGACACTCAAGAGGCCCTGGCGTTAGACGGGTTCCCGCGCCAAGTCTAGTTCACACACTCGAAAAACCTGCCTAATTTGGATAATCACTCCCATCGACAAACACACATCAAAATAGAACTCCACATACCAAAATGATATACCAGACCAAAAATCACAACAGATACTAAAACTTTCCTATTTTAGACCAGTTTCCTAAAATAGCATTTTACAAAAGATATACCGATTTTTCGGGTGTTACACCTTTTTTAGGATAAGGTGCCCTAGGTACAAAATTCCTAGGTGGAGAATCATTGTCAACAATTGGAGAAGAATTAACTTTTTTAGTTTCTATTTCAGGCTTAGTGTTCTCATTTTTTTTCTTTTTCAGGAATTTCACTTTCATTATAAACTTGTTTTCCACACCTAAGGGTAATAACTGATTGAACATGTTCCTCGCTCTGTGAAGAATTAGAGCTACTACCAATGGAAAATTGTCCTTTTTGGTTAGGCACAGGTTAACTAGGGAATCTCCCTCTCTCTCTCTTTCTGCTAATTGAGTAGCCAATTGACTAACCTGAGTTTCTAACTTAGCAATTGCTTGAGTATTTATGTGTGTAGAGTTCTTCATCTCAAGCATAGCTTAGTTAGTTGGCTGAATAACTTGCCTAGTAGATTGGATGAAAGATTTGATAGTGTCCTCTAATGGGGATTGCTTTTGTGTAAGGGATGGAGATTGATTTACTGGTTGTTGATATTGGGTAGGAGGTTGAGACACAACTGGATAAGGTGAGTTGTTCTACCTAAACTGATTATGCATGGGTTGCATGGGCTGCCCACCTACATTCATAGGTGGTTGACTTTGTCTCCAGGAAAAATTTGGATGATTTCTCCAACCTGAATTATAGGTTTCAGAGAAAGGATTGCCGGTCGGCTTCCCATAATTATTCAGAACATTAACTTGTTCTGCATAACACTCTGGATAAGTATTCAATGAAGGGCAGTTCAGAGATGTATGCATCGGGCTAGCACACACAGAGCATGCTTCATTCATGTTGAGGGCATTGATGCTTCGGTTCAAACTCAAGGCATCTATTTTCTTGGTTAGCGCATCGTGTTTGACCTTAACATCTACGTCCTCTTTGATCTCGTAGAGACCTCCCTTCTTAGGAGCTTAATGTTGTCTCTCCCTATGACTTGCGAAATCCCACTGTTGGGACCTTTCAGCTAATCGCTCTAAGAAATTATAAGCTGCATTACCTTCTAAGTCTAAGAACGCACCGCCATTCATTGATTCAATCATATTGAGGTGTGTTTGAGTTAAACCATTGTAAAAGTGTTGAATTAACCTCCATGTTTCAAACCCATGATGTGGACATTTTAGTAACAGGTCTTTAAATCTTTCCTAGCTCTCATAAAATTTTTCATTTTCATCTTCCATGAAGTCAGTGATTTCTTTTTTTAATTCATTGGTTTTAGCCATTGGGAAGAATTTTGACAAAAATTTACTCACCAACATATCCCATGTTGTGATAGAATCAGCGGGAAGTGAGTTTAACCATGCCTTGGCCTTGTCCTTCAAAGAGAAGAGAAAAAGCCGCAGACAAACAGACTCATCTGAGAAGTCTGTGAACCTAAAAGTTGCACAAATTTATAGAAAATCCTTTACATGCATGTAATGATCCACTCTGTTAAGACCATGATAATTTGGCAAGAGTTGAATTATCTGAAGTTTTAGTTCAAAACCT
Source organism: Houttuynia cordata (assembly GCA_039654745.1). NCBI lineage: Eukaryota > Viridiplantae > Streptophyta > Magnoliopsida > Piperales > Saururaceae > Houttuynia > Houttuynia cordata. The sequence goes on along the minus strand of CM077502.1, from coordinate 60,376,978 downwards.
CAGATAAGTTGTGTATTCGATGGACCAAATTAGGAAGGACCCAGGGCTCAACCTGGCGCCAGGGGATGAGTACACCTGACGCCAAGAGTGGACAAGGCGCCAGGGTAAGAGTAGAGAGAGTCGAGACTCTTTTGAATATCATGATTTATTAAATTGAATCATGGAAGGTGAGGAATTATATTTGGTAAGTTATATGTGCACGTCATCCAGCAGACAGAGGACTAGGCGTCAAGGCTACTTGGACGTCAGGTGCACCTGGGCGCCTGTGAGGGGACGAGGCTCATGAAGGTTCACGAGTGGGTGCGATGAATGGATTCAGTCATGTGGTTCGTGGACTACTTAAGATGGAGTAGCGTGTAGCGTGCGCGAGACATCAGAGACATGTGACCGTGGGACTCATGCCTTGACAGAAAGACATTGGACATAGGGCCACGTGAGCACAGGCCTGGGGCTCCATACCCACATGGATGATGTGGCACCAAGAGGTTATTAATTGGTTAGAGTGAATCTTGGTGAAGATATGTGATTTGATCTACTCGTGGTAAATAAGGAAAGTCCGGGGTAAAATCAGGAAGTTACTGATTCAGTTAAGATTAAATAAGAGAATTAATCTTTAATTAAAGAAGAATATTATGTCACTCTTTATCAACCAATCAGAGAGGAGCATCCCATTATGTTGGACGTCCAAGTGAATAGAGCAAGATTTGGCAATTTCCTTGTTAAGGGATGAGATGAACTTGAATAAGGAGAGTATCTTATAGAAAGATTTCAAATCCCAACCAACTAAGGAGGCTAAGGCTGAGGGCGTCCTTCCCAATTGAGGGAGTGTTTCTATTGGAGGGCTGGAATTAGGATTAGGAAAGGAATCTTAATAAGGGAGATATCCTAGTTAAGAGAGGATTTGGTATTTAAAACCACAAGAGGATGGGCCGGCCCATGCCTTGCACGCCCAAACCCTAGTGATGACCTCCTTGTTTTTTCTTCTCCTTTTCCCTACACCAATCCAGCAAGGTTTCAAGCGTCTTCCTTGATTCAAATCCATTCCGTTGCATTGGCCGGAGGCGACATTGCGACGAGGAGAAGAAGAGCTACGCGAGGACATACGAATCACTCGTATCTAAGTTGGTAGGATGGTTTTCCCTACCTATTCTTTCTATATTCTTTTGATTCATTCTTATGAATATTTCATAAATGATATATGGTCTCATACCAGTGAGTATTGTTGTGTAAATTGCTATGTTTGAAGAGAAATTCCATGTGATTATGAGTATGAGTTATGAATGTTGACAACCATGTTGATTCTTCATTTAATACTCGCATGCTAGTCTTTAGATAGGAACATCATTTAAGCTTGTTACTTTTATTGATCGTTTTGATACCAAAAGTCCCAAACTTGTTGTGTAATTTTCTAATTTCATTGATCCAAGTGATTATAAATTGATGTCTTTTTAAGGTCTTTATTATCAAAGGGGTAGTTGCCTAAACTGTTACATGTGATAAAAGGCATATTAAAAGTATGTAATTATGAAATTCCAGACCATTCTAGGATCTGTAATGAACCTAGGAGGGGAGTAATTAAGTCTGGTAAGACACTAGTAACTCTAATTAGGGTTAGTTACACGAGATATGTAAGTATGAGTATGAATTGTAATCTCAGACAGAACCATTTTTGCACCGACGAACTGTACTGTAGAAATGAACTGTCAGTGGGGTTAAAAACTAGACTCATAGGGTTAACTCTAGTAAAAATTTCAGAGTTTAAGTCCAACTATACTGACTGTGGAAACAGTCGGAAATGGACTGTTATGCATAAGACAGTTAGCTATAATAAGGGTTAAGACACTAATACTTAACAATACTAAATGATATTGTATAATAAGAATCAAAGTGTCATTTCTATTCAATATACTACTGATTAAGAACTATTACAGTAAGATGGGTTAGGTAAAAAGACCAATAGTATGGGATAAGTCAAAGCGACCTAGCGTATCCATTGTTCTGTTTTCATAATATAGCTTGGTGTCGGTTTGAGTTTCCATTTGAAAATCAAACTCTCAAAAACACATTCCCATTCTTGACTTGGATTCATAAATTGTAAACCTAGGTATTTTGTGGAATGTTCCTATCTAGGGCTATGCATGAGATATGCGTCAAAAGTATTGGAAATTGATTTATACTCTTATGGCGAGTCATTTGCTATTTCAGATATGTGAATCTCAGTAGTACTCCTAAAGTGAGTCATATTATGATGAAAGATATTAATGTTCTATTCGTACTCCTAGAGTGAGTCAATTAGTGGAAAAAGATATCGTGATTTTCAAAGAGTTGCAACCTATGCCATTGTTGAGATATTGTTCAGTTTGACATTGAATTATTTCTCCACTAGAGACCTTGCGAAGACCTCTATGAGGTAGAATCATAGTATGCTCAGAGAGCCATTGCTAGATCTTGCAAGATCTCCAATTATTTATTCCTGCCCGAAGGGAGGCATATACGTATGTTTAGACTGTATGATATTACAGAAGTTCTGCAATCTCCGCCCATTATGTCCGGAAGCACTGATGAGGCCAGTATCCTAAACGCGTGGCTGGGTTCCAAAGGAAGAACCTCTAGGGTGATTCTGGTAAGTAGCCACTTGCGAGTGGTAAAGTTCAGTGAGCAGAAATTGAGTCTCCTTGCACTATGGATGCCTTGAGGTATTATGATTTAAATTATCTTCTCCTTACACTGATTGTTCGGAGTCATATTGATTGTTATTCTTTCCCTATACTAGTGAGTCGGGAATTGTCGTTGACTGACTTTCTCTCTCAGGTAAAGTAAACGTTGGGTTCAGCCCAGATGTTATTGAATACTTCTTTGTTCATTTGATATACATTTCTTCATGCTGTTTGTCATAGTTTCAGTGGGTTTTTATATCCTACTTAGTATTTCTATGAAGTACTCATGCATCCTCCGATGCAGGCATGAAAAGTGAATGATTTAAGACGATTGCAGTTACATGAAAGTGTTGCAAACTGTCTTGAAGAATTTCGAGAATTAGCAATTGCTTTATTTATTTTTGATGAACTTTATGAATTTGATGGCCTATGTGTGCCAAAGATTTGATGTTTTCATTTATTGACTATTTAAATTATCAGCTGTATTAAGACTAAGTAGGATCATTTCATTTATATTGATAATGCTTTCTTTTGAGACTAAATAATTGAATTTGGTATTGTCGGTTACACATCTTGTTGAGATGGCGTAATTGGCGGTTGTTTCGACTGTTCGGTCATGTGCACAAGGTCTTGGCCTCAAGAATATTGGTTTTATTGATGGCTTCTGCACTCTGATCGAGGTTGAAATTCCGGGGCATGACAGATGATGAGTATCTACTGTGACAATACTAGTGCAATAAATATCTCCAAGAATCTTGTACAACATTCACGCACGAAACACATTGACAATGTTAAACATCATTTTATCATTGAATTGATTGAGAATCACATAGTTGCACTAGGATATGTCCTTATGAATAGTCAGCTGAGATTCACCAGTCTCCGACAGTCCGTCAAAGTTTATGCCAGTTAGTCATATTTATTCTCTATATTAGTTAGGTTAGTTTTTTAGTTATTGTTTTAGTAAAAAAATTTTAGTTTAGTGTGTTATTTACCGTATGATTATTATTTGTTCTTTTACTATCTTGCATACACTAAAAATAAAACATATTTTATATAAAGGCGGGTTTACATGAGATCGTTTGCATGTAAGGGGCATGAGAACAATCTTTTTGGGTCATTGGATTCTAATCCGATGGTAGGAATCAAATCAGTGAGTAAGTGAGCCTCATATATATATATATATATGGTCCATCTGATTCAAAGTTTGCAAAGGTCATTTGGTGCAATTGCAACTCTGGTCCTAAAGGTCGAGTACAAATCATGGAATGCCAGCCGATATATCGGTATCGGACACAAACCGATACACCGATACCAATAAATATCAAAATTTTGAATTTTTCCAAATATCGCCGATATATCGGTCTTTTTTTGAAAAAAAAAATTTCGGATTTTTTTTTTTCGGGAAAAAAAACTTTAATGTTTGTTTTCTATCCTAATATGCATATTTTGAAATCTATTCTTTGTTTAAATTAGTATAACTCATTTTAGAAGTTAGATTGTGAAAATATATGGTAAAAACTAGTTTTTGACGACCGATATTTTTTGACACAATATCTCCGATATATCTCCGATATTTCGTCTCTTAGGCCAACCGATATTTTACAGATATGCGATACGACATTCCATGGTACAAATTACTTTTTCTACCATCTTACTCACCACTTTCTTTGCACGCTGACGGAAGAATCGAGCCCTCGTCCAAGTCAATGGTAAGAATTGGTTGAGCCCTTTGAGCCATGGTCCCTGCATACTTTACAGCTTGTTGAAACTTAAAAATTCCAAATGCAAACCTCTGCCCAACAGTTCAGCCTCGCCCCAAAACCCGTGCAAGTTTCAAGTCGTTGACACCGGAACCTTTAAAAACCACAAACCAGCTGAACCATGGCCAATCTGATTAAACCCAAGCAATCAGCTCCACTCCATATGCAGGTCAAGGTAAGTAATGAAAAATTACAGTTTATTTTTTGTTACATATAACATGAGCCTGCGACCTCAAACACTTGGGGGGTATAGCTGAGCTAAGTAACTCAGCATCTTCTAGCCTCTGCTTGTCAAATTTAAACCCTGTTAACATGTGTTTCGCCTTTCAAAACCTGTGCTAAGGCTTTACCTATTTTGGCTAAAACACGGTTATTTGTTTTTGTTGAAAACAAACAAAAACCTGCTCAAACTGAGTGTATATATATATAATATATATATACGGTAAGCTTTGGAGCCTTGGTCCAAACTTTCTAGTTCCTTTTCTTTGGCGGATCAAAAGCTATCTTCTGGAGGCATCCTACAACCCACAACTGCTCGAACAAAAACAAAATGTCGAGCTTCTTGTTTTTATTGCCTGGCACTGCTCTTCACAGTTTTATACATTGAGCTTCTTGGCTGCAACATTCAGAGCATGTTCTAGCGTCCACAGTAACAGCCCGCTGCTTGAACCTCTGATCTAAGTTCTATCTGAGGTTCGTGTCAGTTACAAACTGTCATCTCTAGCTAGCTTCAAAGCTTTGGTCCATCTCAAATTGAGAATTGGCAATAGAAAAAGGAAAATTTAAGCTAGGCTATTGGCTGGTTCTGCATAAAAACAAATTGCAGTCTACTCTTGTATAAAATATTTCCTCTGCTCCTACCAGATTGAGATTACTTCTGTCTTCTAAAACTGAAAAATATTTGCCCATAAGCTTGTCAAACTCCAAATTGAGCTGTATTTCAGTTCATGTCTCAGACTTGTCCTGTTCAAAAAGAAAAAGAACTTCACCGAACTTCTGAGCATGATTTTTGTTTGGTTCATTGCTGCTCTTCTTCTCTTCTTTATGCAGCTCATTAATGAGCAACAGAAGACACATTGATTCCTCTAGAATTTCTCTCTATTCTAAGGAAAATTCACTCCCTGTTAGACTCAAATTAAATTATCTGAGTCTTAAACTTGAAAAAAAAAAACAGAACTCCTTAAATTCGAATTCCATTCTATTACCAAAAATGAGCTCTGAACTATCTGGTGTTCTCAAAAGCTATGAACTGAAATTGCATTTACAATTTATTTGTCTATAATCTGTTTGAGTCAGTCCTTATCTAAGGAATCAAAAGAGATAACATCAGATCAGGTGTCTCTTGCTGCATCTTCTACAAATACAGCTTCTTCACCTCCCCCTTCACCCAAAACTTTAAACATGGCCTCTGGTAGCGAAAGACCTCGTCCCATCCGAAATAGCCAATCTGCTGCTTACTGGATCCCTGGCCTTCAAACCTCTCCTCAATTTCGTGTTCCTACTCAACTCACTACTGGAAGAAAACGTCCCCTTATATGTGAGAGAGTGTTTCATCAGAAATTCTGCCTTCCTTGATGCCCGAGGCCTGTCCTCCCTCATGACCTGGGGCGGACCTGTTTCTCCTAAGCTGGTTCAAGGAGTTTACAGTGCTATTCAGGGCCTCCGTCCTTCTTGCAATCTTGTGCATCACATCATGGGGAAATATACACACATTTAATCCGTCCGTCATTGCAGAAATTATGAAGATTGATGTACCAATTGGAAACAATGTCATTTGCTTCCTGAAGTCAGTTAAATCACATTAGAAAATTTGTGAAGCATCCAGGCCGAAATGGATATCCATTTGCTTATCTGTTTACACACATTGCTATCCACCGACTTGGTCTTGCTCTGCCTCACAATGAGAGGTTACAGCTGCTTCAGAAAATTGATATTCATTCAATTTGCTCAAGGTTCCAGCCAGCACCTGATGAAGAAGAATTGATTTTCATTGAAAATCTTCCAGCAGAACTTATGGCTATGTGCCTTGAAGCCCAACCAACACCTGAAGCAGAAGAAGTGGTTTTCTTTGCAAATCTTTCAGTCGAACCATTGTCCATATGGGACGACCCCAAAATTTGTAAAAAAATAAAGATAAAAATAATAATAAATTCCATTTCATTGTTGGCATCCTAAATTGGGAGTTTGGATTTGATTTTGACTCTGGTAAATGCTTGTTGGATAAGTTTGATAGGAGTTATTGTAGATTCTAACTTAAAATAGGATTAGGAGAAGTGTAACGCGAGGGGATAACCTAGAATAAACTCCATCAGAGTTGGGAGTAAGGTCGCGTGAGCCTGGGCAATGAGATAAGTTTGGCGCTAGAGATGAGTGTGCTAAGATAAGCTTACTGAGATTGTATACTTCTAATTGGAGTAGGAGTTGTAATTGGTAACAAGTAGATGGATGGTAGAAAAAAACATTGCCAAGTTAGGTTTCTTTTTTTGCGCCAGGTTTGTAACTTGAGAGAATTCTTTTTGCTTTCAGATATGCCTGATATAGGATCGACTTGAATAGGAAAGGGAGACTCAAATTCATCCTGGAATAGGACTATAATGGGGAAGGGCACCGCCTATAAAAGGAGAGTTGGCCAGCCCTAATTCTTTTGGTCGACCATTCTCTCATCTCTCTTTCTCTCTCGATCCGTCTCTCTCAAAATCTTTTCTCGATCTTCTCTCTCTCGTCTCTCTTGCTGATCGAAATAAGGAAGCAACGAGGAGGAGCGTAGGATAACAAGAACAAACGTAAAACAAGAAGTTTCGACAATAGTTGAGGTAGGATGATTTTACATTCTATGGTGAGGTCTTTCTACTGCGCCTAGAATTCTTGCGTTCGAAGTCAAATATTATTGATATTTGTGCTAATGTTATGATGAGTTATATTCATGCTTATATTTTGGAAAAACTTGCTTGTATTGTATGAGTTGTTATTATGTTGGAAATTGTAGTAATCATTCGCAATTAATTACTTGATAATTTTTCTATCACATGTGCTGTATTAAGTGATATACATAGAATATACACTATTTTATATACCTTTATACTTATTTTCTAGTGTTATTTCTTACATAAAATAAGAATAAAAGTATGTATTTTAGTATTATAGGTTGGTAATTAATTTGCTATAATTAAATAATTTAGATGCGTTAATCGTTTTAATTGAGTTATATTTTATTGCATGTCTAAGAGTGAGCTTAATTTTATTTATGTAAGTTTCAAGAGTTTGAGCTATTAGATGATCTCAAAAGTAGGTTTTTAAAGCTCAAATTCATGTAAAGACTTAAATAAAGTGTAGAGATGATCTTAGTTGTTGATTACTATAAAGAAAAGATGTGAGCACTGATTTTAAATGAAGAGCCACTCAAATAGGATCTCACGGATGAGAAAGAGAAGCGAAGGAGCCAGAGAAGGAGATGGCTCGATATGGAGGACATCCACCCGGAATGGAAGTGCACTCAGATTGCTCGTGGCTCACTGAATGATTGTATTTTTAACTTTTTACTCGCAATCGCACGAGACTACGTATAGACTAGTGGAAACGTGGTCGAACCCAAAGGACTTGGAAGATTAATCTAATTCTAATAAAAAATTGAATTTTTTATGATTTTAATTAACTAAAGAAGCAAACTTTTAACAAGAAATCAAGTGATGAGAATATCAAAGCATCAAATCCACCACTAAACATGTAATTATTACTCTCAATTAGTATTTCCACAAGATGATATGATATGGTAATTCATGTTCTTTGGTCGGACACACGAATTACCAGTGAATTCACTACACATTCTTTGGTCGGACACAAAAAGTTCATCCACTATAAATTATGTAATTAAGTCTATCCTTTGGTCGGGCATAGAATCAATACAAACCTGTTATTATCTAGACAAAAAATATTAAGATCAAATTTCAGTCATAATCATACCAGTGTATGGTCAAGCATTAGATCAAATTATGAAACATGAAATCGTATTAAGAACAATCATATCAACTCCAATTTCATTAAATAATCAAGAGTAATAATACATATTTAGGGCTTCATCTAGCCTTGATAAGAAAATTAGCCAGATATAGAAATAGGGAAAGAGATAGCCTGCAGTGTCGAATTCATCGAAACACTATTCACAGGTGTACTGTAGTAGTGTCACTGTAGCACGGGGTACTGTAGCAAGACTGTTTATCTTCTTCCCCGAATCAGCCCGTGGTATTGTAGCAGTCCGAAATCACTGTAGAAAATTCGCAATTCAGCCCAAAACCTGGCTTTTCTCCTCCCTTTTCTTCCCTTTTCTCCCCTCCAGCCAACTCCTCTCTTCTTTCGGTGGAAACCACACCCAAAGCGCCTGGTTTTTTTGGCCAAAAGTTCTCCTATACATCTCTATTTTCTCTCGTCCAAAAGCTCTTTGTTTTATAGGCCTTCCAAAGCTAAATCCGAGCACGCCGCAGTTCCGTTTCCAAATCGAGTAGGATTTTGTCCATTTTTTTTTGTTTCCCCATCGAGACACGGCTCTGTTCCTCCGTTTTCGAGCCCTCTATCCACTGCCATCGCCGTCGCCATTCTTTACCGGCCTCCATCGTGGTCAGATCCACCGTCGATTTCATTCCTCATCGCCATGACCCATCGCCAGCGATCGACCTGTAGCCTCGCTGTCCATGGCGACTTCACTCCTGGCGCTCGAGCTCAGCCTTCAAGCTCATAGCCGCCACAGTCCACCGTCTTTCCTTCAGGTGGCCACCGTCGAGACCCATCGCCGATCCAGCCTAGGCCACTGCAGCCGACTCCAACCAGAACAGAGCTCTGTCTGTTTGACTGTAACACCCGAGCCATCGAGCTCGGGTCGTTCTTTTTATTTTTTCCTTTCCTTTTCTCCAAATCGAATCGAAAACAGCTGAACCGGTTCAATTCCTTTTTTTTCTATTGTTGGGTTAAAACCCGTCGTATCAATTCTCCGCCGCCGGATCTTCGATCTCAACACAGAAACGGTTTGGCGCGCATTCACTCTTGACGATCTGCATTTGAAACTCTTACGCCTACAAAAATAAAGTTAAATATAATTTAGACGCATCATAAATTATAAATCTATTAAACCCAATTAACGCATCTAAATAATCAATTAAGCGCATTATTTATTAAACTCTTAATTGCTTACTTATCGTGAATAACCATTAATTATCCTTACTTCAACTAAAATTACGACTAACATATAGGCAGAAAGGCATATAAAAATGTGTATATTTTGTAGATATCACTCACATCGCACAAGAAGAGGTTGAAGTGGGAGCGATTCAGCTCAGCTCTAGGCTAGTTCAGAAATGGGAATTACAGAGGAGTAGATTTAGAAACGTCAATTTGGAAGATAAACTTGGATTTGAATACCGGTAGATTTGGTAGGGCTGCATCACGGGTCGGGTAGGGTCGGGTTTTGCTAAACCCAACCCTACCCGAGATAGGACCCGAGAATTTAAAACCCGACCTGGACCCGAGATAAAACCCAAGAAGCTAAACCCGACCCCGACCCGAGATAAACCCACAATACCCGACCCTACCCGAGAACCCGAGATAAAACCCGAGATTTTAATAAAATAATTAATATAATTATAAAAATCTTTAATAAAATAATTTAGATTATTATAATAATAATAAAAAATTATATATATTAAAAAATAAGTTATTTAAATGGTATATCTCGGGTCGGGTCGGTTCTTGGGTATTTTAAAGCAAAACCCGACCCGACCCGAGATAGAACCCGGGTTTTAAAACCTTGGAACCGACCCTACCCAAGATAGGACTCGACCCGACCCGGGTCAATGTCGGGTCGGTTCCATCCGGGTTGGGTCGGGTCCGGGTTTTTAGTGCAGCCCTAAGATTTGGATCAACTAAATTTGAGACTCTTTCCACGGATCTACTCATATTTTGACGGGATTAGGAAGGAATAAGATTTGGTTTCATCCTCAAATTAGGATGTAGGAGATTTTCTGTATCCATTGTATATCTTAGTCTTGCTCCAAAGGTTCTCACAATTTCAGGGTCAAGAGGTGCAAGTTTTTTACCCAGTGACCGATGACTAAGCATGCACTAATTAACACAACTAAAGACTAAACTAGTAAAACTATTACCAAGAGAGAAAAGATCAATCAAAACAAAACAATTGCAATAATTTTTATTTTTATTTTTTTTATTATGCTTATATTTTATTTAAAAGAAGAAAATTTTTCTTCTGCCAAGTGTAATCTAATTAAAGTATGCAATTCTATAGGATTTAAAGAACGCAAGTACTATCACTCAATAGTTATCAATCAAATGAAAATATGAGTTTCGTTCTACTCCAAATTGAAAATTTCTCAGATTTGTGACGCTTGTCCATTGCACTTGTTAAAGTCAAAAACTAAAATATCTGCAAACACAAAAATATGAAACAATACAAGTAAAACTCGAAGCTAAAAATTACTAATAAAATAAAAATTATAACCAAAGAATTATGATAAGTAAACTCCTAGAAATTCGGTCAAATTGTATCCCAAGTGGACAACAGCGTCAAAAATTTCATGTGAATTTTAATTTTTTTTACTCGCAAGCAAACGAATCTCAGCAGATAGTGGACTTCGCGTGAACCTTCAGAAGCAACCATCTCTTCCCATTTGGCAATTATTTGGCTGCAGTTTGTTGAAAATGCTGGCAGCATCTCCTATTTTATAGCATTTTGTCGACAAGACTTTTTTAGTAATGAAACAACAAAAAGAAGATTAAGTAGCTGAAACGTTTAATTCGTACTGAACTCACCTTGAGCTTCTCAAAATGGAATGCTGGGTAGAGTATAATTTCCATTGTTGTTCATTTTGTTTCTAGTGCAGACAGATAAGTTTGCACGGTGGGAGTAGCCACTTTTATTGTTATCTAGTCAATTACAATAAATACATCCTTTGATCACTTTTAATAGATATGGAAATCAACTTTATCTATTAGAAGCAATCGGATTTTTAGTGCATTTGAAAATCTACTCTATCTATTAGAAGTGACCTGAGGGAGTAATTAAAAACATGGAATTGAATAAATTAAGAAGCTTTGAGAGTAATTGAAAACATGGAATTGAATAAATTAAGAAGTTTTGATTTTACCATATTTTTTAGTGGTCATGTAGATAGGAAGCAACACGTGGGACAATCTGGTGTGAAAGATCCATGGGCCTCATTCGTGCTGCGCGCCTTCAAAGCAGCGGCGCGCTCTCCTTCAAGTTTCCATACAGTAGCTTGTAACGAGGGCCCATGATGCCCTGCTGCTTGAGGTGCCTCTCCAGCTTCAGGTGTCTCCAGACGGCTGAATAGAGCAAGTTCAAGATCCATGAGAGTAGCAAACGACTGAATGCAAACAGGGAAATAATTATCATATATCCCATATTTTGCTTCTCGCTTGTTGCACCGGCAGCTTGCAACTCGCTTCTTGGCAACTTCCACGGGTAAGGCAAGAAATTGAAGTCCATAGGAAAGAAAAATTTGTCAACCAGTACCAAAATATCTTCAATAACACCATGTGGACCTTTAAAAGATCGGTCTGCAAGTTGTAATGTTGTGGCAGTCGGTTTCAATTCCCCCAACCTAAGTTGCTCATACACAGAGTAAGGCAAGAAATTGACACTCGCATCCTGCTGGGTTTTAGAACTAACAGGTATAGCTTTGATGGAATTGGGTTCTCTTTCTATCGCAGGAGACTTTTTCTCACTTGAGGGGCCAACGGATGAATCCCAAACCCTATTGTCAACTTGCTTACCGCTCCTCAAGATGGTTATGGCTTGCACTTGTTTAGGAGGGTAATGGGAGGCCTCAGTTACAAACAGGCCTCTAGGGTTTTGCTGGGGTTGGTTAGGCAAGGTTCCTGCTTCTCTCTGATTCATGGATTGGGCCAGCTGTCCTAATTGGGTCTCTATCTTGGCAATGGATTGTGTATGGGAGTGGACAACCTGGGCTTGAGACTTTTGTTCAGTTTTTAGCTCGGTTAAAGCCGTGAGCATGGTGGATTGGGTGGCTATTATTTGGCTTAGCTGGTCTTCGATGGAAGGACGCCTATTAGATTGGCCAAAGGGAGCTGAAACTAGTTGGTAGGGCTGAAATTGGCTTTGGAATTCTGGTCTTGGGGCTAGATTGAAAGCGGGACCCTGGTCAGGTTGTTTCCAGGCAAAATTGGGATGATTTCGCCACCCCGGGTTGTAGGTATTTGAGTAGGGGTTGTTGGTTCTAGGGTAGGTTTGTGCAAGGTTGACGTGTTCATATACAAGATCTGGATACTGGGCGACTGATGGGCAGTCAACTATGGTGTGCATAGGGCTAGCACAGATGGCACAGGCATCTTGGGAGGTTGGGGTATAAGGTGGAGTCTGAGAGAAAAACCTATCAAATCTCTCAGTCAAAGATGCCACTTGGTGTTCTAAGCTAGTGGTGGCTTTGACATCGTACATACCTCCCCTTGAGGCGCATTTACCAGGCATATGGCCTTCAGATCTATAGAGGGTGGCACTGTGTAAAGAGTTTTTGCTCAGGTCCTCTAGTAGATCCCAAGCATCATCCAGAGATTTCTTCATGAATGTGCCTCCACAAGAGGTGTCAATTAGGGTCTTGTGCTGATCGCACACACCCTCATGAAATCTTTGAACTAATTGCCACTTAGGCACATCATGGTGTGGGTAGGACCTTGTGTTCAAGGGAGTATAATCATTCCTTGGCCCTGTCTTTCGAGGTGAATGGGAAGAACCTAAGGCACACCAGGTCATCAGACAGTGTAAGTTTAAAGGTGGTGTAAACCTCTAGGAAGTTTTGGAGATGTCTATAGGGGTTCTCATTGAGTTGGCCATGGTATGTGGGTAGCATCTGGATGATGTTGGGCTTAATCTCAAAGTTAGCCACATTGTCAAGTAGGCGGATGCAGGAGGGGAAAGTATAGGTGGTGGGACGGTTGTAGTCCTGCAGGGTACGGGCATGGGTTACTACCGGATTCTAGCTTAGGCCATTCCCACCCCCAAAGTTCAGGTTGTCCGCCATGGGATGAATTTCCGGGATCGGGTTGCTAGGAGTTCTACAGATTCTATAGAGGCGTTCAGGGTCAGGATCAAAGGCAAGGTCGGGTTTCAAGGATCGACGACCATGCATGCACAATAAAAAGCAACAAAACCTGTAACAGTCCTAATCACGACAACTAGCAAGCATCAATCCTAGATAGCGACAACTAACAATCCTAATAGCAACAACTAGCACGTCATGCAATCCTAAAAAGAAAGTGGAAAACACTAAGCACCCAGTTTATACTAAAAGAGAAGGTTAAGAAAGTGCAAACAGTGGGAAGGGATGGCCCTTCCAACGTTGGCGACAATCCACGTCCTCTCTTAATCCTGTAACAGCAAAGACACAAATTAAACTTACTGAAAATAAATCTAAAGTAACACTAAGCTACTCTAAGACTAACTATGCTAAGAATTTGGTAAACTATTGGTTTCCATCCCCGGCAACAGCACCAAAAACTTGATCGTTTATTTTTAAACCCTTGAAAGTGCATAAGACAATTATACTACGGTGAGTATAGAAAGGGTTGTCAGAACCTCAGGGACGGTTAAATACTTTACCAAATTCAAGAGAAAAGTTGCAGTTTTTAGTTATTCTAAGGAAAGCAGTGAACTTTAACGAAATTAAGCTGAGATTAATCAATGGAGAGGAATATCAAGGCAGTGAATCCACCACTGGACATGCAATTACTACTCTTGATTATTATTACACTCAGATTGACATGATATGGTAATTCGTGTTCTTGGTTGGACACACAAATCACTAATGAATCCACTAAAATTCTTAGTCGAAGACGAAAGTTCATCCACTATTGTGTAATCAATCCTATCCTTCGTCGGGCACAAAATCAATCACAAACCTGTTCTTGGTTAGACACAGGGATTAAAAAGATCTAATTTCATTCATATCTATCAAGTTTATGGTCAAGCACTCAAAAGAAACTCATGAAATAGCATTAAGTATGAATCATAATCAAATTTAGTTATACATAGAAAGACAGAAAAGAAAAGCAAGTTTTTGTAGATCCATTGGCATGAATCCTTCTTCTTCTTTGGCTCGAAAAGAGTCCTTCTCTTGCTCTTCTCTAGCCTCTAAAATCTATTCTCTAATGCCCAATATGTTCTCCCTTAAAGCTTATTTATATGTTTGAAGAGAAACCCCTAAGTCCCCTTCTAAATCCGAGTCAAAATAGGGCAAAACGTAATTTTTTGCATGCAGCGATTGATCGGCACTATTCACCAATCGATTGGTTACTATTCATGAAAATTTTTCAGCAGATACGATCGATCAAACGGGGATGATCGATTGGAAAAATTTTGATTTTTTCTCAAGCGATCGATCACCTCATTTAGCTTATCGATCAATTACTATTCATCCTGCAGCACAATTTTCTAAAGGTCATAACTTTTTGCTCCGAACTCCGAATTGTGCGTGGTCGGTGGCTTGGAAAGCTGACTTCTTGAAATTTAATATGAAATGTGAGCCAGTCCAATTAGAGATATACACACGAAGTTATGAAGGTTTAAACATTGGAGTCATGTTTCACTATATTTTTACATCTTTCTCTCATTTTCCTACAAAAACCAAAAACTATATTAAAGTATCATTGAATCTAAACAAACACTAACATAAATACAAGTTTAAGAGATAATTATATGCATAATTCGTTTATAGATCACACGGTCATGGCAGGATCGTTATCCGGCCAGTGGAGCTTGCCTAGGATGAATGGGGAGTTAGTGGTGGTGGAGAGCGGCTTGTGATCAAGGGACAATGGTGTCATGGCCCGTATTTTTAAAACCCTTATTAAATCAGAGTAATAGCGAAAAATTTAGAGGATTATTTCTCTATACGATCAATCATTAGTTTAAATTCATCGTTTAAGCATCTTGGCCGTGATAACTGGGGTTCACATTTATAGATACAAAATCATATACACATATAATATTACAAATGCAAAGTCAATTAAACCAACTCAAGTCCTCCATGTGCAAGTCTGTATTCCAACTAAAAAAAATACAAGAAAGTAGTTGGCGCCTTATTTTAAAGTTTTGAACAAACTAGAATGTTGAAATATACTATCAAGCTTTTTGGACGTCTTCACTTCCAAGCCGTCAAATCCCTGAGTGTCACGTGAAGTTAGTTTTCCATGGAAGCATCTACATCACAAGTGGATGCTGAGTATAAAAATACTAATTAGGATATCGTAACATAATCATCAACAAAACAAGATTTGCATTAAAATTTTATGCAGCCTATTACAAAATTCCACATTATTCTTTTATTTACCTTTCAAACAAAGTCTTATTTTTTTCAAGTTCACGTTCAATGATTAAGTCTTTGTCCTATATGACAGACAACACAAAATCACCGTGACTATTACTCCGGCTTTACCAGTAATCAAGGCACGCCTTGAATCCTCGAGGGTGAATGCCTTGCCCATTTCTTATCTCGTAAGGTATAGCCGTCGGAAGGGTTTGGCCACACATCAACTCTTGGAATCGATGTGGATCGGGAGACACGGCCTTTCAGGATGCTAATGCCTTAAATGTGCATAATAAAATCACGTAGCATAAATAGCTATAGGGTGGGTTCAGAGCTTCCTCCAAAGAGAAGATGTAAAAACTCTCTCTAAGATCCATAGAGAAGATGCAAACAGCATAAGCCTGACCAATAGAAGGTGATCCACAACATGTACCACTAACATAGAGCTTCCACCATAAAAAAGATGTAGAATAGAAGTGCAGAGATTCCTCCATAGGGAAGTATACAAACCAAGACTTCTAATAGCCAAAACAGATAGTCTGACCTTTGACTTAATAGTCAATCGGTCGCTTGATACAAAATCACTCACATTCATGAGCTGACTCCCAATCCTAAGGATATTTTAGTTATTATCTTGATTAGGTTCTTCCCAACCTTCAAGTTTAGCCCTCATGTCATATTTTTATTATCTTTTATAAAATGATAGTCTCTAACTTTCTAGGTTTATTAGTCAGGTTTACTTAAAATTAAGGACCTCAACAATTGGCCATATAACTAGGGACAAAACCCAACAACATAGTGGTATAATTATTACAATGTCACTACATCAAATTTGGGTTAAATAACTCAAAATTAGCAAAATATATCATATGTTCAATGCTAGCTCCGTATGTGCTAAACTGTCAAATTTAACTATGACGGTAGACATCCACCTCCAGTTAGTGCCACAACGGTTGGTGGATATTCACCAACTATTCAAGTATGAATTGGGTTTGTGAACAGGGTTTGGTTCACTGTTCTGTCTGGCTTTGGTTCATTGTCAGACTGGGTCACTGCAGAACCGATTGTCTTCCTCACAAATCTCTCCAGGCGGTAGTAGGCTTAGCCTGTCGCCACTGGGCTGGCTTCTCCGGTGGTGGGTCACCATAGCGCCGTCGCCCTACTCCTCCCTTCACCTTCTCTTCCTTCTCTCCTATCATCTCTTTGTCTGTCCATGGCCGGAAAGGCAATGCCTTTCGGCCGTTGCTGCAACTTACTCGGTTGTCCCCCTTGTAGATGGAGTTTGGGGGGGGGACTTGAGCCTCTCGGCAGCCACTAGTATGCCAGCTTGGCTTTGTTGCCTATCTCCTATCCGTTGTGGCATTGCCGCTCAACTGGTGCCGCATCTTCCGTTGTATTCCTTGCACCTTTTGATCGCCGCCATTGCCGTCTCGGTCACCCACTGGCGGTGGTGTTTTGTCGAACATCCACCTGCATTCCGACCGCCAATGGGCCTCCGGCTTAGGTCAGGGCCGCTGCTTCATCTACCGGCGCAGCCATTGCCTCTATCGGCAAAATAAAAATTAAAATGTAGAAAAATTACAAAACAAGATGAAAACAGTACTATATTTGACCTTGTATGCACATTGGGATCAATCCGCCGTTCGCCAGAAGGTCGCCGAAAAAATTGAGTTTTCAAACTTCTCTTCGCCTTGACCCTGAGAACGGTTGTTTCTCTTCCCTTTGCATTTATAAACTAAACAATTGTTGACTCGCCTATACCGCTGGTATCTGTTCATTTAATATAGTAGATGGCACATTCTTCCCTCCTTAAAAGGAATTTTATCATCGAAATTCAGGTAGATTCTTCCTCGAACAACTCAAGGTAAACATGCTACATCTCCTTTTGTGTCTCCCTCAAACTTATTATTGCACCACTAAACTAGAACTAACAGAATTACCCAATTCTTAAGCATCTAATTTCTTCGATCCTTAATCCTGATTGGCTTCACTTCATAGGTCAAGTCAGGTTTTGGTTCTAACATGTGATAGTCAATCACATGTGCATTGATGAACCAAGACTAATTACTCATTATTTGAGTAGTAACCTTTAGTTATCTATTTAATTCTTTTTACTTGTAATTGTAGTATTACAAGGTCGATCCTCAGAGATTGACTAGTGTGATTGAGAAATCAGTTCAAAGTAGCAAACGAACGAAATCAAGAGCAAAGTAAAGTAGAGAATTCAATAAACTAAAACACTAAGGTATCAAGGGTAGGTCATTGTAATATCTAATGAGGTACTTCATGTATCAACTTTTCTCAATTACGGGCGAATGAAGATTCTCCATAATTGGATAATATGAACATTAAGAATAAAAGTATCACTTTGGTTAAATGAAGGATTAAAATATTGAAGTCCTCAAGAATTCTATGTATCAAAATCACAAAGGATCAAGAAAGAAATCAAATATCCTATGTATTAAGAAAATAAAGAAGCAAGAGATAAACAATAATCACTATTTAAACGTCACTTTAAATATCCAACACATAATGATTGACCAATATTTAATATGAAAAGAACCTCATTAAAATATCACAAATCCCTTCCTCTAGCTTTAGCTATGGGCTTAGCCAACCATTACAATAAAATAAAATGAAACTAAAAAAACAATGAAAAAAATTGAGGAGAGAGAAGTGGTCGTCCTTGGAAGAGGTAGAGAATTTGATGCTTTGAAAAAGAGCTTGGGTATTGCTTATATAGTGGTTGAAAAAGTTTAACAATGGAAAGGCTCCAATAAGATTTTCTATCATTAATCCATGATTGAGTCTTAATTAATTTTGAGCATCACTAATTGATTTTGTCCAGCTTCCAATCAAATAATGTTACCTTTTCTTCCTCCAATCACAGCTCTTCATGGTCATTTCTTGATTGCCAGAATTATCTCATAGTTGATTGCCATTGATTGCCTTGATTAGCTCATAATTGATTGTCAATGATTGCCTTAATTAGCTCATAGTTGATTGCCAATGATTGCTACCATTAAATCTTCACAATCTTTCAAGTACGGGTTTCAAAGCTTCAGATTCACAAGTCAGCCCATCAAAGAATTACCTACAACACACAATGGGCTTACATAAGTTGATATCAAATTCACAACACTAGATCCATAGATATAAAAATAGTTGTGGCTAATTTATTTCTGCACATTTAAAGCCCAAATAACATTGAATGTCACATGTTAATGCCTTAACTTAACAAATACCTATTTTTCCTAAAATTCTACTTAGCATTTAACTAACTACAAAATAACATCACAAACATGGAGTTCAAGACATCTTAAATTAACATAATTCGAGCACATCAAATACCCCCCAACTAGCATATTGCTACTTTCTAGCAATTCATGCATTATTGGCAAGAAGAACACAACTAAAAATAACACAAGAAAAGAATGCCACTTTCGCAGGCCTCGCGACTACATTTAGCACATGTAGCAAGCCGTTAATCCCCTAGTGGATGAGTAGTGTCTCGTGAGGGTTTGTAGTGAGTCTACCCACAAAATTTGTGAACTCATGGGTTGCCTCCCAAGTAGCGTTAAGTTT
Source organism: Houttuynia cordata (assembly GCA_039654745.1). Classification (NCBI taxonomy): domain Eukaryota; kingdom Viridiplantae; phylum Streptophyta; class Magnoliopsida; order Piperales; family Saururaceae; genus Houttuynia; species Houttuynia cordata. The sequence continues at coordinate 60,357,628 of CM077502.1, read as the reverse complement.
TACGTCTTCAGCCAGACGAGGACATTGTGAAGGAAGGAATTAAAGTAGTGGGAGTGGAGTACAAGATAATAAATGTAAAGTAAGACTAAGAACCACTTCATCCCGACATAGCAACATCAAGGCTCCAAAACACTCAAGCACTAGTTTTCAAAAATCCATTTTTAAGTGTATTCATGATAGAGTCCAAACGAATAGATTTCTTTTTAGAGGAACTTTTGAACCAATGTATCATTTAGTGTAGTGTGATAGTGTGAACCAAATGACTAGAAATCAGTCGCCTACAGTGGCACTGCTCATCCACTCATCAAGAGATGCTCGAATAACCAAAGAATAATTCAAAACTACACAACCTATCCGTAAGGGCGAGTGGTTTGGATGTTCACTTTAATACCTCGTGGGCTGTATCTGTGATATACAAGATTGCTCGCTTTGCTACGACAACGGCTTCACCCTATCTTCCACAAAGAAACATTAGGTTTTTTTTTTGATAAATAACTTTGACTTCATCTCCAATCATCCCTCTACAATAACATCTTCTCATCATCATTCAATGTTTTTTTAAATAGGCAGCCCTTTTCGACGTACCCGGTCTAATTCATTGGTTGCTTTCCATAACGAGATTACCACAAATATTTTTTCTTCTTTCACAGCCAACCAGTGAACAAGGAGATCAGAGTTCATTGAACTTGGTGTCTCCTAACACTTCGAGTGAGTAGTAGAGCAATAACCACCAAAATTGATGTCAACTCTAGAAATTAGTCAAGTGCAAGTGATGATTTTTTCCATTTTAAACATCAGTTTCTAAGATCCCCTTCATGAAAGTTAATAACAAGGACTCATCACAAAAAGTTAAGTTAAAGTTTGAGAAAAAATTACCAAGTGCAAAATCAATAATCATAAACAGGATCGTCCATAGTTGTGGATTCAACCTTTCGCACAAATTGTTCTAAGAACGGTTTCAAACATTGTCCATTAACCTTAAATACATTACCATTCTTAGGATTTTCAACTTCAATAGTTCCATATGGAAATACAGTTTTTACTATGAATGGACCTGTCCAACGAGATCTCAATTTTCCATGAAAAAGATGAAGTCTAGAATTATACAAAAGAACTTTATGAGATGGTTCAAAAGTCTTACGAAGAATATTTTTATCATTAAAAGCTTCATTCGTTCTTTGTAAATCCTAGCACTTTCATGTGCATCATGTCTAATCTCATCCAATTCATTAAGTTGCAATTTTCTATTTAAGCCAGCTTTCTCAATATTAAAATTCAATGTTTTAATTGCCCAATAGGCCCTGTGTTCCAGCTCTACAGGCAAGTGGCAAGCCTTTCCAAAAATAAGTCGATAAGGAGACGTTCTAATCGGGGACTTAAAAGCAGTACGGTAAGCCCAAAGGGAATCGGTTAGTCATAAGGACCAATCTTTGCCATTTGGATTCACCGTTTTTTGCAAAATATTTTTAATTTCCCGATTTGAAATTTCCACTTGGCCACTTGTCTGTGGGTGATAGGGTGTAGTGACTTTGTGTGTGATTCCATATTTTTTCATCAAGGCCTATTGTAAAAGTGCTTACCCTGATCACTTATTATTGCTCGAGGTGTTCCAAACCGGGACAAAATATTTTCTTTTAAAAAATGGACCACAACTTTGTGATCATTTGTTTTACATGAAACCGCTTCAATCCATTTAGACACATAATCCACAACAACTAATATATAGAGATAGCCAAAAGAAGGAGGAAAAGGTCCCATAAAATATAAATCCCAACAATAAAAAACTTCAATAACAAGAATAGGGTTAAGTGGCATCATGTTTTGACTGGATGTGGCTCCTAATTTTTGGCAAGGTTCACATGCTTTACAAAAATCATGAATATCTTTGAAAATTGTCGGCCAATAAAAACCGCATTGTAAAATCTTAGCAGTGGTCTTTTGAAAAATGGCCACCACAAGCCTCAGAGTGGCAAAAAGATATCACATTAATATACTCAGAATCAGGCATACATCTTCGAACTATTTGATGAGGTAAATATTTAAAAAGATAAGGATCAACCCAAAAGAAGTGTTTTACCTCCGTGAAAAACCTGTTTCTATCTTATAGAGACCAATGATCAGGAATTTTACCTGTGGCTAAAAATAATTGGCAATATCGGCATACCATGGAAGATGAAAGATACCAAACAATTGTTCATCTGGGAATGAGTCCTTGATTGGGAGTGTCTCTTGGGGATTAGCAAAATCTAATCTGGATAGGTGATCAGCCACCACATTCTCTACTCCTTTCTTGTCTTTGATGGTGAGATCAAATTCTTGGAGTAGGAGGATCCACGTGAGTAGTTTGGGCTTTGCAACCTTTTTGGTCAACAAATATTTCAAAGCAGCATGGTCAGTAAAAATAATAATCTGGGAGCCAATTAAATAAGATCTAAATTTGTCAAGAGCAAAAACCACAGCAAGCAACTCCTTTTCCATAGAAGAGTAATTCATTCGAGCACTATTTAGGGTTCTAATTGCATAATGAATAACACAAGGTTTTTTATCTTTTCTTTGGCCAAGAACGGCTTCAACAGCATAATCACTTGCGTCACACATGATCTCAAAGGGAATACTCCAATTGGGTGGTTGCATTATGGAAGCAGGACTAACATGTTTTTAAGCTTCACAAAAGCTTGTTCACATGCCTCAGTCCACTCAAAGGAGTTTTCCTGTGAAAGAATGTTACATAATGTTCTAGATATAACACTAAAATCTTTTATAAACCTATAAAAACCAGCATGCCCCAAAAATGATCTAACATCTTTTATTGTCTTTGGGCTTGACAAATTAATAATTAATTTAATTTTGGCCTTGGCCATGAATTCCCTGCATAGAAACAATATGACCAAGTACAATCCCTTTAGTGACCATAAAGTGGTATTTTTCCCAATTCAAAATAAGATTTTTCTCTTCACATCTAATCAAAACTTTCTCCAAATTATTAAAACTATCATCAAAGGTATCTCCAAAAACAAAAAAATCATTCATGAAAACTTCAAAAAACCGTTCTATCATGTCACTAAAAATACTCATCATACATCTTTGGAATGTGGCTGGAGCATTACATAATCCAAATGGCATCCTTCGATATGCAAAGGTGCCGAAGGGACAAGTGAATGTTTTCTTTTCTTGGACCTCAAGCGCAATCTCAATTTGGTTATACCCTGAATATCCATCAAGGAAACAATAAAATTGGTGACCGGCCACCCTCTCTAATTTTTGGTCCATGAATGGTATGGGGACATGGTCTTTCCTAGTGACAGTGTTAAGTTTCCTATAGTTTATGCACATACGCCATCCAGTGGTGAGTCTAGTGGGGATCACATCAATTGCATTTTTTATCATAGTGACCCCTGTTTTCTTAGGGACCACTTGGGTAGAACTTACCCACTGACTGTCAGAAATGGGATATATGATCCCTACATCCAACAATTTAAGGACCTCTGCTCTCACAACCTCTTTCATATTATGGTTCAACCTACGCTGCATTTCTCTAGAGGGTTTAGCAGTATCTTCAAGGAAAATTCTGTGTGTGAAAACCAAGGGACTAATCCCTTTAATGTCAGCTATGGTCCAACCAATAGCACTTTTATATTCTCTAATGACATTGAGCAACTTTTGCTCTTGTGTGTGGTCCAATTATGAGGAAATAACTACAGGGTATGTGTCTCCCTCCCCTAAGAAAGCATATTTAAGCTCACTAGGGAAAGGTTTTAACTCCATCTTTGGTGTTGGGACACTTGAAGGGAGAGGAGCGCTATTGGGCGGAGGTAACTCCTCAAAGCGGGCCTTCCACTTATTTGTGTCCATCATAGGGGTAGACTCTAACAAAGAATTTACATCATCAATTATAAATTCATCATCCAAATTAAAATGAGAAACACAAGCATCAAGAGGGTCAGAAAAATGAGATATAAGAGCTTTATCATTTATAAGACTTTCAATCAAGTGTACTTCATGCACATCATCATCATCTCCTGGTTGCCTGCAAAAATTAAAAATGTTTAGTTCCAACGTCATATTGCCAAAAGAGAGCTTCATAACACCATTTCTACAATTAATTAATGCATTAGAAGTAGCTAGAAATGGACGACCTAATATGATAGGAATCTGTGTACAAGCATTCAAAATTGCTTGTGTATCCAATACAATAAAATCAACAAGAAAATAAAATTTGTCCACTTGAACAAGCACATTCTCCACAGTTCCTCTAGGCATTTTGATAGAATGATATGCAAGTTACAAAGTTATGCTTGTGGGCTTTAATTCACTTAGGCCCAATTGTTCATAAACAGAAAAGGGCAAAAGATTCACCCTAGACATAAGATCAAGTAATGCTTTTTTTATTCTATAATTTCCAATTATAGAGGATATGGTTGGACAACCAGGATCCTTATATTTGGGTGGGGTGTTGTGTTGCAAGATAGCACTTACTTGTTCAGCTAAAAATGCCTTCTTTTGTACATTCAATTTCCTCTTAATAGTACATAAATCTTTCAAAAATTTTGCATAAGATGGAATTTATTTAATAGTATCTAAAAGAGGAATATTGATATTCACTTGTTTAAAAATCTCAAGAATGTCATTAATTTATGTCAATTTAGAAGAGGGTTGTAACCTTTTCTCAACAACCTTCCTTGGAATGTCTTTTTTAATCACTTTTCCACTCCTCAAAGTGGTGATGGACTTAGCATGTTCTTCTTATGAATTTAAAGAATTAACATTTTTAATTACCAATTGACTTTTTGGGTTAGAGGTTGAGAAGAAAATCTCCCTTTTTCGACTGTGCTCAAAGTTGCAATCAACTGAGTGATTGAGGACTTCAAGTCATTTATGTCTTGCATTGTCTGAGTGTTGATTGTGGCTTGACCTTGCATAAATGTCTGCAATGTATCTTCAAGAGTCTTCTTATGTGGCGGCACATAACTTGAAGAGGATGGAGGCACCTGCACATTTTGCTCATTTCTCCAGTTAAAGTTAGGATGATTTCTCCAATTAGAATTATAAGTTTCAGAATAGGAGAAGAAAAAGGCCTTTTATAGTTTATGGCTTTGCTTGGCTATGCAACACCTCTTGAAAAGCTGGGATTGTTGGACAATCTTGAGTGTGGTGTTCATCGCTCTCACAAATGCTACATATATTTTGTGTTTTTTTAGAAGTTGTAGTTGTGTTTTCCTTTTTAATTTTCATAGCTTCTACTTTTCTTGTTAAACATGCAATTTTAGCCTTAACATCATCTTCTTCTTTAAGAAAATACAAACCACCTTTAGCTTTGGTCTTATCTATTCTTTCATATTCATTAATATCTTCCCATGATTGAGAATTCTCTGCCAACCCCTCGAAGAAGTCCCAAGCTTCTTTAGGATCTTTATCCAAAAATTTTCCATTACGTATCATCTCAACAAACTGGCACATGGAAGAAGTTAAACCATTAAAAAAGAAACTAATTCTACGCCAAGTTTCATTGTCATGGTGGGGGCACATCAATAAAAGCTCTTTAAATCGTTCCCAACAGTGAAAGAAAGATTCATTTTCTTTTTTTGCAAAATTCGTGATCTTATTTCTTAATGTATTTATTTTATGAGTGGGAAAAAATTTCTTTAAAAATTCTCTTTATATTTCTTGCCATGTGCTAATGGAATTTGGCTTCAAAGAGTTCAACCAATTTTTAGTTTTTTCTTTTAAAGAGAATGGTAAGAGCTTTAATCTAATAGCATCACTAGAGACATTTCCATTAGAAAATGTAGCACAAACTTCTTCAAACCCTTTTAAATGCAAATATGGGCTTTCTAAGTCTAAGCCATGGAACTTGGGTAGTAATTAGATTACACCCGGCTTTAGATCAAAAGAGCCAGCATTAATGGGTAAATTCATGCATGAAAGGGAACCAGATCTAGTAGGCTACATATAATCTCGCAAGGTTTTAACTTGTTGATTATTTTGTGCCTCATTACTATCATTTTCCTCCATGTTGTTCAATAAAAAATCAAAAAATTCAAGAGAACTATCAATGCTAATTAAGCAACCAGAAAAATCATGTTGCCATGAGCGCATACAATTTTTTTTTTTCAAATAAAGCACAACTAACACAAGATCTAAGAATTTAAAAGAAAAGAAATAAAATAAGTGGAACGAAAGTACCGGGGTGCTTCAAGTAGTCTTCTACAATTCTTCAAGCTTTGACAAGTCCAAATGATCTTCCAGTTGAATTTTCCTTAATGCTTCCACAACCCAATACTCTCACTTCCGAGAAAAATAAAACAAGAGGGAAAAAGAAAGAGAGAAGAAAAAATAAAAATAAACTGGTTTCTAGTCATACGTTGCAATCCCCGGTAGCGGTGTCATTTTTGGATGAACCAAGACTAATTACTCATTATTTAAGTAGTTGCCTTTAGTTATCAATTTAATTCTTTTACTTGTAATTGTAGTATTATAAGGTTGATCCTCAGAGATTGATTAGTGTGATCGAGAGATCAGTTCAAAGTAGCAAACGAATGAAATCAAGAGTGAAGTAAAGTAGAGAATTCAATAAAATAAAATACTAAGGCATCAAGGGTAGGTCATTGTAATATCTAATGGGGTACTTCATGTATCAACTTTTCTCAATTAGGGGCAAATGAAGATTCTCCCTAATTGGATAATATGAACATTAAGAACAAAACTATCACTTTGGTTAAATGAAGGATTAAAATATTGAAGTCTTCAAGAATTCTATGTATCAAAATCACAAAGGATCAAAAAAGAAATCAAGTATCCTATGTATTAAGAAAATAAAGAAGCAAGAGATAAACAATAATCACTTTTTAAACATCACTTTAAATATCCAACACATAATGATTGACCAATATTTAACATGAAAAGAACCTAATTAAAATATCACAAATCCCTCCCTCTAGCCTTAGCTAGGGGCTTAGCCAACCATTATAATATCTTTTCCGAACCATCTGGCCTTCCTCCAGCCAGGAGCCATGACCACCACATCCCTCTCATGCCTAGAGCTTCACCTGCCAATGTCCGACCCTACCAGTATCCTCACATTCAAAAGGCGGAAATTGAACGGCTAGTGGAAGAGATGTTGCAATTAGGTATTATCCGCCCCAGCACTAGTTCATTTTCGTCTCCGGTCTAGTTGGTTCTCAAGAAGGACGGTTCCTGGCGCTTCTGTGTTGACTACCGTGAGAATCTGATGATAATGCGATTACAGTGAAGGATAAGTATCCTATTCCGGTTATCAAAAAAATCTAGGCTGAATTGGCAAGGGCTGTGGTTTTCAGCAAGCTTGACTTGCGCTCGTGTTATCATCAGATTCTCATGCAGCCCCAAGACATCCACAAGTCCGCATTTCGGACTCATGACGGGTACTTTGAGTCCTCATAATGCCAATTGGCCTGACCAACGCTACGACAACCATTCATAGTTTGATGAACGATTTGTTTCGGCCCTACCTCCACCGGTTTGTGTTGGTTTGCTTTGACGACATACTCATATACAACGCATACTGAGAGGACCATCTATGCCACCTCAGGTCAGTTTTTTCCATCCTGCGTGCTAACTCCTTATTCTTGAAGCGCTCAAAATGCTCCTTTGGCAGTGCACAGGTAGACTATTTGGGCCACATTATCTCGCACGAAGGGGTGGCCACTGATCCATCAAAGGTGGCAACTATGATCTCTTGGCCACGACCCACTTGTGTGAAGTCTCTCTGTGGCTTCTTGGGTCTCACAGATTACTATTGGCGGTTTATTGGGCGGCATAGTGTGATTACTGCCCCCCTCACGTCCTTGCTCAAGAAGGGGGCATTTTCATGGTCAGACAAAGCTCAGGAAGCCTTTGACAGATTGAAGCAGGCCATGGCAACCGCCCCCGCCCCAGTATTAGTTCTTCCGGATATCAACCTGCCGTTTGTGATTGAGATAGATGCGTCTAATTCAGGCCTAGGGGCTGTTCTTCTACAGAAGGAACGTCCTATTGCGTTCTTTAGCAAAGCACTCTCGGGGCGTTCCTTGACCATGTCTGCATATGAGAAGGAGATGCTTGCTATTGTGCATGCCATTTCCAAGTGGCGGCCCTACCTGCTCGGTCATCATTTCCTCATTCGAACAGATCACCAGCCGTTAAAATATTTCTTGAATCAGCAAGCTTCCATGCCCTCTCAGCAGCGTTGGGTCAGCAAATTATTGGGCTATGACTATGAAGTGGTCTACAAGAGGGGTGCGGAAAACACTGTTGCCGATGCCTTGTCTCGACAGCCTTGGCACTATCCATTCCGTGCTGCCCCTTCCTGCTGTCGTTGAAACGTGCAGGGAGAAAACTGCCACGCCTCCTTTTGCCTTGGCACTATCCATTCCGCCCTACCCTGCCACCAAGGAGCTTATTGCCTGTCTCCAGGCTGATCCAACCGCCACGCCTCCTTTTGCCTGGCAGGAAAATCTCTTATTTTGGAAGGACCGATTATGGGTACCTGCTGTCTCAGATTTGCGTCGGCGTGTGGTGTCCCATTTCCATGATACTCCAGTGGCCGGCCATGAAGGGACGCTCAGAACATTAAAACGGGTAAGTCATAGCTTCTTATGGACAGGACTCTCGAAGGATGTGCTTACCTATGTGGCAGCTTGTGACACATGCCAGAGGGCAAAATCCACATTCACGACCTCTGCAGGGCTTCTCCAACCCCTTCCTATCCCTGACAAGGTTTGGGAGGACATGTCCATGGACTTCATTGAGGCCTTACCCGCGGTCCGTGGTAAGTTAGTCATTATGGTGGTGGTTGACCGTCTATCAAAGTACGCTTACTTTGGTGCCTTGAGCCATCCATTTACTGCCCGGATCATTGCGGAGCTATTTATGAAGGAGGTCACAAAGCTGCATGGTATGCCACGTACTATTGTGTCAGACCGGGATCGTGTATTCATTTCTCAGTTCTGGCGGGAGTTCTTCATGTTGCAGGGTATGGATCTCCATATGAGTACAGCCTATCACTCTCAGTCAGATGGTTTGACTGAGGTTGTCAACCGGTGTTGTAACAACGGAAAATTCAATAACTTTACCAAAATTGCTATTTTAGGAAACTGTTCTAAAATAAGAAAGTTTTGCTGCCTATTTGATTTTTTTTTATGAAATCTTATAATCTGGTGTGTTGCATTATTATTGTGAATGAAAGTGTGGAACCATTAAACTAGATTAGACAGTTTACCAGGGCGCGAGGACTAGCCCTGGCGCTGAGGCTAGCCTGGCGCCAGGGTCTAAGTGCACTTGACGCCAGGGGTGAGGGACAGGCGCCAGGGTGCGTGAACGAAGTGCTGGGACTTGTTCGAATTATTTTGATGTTATAACTTGGATCTTCATTGCTTGGGAATTTATTTTTGGTAAGTTTTGCACACGCACTAGAAGTCGGAGAAGCTTTGGTCGCCAGATGTGTTGGGCGCCAGGGACCGCTGGGCGCCAGTGCAGTGCAAGGTCCCAGAGCCACGTGGGCACATGCCTGAGGGCGTGTGCACATGTGTGATGTGATGTGATTTGGTTAGTTATGGCAAGGAGAGCAAATCGTGGAGCATAGCAATGGAGATCCCTATTTCAAATCAGTTTAAATTGGCTTTATCTTTGGGAATTCCTCACTAGGGAAAGTTAAAGCAATTAGTGGGAATGGAAATAATTAAGGACTGGTAATTGGATGTCAATTAGGATTGGAATTGAGATAGTTAATCCAATTAATGGCATGACATGGCAAGTTTTGAGATTGTGCCAATTTGGGATCAATTATGGGGAGGTTATATGATTAATTTTGGAAACTAAATTAATTCACCTAATTCCCTCACAAAAAGGGATCATAACTGAAATGGGATTGATGATTGACCACATTCATGATGTGGATCTTTCCCTTTTGAAGACAAAACGTGGCCCTTGGATTAGATGGTAATCTATGGTGGGGATTAAATCATGGTAAATAGGGGTTTGGCTATATAAACACCTCTAAGGAGAGAACGGCGGACCCTTTTGGAGAAGTTTGAATGGTAGTGCTCTCCTCCGTCCAGTCAGTACAACTTGAGGCTTTTCGCTTTAGTTCGAGCCTTGTTTGTGGTGGATTGGCAAGATCGAAGGAAGTGGTACGAAGGGAGACGTGAAGCACTCGCGGAGGCTTTTCGATTTCTGCATAAGGTAGGAATTTCTTTTTCCTACAACTCCATATACAAATCTTGATGTTTTATGATGAACGTGCTATACAAATATGTTGTGAATGTCGATATCGTTGTTAATCTGTTAAATTTAGGTGTGGTCCAATTGGAAGAAACACCTTATATGAGTCGATGAGTGTTATTGTTGGAATCGACCTTATTGATCCAAACCTTTCCCATGCATGGCTCGATCATGACACTTCAGTGTGGGTACTGTCAAAAGAGATTGGTCACACTTTGGTTTATACTCTATGTCGACTTGTACTTATAAAGTTGTCTGCTGTTCCAGGTTTATTATTTTGATCGTGTGAATGTTCATCAAAGATCATATCGCAGATTCAACTTGCTATCATATGCTGAGTCTAATTCCTAAAGTATGAAACTTTATTGTCATTGCTTGCTGGTAGTCAGAAGTTACCATTTATCAAGTCATTCTCGAATGTCAGATTTCATGTCTTCAGAAAGTTGTCTCTTTTGATACATGTTAGCCGATAAAGGGGGTAATTGTACAAAAACTGTTTTGTTTAATAGTACATACCATATGATATTAATAACTGAAGTAACAATCTTTGTGGGTAAGGGTTATTGGTGTTCGAAGGTCGCTATACCCCAGGTCGGTTAATGAGTCAGTAAAGGGTGCGTCCTGATATAATAGTTCTATTTGCAGTTCACGAGCCTAAAAAGAATGGTTATGTATAAACAGTTTTGGGAATAGTGATTCATGGGAGAAAATACTTAATTTCAGAACTAATGTGGACTTTGGAAACACCTAGAAGGCAAAATACTAAGTCTAATTAGTACTTACAAGTATTAAATCCTGTAATAAAAGAGATTAATTAAGTATTGTTTAAGAGTAGTGCCCTCGGCCAAAATTAGTCTTGTGCCGATAGACTGTAATAGAAAAATTGTAACTAAATGTAAAAAATTCGTAAAATTATGTGTAAAATGGGTTAGAATATAGAGACATGGGGATGTCTGTGATAAAATTCTTAGAACTTTTTAAGTGCTGTACATACCATGGTAAGTCTGAGAATGTAGTTGTTGTGCGTATAATAGTATACTCCTGTATTGTTTAAACCTTATATTATATTAATGCTATTTAGCACAACTATTTATAAATAGTATTAATTATATAAAACCCTGAGAGATGGAGTCAGTAATGTTTATAATTGATTAAATCCAGAAAGAGAGTCTTCCTAAACCGAGTCGTTCCTTGTGGTGCATTGCACTACAAATCTGCTATCCCATGGAACTAATGTTAAAATCTTCAATTCTCGATTAGGGTTTACTCTCTTAAACCCTACCATTTTGATTTGTGACATATCATTCTCATTATTGTTAGAATCTGAGATAGTGTTGATTAGAGCTATGCATGGTGAAGGTGTTTAGTGAGTCATTTCTGGTGAGTCTCAGTTTCAAATCATCATGTGATTGAACATCGAAAATTCTTTGGTTACTCCTATGTGAGTCAACCCACATTGGGATATTGAGAAATCCAGTGTACTCCTCTGAGAGTCTAATTTCTGAAGATTATGGTCTGGGTCTCTAGATGAGAGAACCCTTATTATTTCTAAATTGATTCGGTTCTCTAAAAACTGTTTCTCCGCTAAGAGTCTTTGATTAACGCTCTTAGAGTGGAATCATAGTATGCTCATGAGCCATTGCTAGATCCTCTGTGATCTCAGATATTTGATGAACGTCTGTAGTTCAGCCGATGATGGCAACGCGTGCGTTTTAGACTGTATGATATTATGGAAGGTCTACAGTCTCAGCCCATTTGTGCCCGTAAGCACCGATGGGGCAAGAATCCGTAGACGCATGGCCGGGTTCCTCTGAAGAACCTCTAGGATGTTCTGGTAATTGATGTCCATAGGGGAAGTGGACTAAACAGAGAGCACAAATTATTATCTCCGACACTCTGGACGTTTGGAGTCAGTATTCATTTCTATTTTCTCCCGACGCACTGTACGTTTGGAGTTTTGGAATTTAATATTTGTCTACTTTTTGACCGTTGATGGTCTTTGATGATGATTATTATCTAGGTAAGTAAACTCTATATTTACTCATCCTCACATGTTAAACATGCCTTCATTTCTCTATACCATATTGTCAGTATTCCTATTGCTTTTTGTTTGTAGGTTTTTCTTGGCTCCTACTGGGTATTTCTTTTGAAATACTCATGCATCTCTTGATGCAGGAATCAAAGTGGAAAAGATCTGACGAGGTACGTTTGATGGCGCTTGATGGTGGAAAGATGATTGAAGTGAATTTAATTTTGTTATGTTTTAATATCTTGTTTGTGGAGAATTGATCAGCCTGTGTGCTGAATTAAGTTTGATGTTTGGTATATTGTTGAGATTTGATTATTGTAATAATTTAGTTAAATTTGAGATTTTATTATTTAAGATTTTGTTAGCGGATATTGTTTATCATTCTGGATCTTGTAATTCTCCCAGTTCATGTTAATGGGAACGAAGTATTGATCGAGTATTCGGTTGCGTTCCGGGTTTCTACCTCATGACTTTATTGTGTTAGTGCTTCCGCGCTCTTATAGAGGTTTTGAAATTCGGGGAATGACATGTGTCTAGAGCAGTATTTGTGCTACTTTGTCGGGGATCAGCCTTGACGTTGGCTTCAGCTTCTTCTATGGGCGGAATGGTCATACAACACGGCCTATCACACACGTGTTGGGTTCACCCCATTCAAAGTGGACTACGGTCCTTCAATCTTGTCTACGTGGCTCATCGCTCCTCTATTGCCGAAGTGGATTATATGCTTCAAACTCGGGATGAGGTTCTTCGCCAGCTCAAGGCCAACTTCGCTTTAAAATAGAATCGGATGAAGCAGGTCTATGATAAAAAGCACACTGACCGGGAGTTCCAGGTCGGTGATTTGGTTTACGTGTTCGGTACCAGACCAACTTATTTCGGACTGATCATCCTAAGCTGGCCGCTCGTTGTCATGGGCCTTATGCAATTATGGAGAGGGTGGGTTCGGTGGCATACCGTCTTTCATTACCATCCGAGTCGCTGGTGCACCCCGTCTTCCATGTGTCACGACTGCTATGGTTCGTGGGAGATCCAAGGTTGGTTGCGCATAGTGCACCCCCACCACTCATGAGCCCTGCAGAATCTGACACTCCTATGCTTGCATCTCTTCTTGACAAAAGATAGGTGCGTCGTTCGGGGCATATTGTGAACAAGGTTAATGTTAAAAATAAATATCTCTTGCTTCAGCCAAAGTTTTATCTCGAATTGACCTTTTGCTCGGGCTATCATCAGTTAAGGATTCAAGATGAAGACATTCCTAAGACTGCCTTCAAGACCAGGTATGGCCATTATGAATTCCTAGTAATGCCCTTTGGATTAACCAATGCATCTACAGCTTTTATGGATTTGATGAACAGGATCTATCAACCTTGGTTAGACAAGTTTATCATTTTCTTCGTTGATGACATCCTTATCTATTCGTCATCCTTCGAAGACCATGCTAAACATTTAGAACATGTATTAGGGGTGTCGAGGAAACATCAATTGTATGCCGAATTTAGCAAGTGCAACTTTTGGCTGGAGAGCATTAATTTACTGGGGCACATTATTTCAAAGGTTGGCGTATCTGTAGATCCATCTATGGTTGAGGCTTTAGTCAATTGGGAGAGGCCAAAGACAGTCACCGAGATTTTCCAGAACTGAAAATAGCATCTTACCAGTCTAATCCAGATTTGAAACTTGTCTTTCCCTATTCGGCTCCCCCGCATGCGTTGTTTCCAAATTGAAAACTTTCCTTTTGTTGCTGCTATGTTGCTGCCATCGACTATCTGGTTCGCCGTCAATTGCTTTCTCCATTGCCTTCGAGCTGCTGTTCTACATCCTCATGAGCGCTTGAGCTCCACCTGCTCTCGAATGCTCCTCTTCTCATGAGCGCTGGAACGACCTGTCTTCTTTTGTCGTTGATTGTGACCACCGTCACCGTCAACCATGCCCATCACCGTCGACTATGCCCGTCGTTGGCCTCCACATCTCTCACCGTCGAGCTCTGACCTCGAACCCACAAGTCGGCCTCGCTTCGGTTTCGCCATTATCGCTCAAGCAGGACTCGAGGTCTACTCTGGTTGGAACAGAACACCCGGCCTTTTGGCTTATACTTTAATTCTGCACCTGTCTTCTGCATCAGTGAACATCAACGGTTCAAATTTTTTTATGCACTGGTTTCAGCTCTTGGGTCACTTTGGCACTTCAAAACCTACATAATGGCTTGACTTTGGCCATTCCTTAGTCCGAGCACTTGAGCCTACATAAATAAATTATGTCCCACATTAGACGCACTAATAATTCATAAAATAGCGTAATTTAGCGCACATTAATTAGTTAATTCCTAATTACTAAACTAATTACTAGAAACCCACTTTATTCCTTATTTTAACTAGAAATTATGACTAAAAAATAGGTAAAATGGAATATAAAAAATATATTTTTCATCTGTAACAAATACCCCAAACTTAGATTTTGCTAGTCCTCGAGCAAAACACAAAATAAAAATAAGAACAATAAAACTATTTAAAAATAAATGCCAAGCCTTTTAAAATCTATTTAAAAACTATAGGGAATCACGATTGTATTTAGAATATGCAACAAGCCTTTTAAACTCCCAAGTGTCCCTCGCTGGACGAGTAGAGTCTCGTGAGGGTTTGCAGCCATGGTACCCACAAACATGTATTTCATAAATTATTATTTATCTAAGTGAGAAAGAAATCAAACTAAACACTACAAAATACACAATCCTATTATCACTTCAAATACACACTGCAATACTTAAGAAATCTAACCACACATACTTGCATTTATAATCAACTGGAATATAGAAGCCCTCAAGCAAGTGGTTTTATTCTACACCTTCATCTTGAAAATTTCTGCTCAATATGATATAGCATGATAACTTAAGTAGTAATGGTGCAGAACATTGTAGTAATACACTCTAAATCTCTGTTTTACACATATCCAGTGTGACGCATCAGTCAAAGTGCATCAAAATCAACAATGGCATCTCAATCTCTAGGTTCATGATAGAATAAATGCTTAAGCACCTCAACCAATATCCAATATATTTCAGATGTAAAAGGATAATACACCACATACATATTTCTTTCATTTTTTTCTCTCTTTTTTTCACGCATTCTCTCTCTCTCTCTCTCTCTCTGGTTGTGCAATGCTTTATTGTCACGAACACTTAGGTTTAACAGTTTCTAGGCCAATGACTCCTTAATACACCACATACATATTTCTTTCATTTTTTTCTCTCTTTTTTCACTCATTCTCTCTCTCTCTCTCTCTCTCTCTTTGTGTGGTTGTGCAATGCTTTATTGTCACGAACACTTAGGTTTAACAGTTTCTAGGCCAATGACTCCTTAATACACCACATACATATTTCTTTCATTTTTTTCTCTCTTTTTTCACTCATTCTCTCTCTCTCTCTTTGTGTGGTTGTGCAATGCTTTATTGTCACGAACACTTAGGTTTAACAGTTTCTAGGCCAATGACTCCTGAAATATGTTCAAGGCATTTGAATTCCCCCTCCGGACTGGGAATCAGCTAATGTTGATCATATAACAGATAAAGCAGCCATCTCCTATTTTTGCAATTCTTTTTTCGAATTTGTGTTCATTTTTTTCATTTTTTTTAGCATGGATGTATTATACCTTTAACCAACTTCCTTTCCTTTCCTCAGCCATAAGCCAAGCAAATGGTCTATCATGATCGTTTAAGCTCAATAATAACCCTAAAATATACACATTTATATGGCCTATTTACCTATTTACTAGTGTAGTTTTAATGATAAAACATGGATAAAATGAGTTATTAGTGATTAGGGTAGTAATTAGGGGATTAATAATTAATTTGCTCTAATAAACTATTTTAGATGTATAGATGAATTTATGAAATTATATTTTTTATGCATCTAATTTTGACTTGACTTTATTATTATAGGTTTTTAGAAGTTAGAGTTGCGGATCGTGGGATTAAAACGCGTGAATCGGGTTTATATGCAAAGAGATCAAGATATAGAAGATCCGACGGCTAGGAGGTTGTAGTGGGTTTTTAAAGCTTGAATCAATTTAAAAAGAAAGGACCAAGTGTAGAGATGATCCAGATCGTTGATTGACATCTAAAGAGAAGACAAGTGTTGGTTATAAGTGAAGAAAACAAAAGAGCCGTTCGGATGAGAATTGATGAATGAGAGCGATACGACAGATTTTGGAATAGTAAATAAAAAAAAAAGAAAAAAAAGCTCGAGCCAAAGCTCGGCCGCTCGACGAAAGAGAGGCGTGTTCGGATTTGGATTCATTTTCAAATAGGAAAAGGAACTGATCTAATTTGAGAATTCTTTGTTTGAGTTTACTGTTCCATCACACACACCACACAATATGGTTGATCAGGGTAGTAACCATGATATTAATGAAAATGAGATTGAACATGATGTACCAATGCGGCCCTTGCGTGATTATCTGCAACCTGCACGCACTAGAACACCTTCCTGTATTATATTGTCTCTACAAGCACATCACTTTACTTTTAAGCCTGGAATGATAAACTTGCTTCCCAAATTCCATGGTCTAGAGTCTGAAAATCCTTATTTGCATTTAAAGGAATTTGAGGAAGTATGTGCAACTTTTGAGCAGATTTGTAGTGAGGACGTTATCAGGCTAAAATTGTTTCCGTTTTCCTTCAAGGATAAAGCCAAAACTTGGTTGAATTCCCTTAAGCCTAGATCTGTAGGAACTTGGAAAGAACTACAAACTGAATTCCTTAAAAAGTTTTTCCCTGTTCATAGGACAAATACTCTGAAAAGACAAATAACAAATTTTGCCCAAAAATAAAATGAATCGTTTTATCAGTGTTGGAAGCGTTATAAAGATTTGCTAAATTCTTGTCCACATCGTGAGTATGAGAAGTGGTGCACCATCAGTTTCTTCTATGATGGGATGACGCCCTCAATGAAACAATTCGTTCAAACAATGTGTAATAGGGAATTCTTTGATGAAGACCCTGATGAAGCCCTTGATTTTCTAGATCAAATAGCCGAAGACTCAGATTCTTGGGATCCCACCGATCTCTCTGATGTTTCTAATAGGCCGAAGTCTTCAACTACTAGTGGGGGTCTGCATCATCTTAGGGAGGAGGATAATTTGAGTGCTCGGCTAGCCTCTTTAGCTAGGAAGGTAGAGGCCATGGAATTAAGGAAAATTAATATTGTTAAGTCTGTTGCTATAGAAGAGGCCTGTGGAATTTGTGATGTCAAGGGAGACCCGACTAATGAGTTCCCTACCATTCTTACTTTCGAGGAGGTGTTGCATGACCAAGCGAATTCCATTACCCCTTTCAAGAGGCAATCTCCTTATGGAAACACATACAACCCAGGATGGAGAAATCACCCTAACTTTAGTTGGAGGAATGATAGTGCTGCACAAACACCACCTCCTCAAGAATCTTCCAATTATACTCCATATGTTCCACCTCACAAGAAGACACTTGAGGAGATATTACAAACTTTCATACAAGGGCAAGCTACTATTAATCAACAAACCTCACAAGCTATTAATGATATAAAGAGCTCTCTCACTAAATTGACATCTTCTCTAGCTGTTCAAGAGAAAGGTAGGTTTCCTGCTCAACCCCAACCCAATCCGCAGAGGCAAGTTCACATGATAGACACAAAACCTTCTGATACACAACTTGAACATGCTAAGTCAATTTTCACTCTTCGTTGTGGAAAAAAAATTAACAAAATAATTTCACTAAAGGCCCAACAATCTTCTAAGAGTGATGAATCAAAACATGATAATGAGGAAATTGATAAGTCTGGGTTAAGTGAAGATGTGAGATGTCCTATTCCAGCTCCTTTTCTATAAAGGTTGAAACCACCTCAAAAGTTGAACCAAAATGCTGAAAATTTTGAACTTTTTAAGCAGGTGAAAATTAGCATTCCCTTGTTAGATACAATCAAACAGTACCTTCTTATGCTAAATTCTTGAAAGATTTATGTACTATTAAGCGTAAGTTGAATGTGCAGAAAAAAGCCTTTTGACTGAGCAGGTAAGTTCTATAATTCAAACAAAAGCCCACCCAAATATAAGGATCTCGGATGTCCAACTATTTCATGTGTGATCGAAAACTTTAGGGTAGACCAAGCCTTATTTGATCTTGGCGCTAGTGTTAATCTTTTGCCTTATTCAGTGTACACTTAGGTAGGTCTTGGGGAACTTATACCCACAACCATTACTCTTCAACTTGCTGATCGTTCTATTAAAATCCCAAGGGAGTGGTGGAAGATGTGCTCGTTCAAGTAGACAAATTTTACTTTTCTATTGATTTTATTATTTTGGACACACATCGTGTTATAAATGCAAGTGCAAATATTCCTGTCATATTAGGTCGTCCATTTCTTGCTACTTCAAATGCTTTGATTAATTGTAGGAATGGTGTGATGAGACTTTCATTTGGCAATATGACTTTGGAATTGAATATATTTAATGTCTGCAAACAACCAGGGGATGATACTGATGTTCAAGAAATTAATTGGGTGGATACCATTGTTAGAGATCAATTTCATGTTTCATCTTTTTCTGACCCTTTAGAATCTTGCTTAGTGAATTCTTTATATGATGAATCTAAAGTGGATTTTGAAAAGGCTGAGATTTGTTCTTTGCTGAATTCTCTACAGGTATTGGAACTGAATGGATGGAAACCCAAGTTTGAGGAGCTACCAGTGAGTGACAAATTGCCTACACCATCAAGCATTCAAGCACCTAAATTGGAGTTGAAAAAGTTACCAACTGAACTCAAATATGCATTTTTGGGTGATGGTGAAACTCTTCCTGTGGTAATATCTTCTCATCTTAATCTTATCGAAGAGGGTAAGTTGCTTGATATTTTGAGGAAGCATAAAGGTGCAATAGGATGGACAATTGCTGATTTAAAAGGAATAAGCCCTTTGATATGCACTCATCGGATTTATTTGGAGGACAATGCCAAACCGTCTAGGGAGATGCAACGTAGGTTAAATCCAAACATGAAAGAGGTAGTTAGTGCTGAAGTTCTTAAGCTCTTGAATGCGGAGATCATCTACCTCATTTCTGATACCAAGTGGGTTAGTCCTACACAAGTAGTTACCTAAGAAATCTGGTGTAACAGTTGTCAAGAATGATAATAATGAATTAATACCCACTAGAGTTACATATAGCTGGAGAATGTGCATTGACTACAGGAAGCTGAACTCAGTCACTAGGGAAGACCATTTTTCGTTGCCATTTCTAGATCAGGTTCTGGAGAGGGTAGCTGGCCACATATATTACTGTTTCCTAGATTGCTACTACGGTTACAATCAAATTGAAATTGCATTAGAAGACCAAGAGAAAACTACATTCACATGTCATTTTGGCACTTTTTCATACAGGAGAATGCCCTTTGGTTTTGCAATGTACCTGCAACATTTCAAAGATGCTTGCTGAGTATTTTTAGTGATATGGTTGAATGCTATCTTGAAGTGTTTATGGATGACTTTTTTGTATTTGGTGATTCATTTGATGACTGTTTGTTTAATTTGGAGAAAGTTTTGAGGAGGTGTGAAGAGAAGAACCTTGTGCTTAATTGGGAAAAATGTCATTTCATGGTTTCTAAAGGAATTGTTCTGGGCCACATTATTTCCTCTAAGGGAATTGAAGTTGATAAGTCAAAAATTTATTTAATTACCCATTTTCCAGGACCCAAGACTGTTAAAGATGTTAGATCATTTTTGGGTCATGTAGGGTTTTACAGGAGATTCATCAAAGATTTTAGTTCTATTTCTAGACCATTGTGTAATCTCCTATCTAAAGATACTGTTTTTGAATGGACTGATGATTGTGAAAAGCTTTTGCTAAACTGAAGGGAATGCTTACTTCAGCCCTTATTATGCAACCCCGAGATTGGACTTTACCGTTTGATATAACGTGTGATGCTAGTGACTTTGCTGTTGGGGCCGTTTTGGGGCAAAGGAAGGATAAGAAGCCTTATGTTATTTACTATGCAAGTAAGACCTTAGATAATGCTCAGATGAATTATTCAACAATAGAAAAGGAATTACTTGCTATAATATTTGCTTTGGATATCCTATTGTTGTCTTTTCTAATCATGCTGCTTTGAAATATCTTCTATCAAAGAAAGATGCAAAACCTAGGTTGATTCGCTAGATACTCCTACTGCAAGAATTTGATATTACAATTAAAGATAAGAAAGGAGTTGAAACCTAGGTTGAGAATTTGATATTACAATTAAAGACACATTCCCAGATAAACAACTTTTTGTTCTTTCTAATTTACCATGGTTTGTTGATATTGTTAATTTTCTTGTCACGGGTCAAACTCCTTACCATTGGACAACACAGGACAAGAAGAAGTTCTTGGTGGAGGTAAGAAACTTCTTTTGGGATGATCTATATCTTTTCAAATATTGTCCAGATCAAATTATTAGGAGATGTGTGCTAAACGATGAAATTCACAGTGTCATTTCCTTTTGCCATTCAGAAGCTTGTGGCGGCCATTTTTCTGCTAAAAAAAATGGCTCCTAAAATTTTACAATGTGAATTTTATTGGCCTACCCTATTTAAAGATACTCATGATTTTTGTTGCACTTGTGGACGCTGTCAACAGCTTGGTGGAATAACTCGTCAAAATATGATGCCTTTAAACCCCATTTTAGTGATTGAAGTATTTGATTGTTGGGGTATTGATTTCATGGGCCCATTTCTACTTTCTTTTGGCTATCTGTACATCTTAGTGGCCGTTGACTATGTTTCCAAGTGGGTAGAGGCCATCCGTTGTAGAAATAATGATCATAAAACTGTTATACGCTTTTTGAAAGAGAATGTTCTGTCACGGTTTGGTATACCCCGTGCAATCATAAGTGATGGGGGTTCTCACTTCTGCAATAAACCTTTTGAGGCATTAATGAAGAAATATGGAATTACTCATAAGGTGGCTACCCCTTATCACCCACAAACAAGTGGGCAAGCTGAACTTGCCAATAGAGAGATTAAACACATTTTAGATAAAATGGTTACCCCAAAGCACAAAGATTGGTCTCTGTGGTTAACAGATGCACTTTGAGCATACCTTACAACTTTTAAATCTCCTATAGGTATGTCCCCTTATAGACTTGTTTATGATAAAGCTTGCCACTTGCCTGTGCCTTGGAGCACAAGGCGTATTGGCTATAAAGATGTTTAATTTTAATTTGGATTATGCCAGTTCTATGCGTAAGCTTCAACTAAATGAATTAGAAGAAATCAGGAATGATGCATATATGAATTCAAAATTTTACAAAGAACGAATGAAGGTTTTGCATGATCAACACATTCATCGAAAATCTTTTAAACCTTCACAAAAAGTTCTTTTGTATAACTCTAGATTGTATTTATTCCTAGCAAGCTCCGTTCTAGATGGACTGGTCCATTTATTATTAAATCGGTTTATCCTCATGGAGCTGTAGAAATTGAAAATCTAATGAATGTCAATGTGTTTAAAGTAAATGGTCAAAGACTTAAGCCATTCCTGGAATTGATTCCATCAGAAGTGGAGAGTATTCATTTGTCTGATCCCATTTATCATGATTGAATACTCTTACACTCAGTCTGGCTGAAGACAAGAAACTTAGTGCCCCTGGGAGGCAGCCCAGCTTTTTCTTATTTTTAGGTTACTTATTTGTTAGATGATGTTTTCTGGTTGAATATTGTGATTGGTCTCATCTGCTTATTTGTTGATGCTTTTCACTCGCATGGGATTCTAGCAATTTGCAGTTCTCCAGGTAACATCTATCCTTGATTTTATTTATTTATTTATTTCATTCTTCATTTCATTCTTAACATTGAGGACAATGTTTAATTTAGGTTTGGGGGTATATAGGAATAACACTGTTTATTGAAAGAAATCCATCACAATAAAATGGGAAAATGAAAAAAAAATAGAAAAAAAATAGAAAGAGAAAATCAAATAAAAATTTGATTAGTTTTTTGGTTGTTTGTTAGTATTTTTTTATAGGTTTTGATAGTTTGTCCCGTGATGATGCATACTTCAATTTTTAAGAGATTAACTTACATTGGAAGTGTGAATAAGTATACTGGAGGATAGAAACACTTAACTGAGCATAGCTTTCTGTTACAGTCTTCTTGGATCATGTGCTTGAGCTAATAAAACTCACTCACACACACTAGTACATAAAGTAATACCCTTTAGAGATTTGCTAAATACTAATCTTGAGTGGGATGTCTTTAGTTAGAGTCATTGGATGATATGTGGTTGTCTGTTGAGCTTAAAAGATCATGATAAACCATTTACTTGGCTATGGCAAGGGCTTGGAACCGAAAATAGGTTGAGAGTATAATACAACCTGGACAGGATAAGATGCAATGGAAAATATGAATACTAAAAAAAAGAAAAAAAGAGAAAGGGGTTGCTTGACTATTATAGGATTAACTTAGACTGATGCTCGAGCACGAAGAGGTCTATACTTAAAACCTAATGCCCTAAGCCAACTGTGCTGGGAGTCATTGGCTTGAGTCATTGGTAAACCTAAACATCTTGAAGTCAGGCCTTACACAGTCCTATTGAAAAAACAAAAAAAGACTATGGTGTATTACCCTCTCAAATCTAGAATGTTGGACCTGAAGGAGGCGCGCGGGCATTTGTGCTATCATGAACCTAAAAATTACGATTATTATGTAGATTCTGATGTTCTTTGGTAAATAGGTCACATTGGATATGTGTAAAACAGAAATTTAGGGTGTATTGCTACAATGTTCTACACTTTTACTATTTAAATTATCATTTTATATCATATTGACCAGAAATTTCCAAGATGAAAGTGTAGAATAAAACCACTTACTTGAGGGCTTCTATATTCCAGTTGATTATAAATGCAAGTACATGTGGTTGATTTTCTTAAACATTATGGTTTGCATTTGAAGGGATAATAGGTTTGATTGTTTTGAAATATTTATTTTGATTTTTTTTTGCACTTAAATTAATAAG
Organism: Houttuynia cordata; assembly: GCA_039654745.1. NCBI lineage: Eukaryota > Viridiplantae > Streptophyta > Magnoliopsida > Piperales > Saururaceae > Houttuynia > Houttuynia cordata. Next base: position 60,334,354 of record CM077502.1, on the reverse strand, counting down.
GTTAATTTCATAAGTACATGTTTGTGGGTAGCATGGCTGTAAACCCTCACGAGACACAACTCGTCCTACTAGGGACACTAAGAGGTTTAACGGCTTATTGCATATGCTCAATGCAATCGTATTCCCTACGAAAGTGGCATTTATTTTTCTAGTTTAATTTACTTTAGTTTTGTTTTGTGTGATTTTGTTTTGTTTGTTTTGCTCGAGGACTAGGAAAATATAGGTTTGGGGGTATTTGATAAGCATAAAATATATACATTTATATGCCATATTTACCTATTTGCTAGTATAGTTTTAATGATAAAACATGGATAAATTGAGTTATTAGTGATTCGGGTAGTAATTAGGGGATTAATAATTAATTCGCTCTAATTAAATATTTTAGATGTATAGATGAATTTATGGAATTATATTTTTTATGCATCTAATTTTGACTTGACTTTATTATTGTAGATTTTTAGAAAGAGTTGCGGATCGTGGGATTAAAACGCGTCAATCGGGTTTATATGCAAAGAGATCAAGATATAGAAGATCCGACGGCTAGGAGGTTGTAGCGGGATTTTAAAGCTTGAATCAATTTAAAAAGGAAGGATCAAGTGCAGAGATGATCCAGATCGTTGATTGACATCTAAGGAGAAGACGGGTGTTGGTGAAGAAAACAAAAGAGTCGTTCGGATAAGAATTGATGAATAAGAGCTATACGACGGGTTTTGGAATAGTAAATAAAAAAAAGAATAAAAAGCTCGAGCCGAAGCTCGGCCGCTCGACGAAACAGAGGCGTGTTCGGATTTGGATTCATTTTCAAATAGGAAAAGGAACTGATCAAATTTGAGACTCTTTTATCTCGATCTGCCTATAATAATAAGACGGGAGAAGGAAAACAAAAAGGCAGAACTTTAGGGAGGTTTAAGGAGAAAAATAGAGCTTTAATTTGGGTCATAAAACGGAGTGTTCCGGTGGGTTTTTGGCCGGAAAACAAGAAGGAGAAGAAGGGGAATCGACGGGGGAGAGAAGGCGAAGAGGAAAAAGTGAAGATTTGTTTCGGTTTGCTACGATACCTGCGAATTGCTATAGTAACCGCGCATTTGCTTCAGTAACTGGGAGTTGGGGAAGATGAACAATGCGCGGTGAATAGTGTTTTTGCTGCTACAGTACCCATGAATAGTAAAACTGTTACAGTGTTTTTCCGATGCGATTTTTTCCAAATCTGATTTTTCTAATGAATATGAATAGCTAAATCTTTTGTCAAGGCTAGGGGTGATGTTATTTAGTTGATACTTCTACGTTTATAAAGAGGTGTTTTTATAGTTTATTTAATTGAATAATGGTATTTTTGATAAAGTCATAATCTATATAATTATTTGATTCGTCGTTAACGTATGGTACGATGAATGGTTATAATTCCCTATGATTAGTAGACTATGCTTGCTAATGATAAATTTTCAAACGAAATCTTTATGTTGATTATTACGATGAATTTGAATGCAATATCATCCGATTAGGTCAAATCATTATTTGAATCTAATTGCGTAATTAAATAGACATAAAGTATTGATTAAATAATTGATCCTTGAAGCTTTGATATCTCCCATCGATTATCTTTGCCCGCCTTTAATTAGTTTTAATTAAATTTTTACTCATCATTTAAATTAGTAATTAATTCAATTGCGAGAATTCTACAATAATAGTTTTTAGATTAGTTTGGAGTAGATTAATTCTACATCATTCCTAGTGGTTTGACACTTGGATTCACCGAGAATATATTACAATTTGTCAACATATTTTGGGGTTTCATCACTCAACAATAACAATGTATCAACAAATGACTTTGACCAAAGTTCCCACTCAGATTAGTACTCAACAAATTTCTATAGGGTATTACTTTATGTAACTGAAGTGTGTGAGTGAGTTTTGATAGTTCAAGCATCTGATCCAAGAGGGTTGTAATAGAATGATACTTCTCATTTAAGTGTCTCTATCCTCTAGTATTCCTACTCACACTTTCAATGTAAACTAGCCTTTTAAAAATTGAAGTATGCATCATGAAGGGATAAACTACCAAAACCTATAAAAATACTAGCAAACAACCTAAAAACTATTTTTTTTATTTTTTTAAAAATTTCAAAATAAGAAAGAAAATAACTAAATTATCTTAAGTAAATATCTTCCTATAACTCCAAACTTGCATGAAACATTGTCCTCAATGTAAAAAAAATGAAATAAGTACTGAGGAAAATAAATAGATGAGGGAAGGAAAGATAGTACCTATATTCCACTCAAAAAACTATATGGGCTATGAAAATAAAAAGAACAAGTGAAGCACAATAATAGCATAAAAAGAAATAAACACAAAACTAAAATTCTGAAAACTCCAAACACATCTATTAACTCTTCCGTCATAATAAGTTGGGTCTCCTAGACTTAATTCATCGATCTGAGGTTGCTGCAATTCCAAGAATAGTTTAAGATGATGACCATTAACTTTGAATATCTCACCATTCTTGGGGTTTTCTATTTCAACAGCACCATGAGAATAAACAACACGAACTATAAAAGGTCATGTCCATCGAGACTTCAACTTACCCGAGAATAGATGCAAACGAGAATTGTATAAAAGAACTTTCTGCCCCCGTGTAAAAACTTTTCGCATAATATTTTGATCATGAACCTTTTTCATGTGATCCTTGTATGATTTAGCGCATCCATAAGCATCATTACGAAGCTCATCCAACTCATTCAACTGAAGTTTCCTTTGAATTCCTGCTTTGCTAAGATCAAAATTCAGGTGCTTAATAGCCCAATAAGCTTTATGCTCAATTTCAATAGGAAGATGACAAGCTTTTCCGTAAACAATACCGTATGGAGGCATTCCAATGGGAGTTTTAAATACAGTACGGTAAAACCCACAAAGTATCGGTGAGTCTCAAAGACCAATCTTTGCGATTAGGATTGATTGTCTTTTCTAAAATATGCTTAATCTCCCGATTAGATATCTATGGGAATTTGGTTATACCCAGAATAACCATTAAGAAATCAATAATATTCATGTCCCGCTAACCTCTCCAACATTTGGTCAATGAAAGGAAGGGGAAGATGATCTTTTCTGATCAAAGCATTCAACTTCTGATAATCAATACAAACACGCCATCCTGTTTAAACTCGAGTTGGCACTAACTCAAAAGCATCATTTTTTACAACAGTTATGCCAGACTTTTTTGGAACAACTTGAACATAACTTACCCATTTACTGTCAGAGATTGGGTAGATAACTCCTGCATCCAAAAGCTTAAGGATTTCAGCTCAAACCACTACCTGCATTACAGGGTTAAGATGCCTTTGAGATTCACGAGAAGGCTTTGCATCATCTTCCAAATGAATTCTATGTGCTTTTCAACAGAGGGACCACTTCCTGCATAACAACAGAGGGACTAATGCCTTTAATGTCAGCAATGGTCCACCCTATGACTTCTTTGTGCTTTTCAAGAACATCAAGTAAGTTACGCTCTTGCGTCACATCGAAGTCAGATGCAATAACGACGAGTCGGGAATCAGTAGGACCTAAATAAACATATTTTAGAGTATCAGGAAATGGTTTCAGGTCCAACTTAGGTGGCTCAACACTGGATAGAATTACTGGTGATGATGATAAGGCAAGAGGCTCCACTTTTAGTACCCATCAAAGGTACAAGCTCAAGCAATGAGTTCACTTGTTCAATTGACTGATCGATATCAAATTCACAACCAAAGTTTGTTAAGCAGGCCTCTAAGGGATCTTGGGAATGTGTTTGCATAAGGTTTAATGGACAAGTGTTTCAATTAGGTTTATTTCATTCACATCATCCATGTTAGGTGGTTGTTTACTGATGTCAAAGATGTTTAGTTCCACCTTCATATTCCCCAAAGAAATTTGCATCACTCTATTTCTACAATTAATGATAGCATTAGATGTAGCTAGAAATGGACGACTCAAAATAATAGGTATTTGCCCACTTATGTTCGAAACAGGTTGAGTATCTAGGACGACAAAGTCCACAGGGAAATAAAATATATCAACCTTAATCAAAACATTCTCAATAACACCTCGAGGAATTTTACCCGAACGGTCAGTTAATTGAAGTGTCATTGAAGTGGGTTTTAGTTCTCCCAAACCTCATTGCACATACGCAGAGTAGGGCAATAAATTCACACTCGCATCAAGATCTAACAAGGCTCGCTCAATTTGATGTTTCCCTATCATGCATGAAATTGTGGGACAACCAGGGTCCTTATATTTGATAGGCAATTTACATTGAATGACATAGCTGACTTGTTCTGCTAAGAATGTTTTTTTAGGAACATTATTTTTCCTTTTGACAAAGACTAGATTTTTCAAAAATTTTGCATATGAGAAAATGAATGTTTATTTGCACCTTTTTAAACTCTTCTAAAATATCTTCAAATTGTTCACCTTTTTTAGGATTGACTAGTCTTTGTGGATATGGTGCCCTAGGTACAAAATTCCTAAGTGGAGAATCACTGTCAACAACTGGAGAAGAATTAACTTCTTTAGTTTCTATTTTTAGGCTTATTGTTCTCACTTTCTTCTTTTTTAGGCATTTCAATTTTATTATCAACATGTTTTCCATATCTAAGGGTAATAACTGATTGTACATGTTCCTCATTCTGTGAAGAATTAGAGCTGCTACCAATGGAGCATTGGCCCTTCTGGTTAGGCACAGGTTGACTAGGGTATCTCCCTCTATCTCTTTCTGCAAATTGAGTGGTCAACTGACCAACCTGAGTCTCTAACTTAACAATTGCTTGAGTGTTCATGTGTGTAGAGTTTTTCATCTCAAGCATAGCTTGGTTGGTTGACTTAATAACTTCGTTTATACATTGGATGAAAGATTTGAGATTGTCTTCTACTGATGAATGCTTTTGTGAAAATGATTGAGATTGAGTGGATGGTTATTGATATTGGGAGGGAGGTTGAGACAAAACTGGATAAGGTGGGTTATTCTGCCAAAACTAATTATGCATGGGTTGTATGGGCCCCACCTACATTCATAGGTGGTTGACTTGGTCTCCAAGAGAAATTTGGGTGATTTCTCCATCTTGAATTGTAAGTTTCAGAGAAGGGATTTCCTCTTGGCTTCCCATAATTATTCAAGATATTAACTTGTTATGCATAACACTCTGGATAAGTATTCATTGAAGGGCAGTTCAGAGATGCACGCATCGGGCTAGCATGCTTCATTCATGTTGAGAGCATTTATGCTTCGGTTCAAACTGAAGGCATCGATATTCTTGGTTAGCGCATCAAGTTTGACCTTAACATCTACGTCCTCTTTGATATCGTAGATACCTTCTTTCTTAGGAGTTTGATGTTGTCTCTCCCTATGACTTGCAAAATCCCACTGTTGAGACCTTTCAACTAATCGCTCTAAGAAATTATATGTTGCTTCACCTCCTAAGTCTAAGAAAACACCTGTCTCATTGATTCAATCATATTGCGGTGTGTTTAAGTTAAACCATTGTAGAAGTGCTAAATTAACCTCCATGTTTCAAACCCGTGATGTGGATATTTTAGTAACAGTTCTTTAAACCTCTCCCAGCTCACATAGAATTTTTCATTTTCATCTTCCATCAAATTAGTGATTTCTCTTTTCAATTAATTGGTTTTGGCCATTGGGAAATATTTGGACAAAAATTTGCTCACCAACATATCCCATATTGTTTTTTATTTTCATCTTCCATCAAATAAGTGATTTCTCTTTATAATTAATTGGTTTTGGCCATTGGGAAATATTTGGACAAAAATTTGCTCACCAATATATCCCATGTTGTGATAGAAGCAGTGGGAAGAGAATTTAACCACACATTGGCCTTGTCCTTCAAAGAGAAGGGAAAAGGCGCAGACGAACAGACTCATCTTTGAAGTTTGTGAATCAAAACGTTGCACAAATTTCTAGAAAATCTTTTACATGCATGTAAGGATCCTCTCTCTTAAGACCATGGTAATTTTGCAAGAGTTGAATTATCTAAGATTTTAATTCAAAATGTTTTGTAGAGGTTGCAGGCAACACTATGCAAGATGGAGGGTTGATTGTGATTGGAGAAAATAAGTCCCTTACAGGTTGGTCTTCCGTTTTGAATGAAATATCAATTACAGTTTCACTATTGTCTAATGGATTGGAATTATTTCTAACTAGATGCAGTGTGTGGTCACGTGTGTAATTTTTTAATTTTTAATTTTTTAATTTTTTTTATGACCTAAAATTAACTACAAGGGTACAATTCGTGTTAGAATTGAATTTCCAACAAGTACCTGGCAACGATGCCAAAAACTTGTTGTTGTTTTAATTAATCTTCTTAATTTTACTCGCAAGTGTATGAATCATATTTGGAGTACAGTCATACACATTTAGGAGGTTGAACTCTAATTCTAAGATCAAATTAATTACCCTTTCTAAAGAATTAAGTTGATTGGATTAACTGCAATACTAATCAAAGACTAAAATAAATTAAACAACTTTAACTAATAAATTAATATAAAAATAATTAATTAATCTATAAAAAAGAAACTAATTAGGAAATAAAAATTGGAACTTTAATCAGGAATTTCAAACACTAGTGCATAAGAATATGCACATGACAATCATAGGAATAATTATCCACAAGAAAAAATTATTCTCACAATTATCTCGTAGAGGATTTGAATTCAATCTATTTTCCTACGGAAGATTTCAGCATGAAACCATACAAAATTTGAAATGAAATTCGTCTTCTCTTGCATATCAAAAAATGAAATTCAAATTATTAGTTGTATCCATCATTAGATAAATCACAACTAATGTCCAAACAACATATTAAACATACTACTCAATGCAATTAATTAGTGAATAGCGATCATTAAAGCACATTAATTTAGAGAGAGCAAGTGCATCACATGAATAATTTTCCTACAATTAATCATGGCTTCATCTCAGCCCTAGACAGGAAATTAGTTACTCGTGCTAGGGAATTGAACTGCAAAAACATTGAAATTCATCTCTATTAAAATTAAAAGCACTTACAAGAAATTTTGAGATAATGAAGAAAATACAATGCACTGTTCCTTTCTCTCGGTCGACTGTTCCCAGCAACAGTTCGTTACAAGGCAATTACAACTTCAAGCCATCAATCACATCGAAATAAACAGGAAGACGAAGAAAAAACTAAAATTTTGGAACAGTAATGAATGATGGAAATCAGAATTGTTATTTTCTGTCTACTCCAACCCTTTTCTACTCTGTTTTCCCCCAAAATCAGAACCTTTTCCAAAATTAATCTCGTGTAGAAAACTCTTCCATTTTGGTTGCCTTCCAAATCAATTGTTTGCCCTTCGAACTGCATCAAATCCTGTCCAATTTGTAGCAAAAATTCCAAGTTTAAACCACTCGAAACAGGACTCAAAATACCCAAAAATTCAATCTTCCAAAACCCAATCCGCCCTCTTTGAAATCGTCGATTGAACTGAAAATAGCAGCTTACCAGTCTGATCCAAATTTGAAACTTGTCTTTCCCCATTCGGCTCCCCCGCACGCATTTTTTCCAGATAAAAAACTTTCCTTCTGTTGTTGCTCTATTCGGGATGGAACGATCGTCGTCAACTATCTAGTTCGCCGTCAATTGCTTTCTCCCCCGCCTTCGAGCTGCTGTTCTTCATCCTCATGAGCGCTTGAGCTCCGCCTGCTCTAGAATGCTCCTCTTCTCATGAGCGCTGGGATGACCTATGTCTACTTTCGCCGTTGATTGTGACCGCCGTCACCATCAGCCATGACCGTCATCGTCGATTATACCTGTCGTTGGCTTCCACACCTCTCGCCGTCGAGCTCTGACCTCGAACCCAGCCGTCGGCCTCGCTTTGGTTTCGCCATTATCGCTCAACTAGGACTTGAGCTCTGCTCTGGTTGGAACAGAACACCCGGCCTTTTGGCTTAGGTTATTTTTGTTTCTTTTATTTATGACCAAACCGACAAACTTGTTTGGTTCGGTTTCTTTTTTTTTTTTTTTTCAATTGAGCTGAAACCCATTATAGCAATCACATCTGCTTGATTGAATATGATTGGCTTGTACTTTAATTCCACCTATCTTCTTCATTAGTGAACAACAACGGTTCAGATTTCTTTATGCACTAATCTCAGCTCTTGGGTCACTTTGGCACTTCAAAACTTGCCTAATGGCTTGACTTTGGTCGTTCCTTAGTCCGAGCACTTAAACCTTGATCGTTTAAAATTAAAGACTTGCAAGTGCATAAGGTAATTGTGTACTACATCGAGTATTGAAGGGTTGTCAAACCTCAGAAATAGATGAATACTTTACCAAATTAAGAGAAAAGTTGCAGTTTTTATTTAATCTAAGGAAAGCAGTGAACTTTAACTAAACTAAGATAAGATTAAATCAATATATGGAAGATACCGAGGCTTCGAATCTACCACAATAAACTAGTGTATCATCCCTCTCTCTCTCTCTCTCTTTTGATATAAATTCCTAATTGTCTAGCATATTCCTCTCTGACATTCACTTGTCAATTTAAATTATAGTGCTCCGCTCTCGGACGTAACACATAAATCAATTAAGCACATGGAATTGTGATCTATCTCTCTCGAGTATAAACTAATGAATCCTTACTAATATGTGACACTTCAGACCACTCACGTTTCTCTCGGACATGAAAGTGTTCTTTCAGATTGAAATCCAATTAATTCACTCTTGTCTCTCTCGAGTACAAAGAATAAACTTTAATAAATTAACTTTAATTGCATAATAAAAACTCATACACCAATAAGAGAAACATAATATGAGAGAAACGAGATTATACAACCAGTCTATTTGGCTTCATCTACGCCTTAGAAAGGAGTTTAACTTTGCATTGGAAGAGAAATCATCATTATGTTATTCTTCTTCTCTCCTTTACTATAGCCTCTAAGGTCTCCAAATAGACTCAAAACTTTATTCTCTAATGCCCAATACGTTCTCTTTAAGGCCTATTTATAAGGTTGGGAAGAAAATACAAAAGACCCTTTCCAAATTCGAGTCAGAATAGGTCAAAACTCAGTTTTGCACACACACGGCGATTGATCACCAATACGGGCTGATCGATCACTATCTCAGTTTCACTTTTCAGCCCAAATTTTCAATGGTCATAACTTTTTGCTCCAAACTCCGAATTGTACACAGTCGAGGCATTGGAAAGCTGACTTCTTGAACTTTAATATAAAGCTTGAATCAGTCCAATCAGAGATAATTACATAAAGGTATAAAGATTCAATCATTGGAGTCACTTTTTACCTCATTTCTGCATCTTACGCTTATTTTTCTACAAAAACCAAAAACTACATTAAAATATCATTAAATCTAATCAAACACTAACATAAATATAAGTTTAAGGGCTTATAAAATACATAATTCATGTGTAGATCAAACCTACATAAATAAAATATGTCCCACATTAAACCCCCCAAATAATTCATAAAATTGTGGAACACATTTAATTTGAGAAATTTAGAGCACATTAATTAGTTAATTCCCAATTACTAAACTTATTACTAAAAACCCACTTTATTCCTTATTTTAACTAGAAATTATGACTAATAAATTGGTAAAAAGGAATATAAAAATGTGTATTTTTCATTTGTAACAAATACCCCCAAACCTAGATTTTGCTAGTCCTTGAGCAAAACACTGGAGTCTCGTGAGGGTTTGCAGCCATGCTACCCACAAACATGTATTTATAAAATTATTATTTATCTAAGTGAGAAAGAAATCAAACTAAACACTATAAAACACACAATCCGATTATCACTTCAAATACACACTGACATACTTAAGAAAACTAACCACATGTACTTGCATTTATAATCAACTGGAATATATAAGCCCTCAAGCAAGTGGTTTTATTCTACACCTTCATCTTGGAAATTTTTGCTCAATATGAAATAACATGATAACTTAAATAGTAATGGTGCATAACATTGTAGTAATACACTCTAAATCTCTGTTTTACACATATCCAGTGACCCATCAGTCAAAGTGCATCAGAATCTACAAAGGCATCCCAATCTCTAGGGCTGGAACCGTCGTCGTCAACTATCTAGTTCGCCGTCAATTGCTTTCTCCACCGCCTTCGAGTTGCTGTTCTTCATCCTCATGAGCGCTTGCGCTCTGCCTGCTCTCGAATGCTGCTCTTCCCATGAGCGCCGGAACGATCTCTGTTTGCTTTCGTCGTTGATCGTGAGTCAGCCATGACTGTCGCCGTCGACTATGCCCATCGTTGGCCTCCACACCTCTCGCCGTCGAGCTCTGACCTCAAACCCAGCCATCGGCCTCGCTTCAGTTTCGCCATTACCCTCGAGCTCAGCTCTGGTTGGAACAGAACACCCGACTTTCGGCTCGAGTTCTTTTTGTTTCTTTTTTTTATGACCGAACCGACAAACTGGTTCAGTTCGGTTTCTTTTTATTTATTTTTTCAATTGAGCTGAAACCTGTTATAGCAATCTCACCTCCGGATTGAGTATGATTGGCTTGTAATTTAATTCTGCAACCGTCTTCTTCATCAGTGAACATCAACGGTTCAGATTTCTTTATTCACTAATCTTAGCTCTTGGGTCACTTTGGCACTTCAAAACCTGCCTAATGGCTTGACTTTGAACGTTCCTTAGTCTGAGCACTTGAACCTACATAAATAAAATATATCCTACATTAGACGCACAAAATAATTCATAAAATTCCCGAACACATCTAATTTGAGGAATTTAGAGCACATTAATTATTTAATTCTTAATTATTAAACTAATTACTAGAAACCCACTTTATTCCTTATTTTTACTAGAAATTATGACTAACAAATAGGTAAAAAGGTATATAAAAATGTGTATTTTTCAAGTGTAACAATTGCAATGTTAGAATGACAGGTTTTGTACTATCAAATAATGCTTATGAGGGGTTGAATTCAGCCAGGTGTACATTCTTTGAAAACAAAAAAGTTGAAGAGACTAAATGGGACGAATTCCTGAAAGTTTTCAATGGAAAATATTTTCCAAGTCACACTAGAAAAGAGAAGATGCACGAGTTTTTGGCCCTTTAGCAAGGTATTATGACAATACAGGACTATGATAATAAATTTGCACTGTTGGAATGTTTCTCTACCAAGATATATAGAGGGTGATGTTTAAAGAATGGAGAAGTTCATTTGTGGACTTCGAACTGGGCAGAGAGGAAAAGTGACAGGAGCCAGAACTACATCATTTGCTGATGTCGTAGAGCAGGCATATATCTTTGAGAAAACCCATAATAGAAACAGAGAGGAGCAAAAGGCTAATGCAGGAGTGGCCAAGAATGACTACGGACCTAAGTCTAAGAAGCTAAGGATTGATGCTAGGAGTAGTAGGTTTGGTCAGAAACATAACTCCCAAGGTAGACAGTAGAAGAGTTTTGAGCCAAGATGGAAAAGCTCAGAACAGTTTGGTGTTGGTCATCAGAGGCCACAACTCCAACCTCAGAGGGCAAGTGGTCAATCTGAGTGTTACGCTTATGGCAAAATTCACCTAGGATAGAATTATATGCCCAAGGTTCGCATCTACTTTTTATGCCAGAAGAAGGGGCACGTTGTCAGGTTTTGCCATAAAAAGCAAAAGAATGCATAGTAGGGTGAAAGCATCAAGCATGCACAGGCTCGTGTTTACTCTATTACTTCTGAGAATGCTCAGAATAATGCAGTAATGGAAGGTACGGTTTTTATTTACAACTTGTATGTAAAAGTTTTAGTTGACCCTAGTGCAACTCATTCTTTTGTATCAGGTGTGTTTGCATTAAGTTTAATTCACCCTTGTAGCAGCTAGATTCACCTTTACTTGTAATGTCCCTTGTTGGTGACGCTATTAAGGTGAGTGAGTCTCTCTATATGGGGCAAAGACTTAATTATTGAACATGAACTTGGGAAAAATAAAATACTTCGCTTGAAAGATTAATAAAAGAATTAAGTGGAATTTTGTAATAGGCTGCATAAAATATTAATGAAAATCTTTTTTTTTGTTGATGGTTATGTTACAATATCCCATTGAGTATTTTTATACTCAGCACCCTCTTGTGAGGTAAGTGCTTCTGTGGAAAACTGACTTCACGTGGCACTCGGGGATTTGACTGATTGGAAGTGTGGACGTCCAAAAAGCTTCATAGTATATTTTAAACTTCTAGTTTGTTTAAAACCGTGTAATAAGGCGTGAGCGCCAACTACTTTCTAGTATATTTTGAGTTGGATTACAGACTTGCACATGGAGGACTTGCGTTGGTTTAATTGATTTCGCATTTGTAATATTATATGTATATATGATTGTGAACCCTAGTTATCATGACCTAGATACTTAGTCGATGAATTATAACTAATGATTTATCATATAGAGGAATAATTCTCTGAATTTTTCGCTATTACTCTGATTTAATAAAGGTTTTAAAAATACGGTTCTAAAGGCGAGGTAGAGGAAGCGATGGAGCCGCCGTGGACGAAGGGAGAGGGAGGAGGAGGCTGGGAAGGTGCTGGTGCCAGTAGTGGCAATGATGGAGGGCTCAGCTTGGCAAATGAGCCACTCAATGGTCTGGCTTGTGGACTTGTGGTCGAGCTCACGTGTGAGCTGGAAGACATGTGCGAGTCGGGCATCCGGATCTTGCGGCCTTGGTCGTCAACCTTACTGTGCCGATTCCTTGGTGGGCACCTTCTTCATAGCCAAGGACCGATGTTGTTGTTGGGCCTAGGCCTTGTGATGGACTGAGTCGAAGGAGCTGTTGGTGGGAGGGTCAAGCAGGGTCGACATGGCAGGGCTGTGCTGCTGTGCTTGCTTACCTTGGTTGGTTGCTGGGAGGAAAAGGGAAGGGGGAGGTGGCAAAGGTGTTAGGGATGAGGAAGAAGGCCAACTGCTAGACCTTTCACGAGGCGGTGAGGTGCAGGCGGGTGAAGGTCGTGGACTGCTGGCGCAGAGACTGAGCTGACAAAGGAGGAAGGAGGCCAGCCACTTGTTTACTTGGCAGCCTAGATAGGAAAAAAACAATTTTATTTGATAGAAGACCTTATTGTGTCAAAAGCTTTCTTTTCTTTCCTGCTAAACGAAAGTAGATGTCTCAAATGTGATCCAACTTTTCCCCCTTTCTGCTAAAGGAAAATGGAGGGAAAATACTAGTCTTTTTTAGGGACTGTTTGGGGCGTGAAAAATCAGCTCCATCCACCTGGATAAATTTGAAAAAATTCACCTAAATAGGAGATAAATGGGATAATCCACTAACCAACTGAAATACCTCACCCTTTTGGTGGTGAGTTTTTTAACTTAAGGGAAGGCCCACTTTGCTTCATTAATCTTCCCCATATTCAGAACACCTCAGGGTCCCGTCCTTTTGTCTTCCTAAACACTTCGTCTTCACTGTCCTTCCTTCGATTCTTCTCTATTAAAATTGTAAATGACAGCAACAATGACAGGCGAATGGTGCCAACAAAAAAAACAAGGAAAAGGAGAAATATTTTGTGACTTGCTCTCGGCAACCAGATGTGAGAACCTCGCTGAAACCCCTCAGGTTTCATAGATCTGACCTTCATCATTCTCTAGATGTTTCGCTGCAGAAGGGTGCCATTCTGGGCCAGACGGAATGTTTGTTGCACTAGAGAAAGACTATGAGGGTCTCAAGATGCTGTCAAAAGGAGCCCTAAATCCAAACCCATTTTTCTACACAACAAAAGAATGGTCCCTTTGAAGCAGTTTTCAATTTGGTGTAAAACCCAGCTTCCATTGGAAAATCATAATCTGTATCTCACGTTGCTTCAATGGCCAGAGAGCTTGAAGAAGAGCTCACCTTTCCATAAAAGTCCAGACTCACCCTTATCTTTAAACGTAATACAATTTGTGCCAAACAGGTGAAAACGTTTCATCTGGCAATTTCAAAAGTAATGATGAAAACTTTGAATCAAGTATCTTTTGAGGACGAAAACATCGCAAAACTGAAAATGTTACAAAACAAGGTGTTAGGGGCAAAAGTTGGGAGATTCAGGTTAATCCGCACATTGCAAATATTTGATAATTCAATCGGGCTGAAGAGAGAGAGAGAGAGAGAGAGAGAGATTTAAGGTACAAAAAGATCAGTCAGGTGTATTTTTTGCGATGAATCACTGACTCACAGTTAACAGTTTGTCTGTGAGTTCTCATCGAGGTATTTTTTAAACATTCCATGTAGTAAGCTGCTCTAGTAAATCAATCAGGCTGAACATGGAGCAGCTAGAGAATGAGCCAGTGCCCCAAGCCAATGCAACACAATTTCATTGATAAGTTTTTTAACACTTGTTTTGCCTCTCTCTACCCACCGCCACCGCCACCTCCTCCTCCACCGCCTCCTCCCTCTCCAGCCCTAGCCGCCTCCCCACCCCCACCGCTGCCTCCCGTTTCCTCTATCTCAGTCGCCACCTCCCACCTCCTCTTCCTCCGTTGCCTCCCACCTCTGCCTCTTGATCTGGCCGCACCCGCGCCCGTGCCTTGAGCATCATCTGTGACCCAAACGATACTGTTGAAGCAAAGAGTCGGGTGTGTTCTCAGGAAGAAGCCCAGACCGAGCAAGCGATAAGGCGAGAGGGCAAGCTTCAAATCAGGACACCCTAGGTGAGCCCAATTCCAGCCGAGGGGAGTCGATTGGAGGAAGAGAGGGTAAGGGAAGGGGAGAAAAAAGCTGTGATTTTGAACTGCTACAACACTGTTGCATTGCTACAGTGATTTTGGCTCATTAACTGAATCATTGGGGAAGAGTCAAACTGGGTGACGCACTTTAAGGTTTCCTAGCGCCGCCGTCGCCAGTCCTTCCCCCATTCGACTGCCTATTGGACAACATCTCCTCCCTTCCACCTTGCCCCCGCTCTCGCCGCATCCGTCCTTGCTTCCTCACCTCCTCCCCCGCCCACCTCCGCCCTCGTCCACCTCTTCCCCCTCCACTCCTCCTCCTCTTCCGTCCTCTCCCTCCTCGTCTTTCCACCATCCTCACCGGCTTATCACCACCTCCGCCTCCGCCTCACCCGCCTCCTCCCACCTCCGCCTCACCCTTCAGCAGATCCTTCTTCCCTTGTCAGTTGTCACCTCCTCCCTCCTCCAACACCTCGTCGCCCTAGCCACCTCTACCTTAGCCTTCGCCTCACCCTAGTCGCCTCGTCCGCCCTACTTGCATCCTCAAAGGAGAAAGTTGACACCTTTTTGGTCTTCAACAATCGGAGTGAGAATGGCTAGTTCACCACCACTACACTGCATGTTTTAGCCAGCCACCACCACCACCGTCGCTACCGCATCGGTACCATGGTGATGTCCTCCTCCGGTCTATCCTGGAAGCAGCTCTTTGTGAACTCATCTTCTTCTACTGATCTCCCTTTCTTTCCTGAACTCTTAGTCGCGCCTGCGGTTCCTGTTCCCCAGCACAAACTGGATGAAGCCTCAGTCATCTGGCAGAATTCGTTGGTTGGCTATTTTCTAGGTCGGCGACCATATTATGTATGGCTCAACAATTCTCTTCAAATTGGAAAATCAAAGTTTTAAGATGAAATCATTGGCATGTGGGCTGCTGATGGACGACCGATGATCCTCCGTGAGTAGCATCCAGGTATGAAACCTGTCAGAGAGATCATAAAATCAGTTCCTATTTGGGTACGTTTCCCGGAACTTCCTCCACAATATTTTGTTCCTAAAAGTTTGGGAAGAATTGGAAGCAATTTAGGGACTCCTCTACGAAGTGGCCCTGCAACTGTAAATTTTAGTCGACTGTAATATACTCTTGTTTGTGTGGAGATAAAACCTGGATTCAAATTTAAGGATATTGTGCCAATTTTATGCGATGATGGTTTTACTTTTCTTCACAAAGTTGAATATGAATGAAGACCTGTCAATTGCTCTAAATGTCTTAACTTTGACCATGAAGCGGATAAGTTCCCATTTCACAAAGAATGGAAACTAATTCCGAATGCAAATCATAGCATTGTCTTAACAAAAGCAGGAGCTGCCATGAACAGTGATGAAGTTTTCTTTTCCAGTGAGCATGCATCGCCAAAAAAGATGTTAGCATGGGGCCCACCTCAGATCAATGTCAGTTGTTAGTTGAAATCTCTGCGCATGTGTGCACACAAGCACAGTTAGCTCAAGACCATGTGGGATTCATCCCTCCTGTCCATGCTTCTATTCCAAATATAGCTCATTGTGAGAATCTAGTCACATATGGTAATCATAATCAAGCTGGGATTCATTGCCTATCAAGAACTATTCAAGTTTCCAATATTACTGATATGCAGATCCTATTATAGCACCCCAGGATCTTAATCTAGCAGGATCTCATGAAATCTTGCCCTTACCAGTGTCAGTCAGCCCACATTTGGAGTTGAACTAAGGTTGGTCTAAGTCTAGACATCGTGGAACGAAAAACCTATCCTCATTGCCTTTAGTTTCATCCTCAGCTCCAATTCCAACAAACTCCTTTGAAGCTTTGAGCACTCTGCCTCATGATGACTGGAGTGCTACTTCGACTTCTGCTACCAAACTATCTCTCAACAAAGGTATTACTACACATCAAGCGCCTAGACAAATTAAAGCTAAGTCTATTAACTTCAAAGGAGGCGACAAACCTCCTCCTAGGAAATGACAAGTGTAGCAGCCTGGAATGCCTGCGGCTAAAACCGTTGGGCTAAGCAGCTAGATGTCTTCAATCTTGTTCGTGGTGAAAATATTCAATTAATTGGTTTATGTGAAACAAAGATCAAGCTAAACAAATTTGCAAGAATTTAAGGTACATTAATTCGTGGTTGGCATTGTATTCATAATTATTCATCTGATCCTTTAGGACGAATATTGATCTATTGGAATTTTACAATTTTTCATGTTACTAAGCTCCTTGAGAGTGATCAATTTTTTCTTCGCTATGATATATGCTTCTAATGATTTTTATCATAGACAAGTGTTGTTGTTCTTTACTAGAGATAAAAGATTCTGATGATGGTCCATGGCTTATGATTGCAGACTTCAATTACATCCGCTCGATCGAAGAGAGATTAGGAGGGGTTGTTTTTCCTTCTTGGCAGCTTGATCAATTTAATCAATTTATCTTTGAGTAAGATCTTATTGATATTCCTTCATCAAAGCCTTACACCTTGAGTAATAAGCACACAGATGATACTCTTATCTACAGAAAATTGCACCGAGCATTATGTAATCACAATTGGATGTTGATTTACCCTCATGGCTTAGTCAAAGGTCTTCTACTGGGGTTATCCGATCATTCTCCTCTTGTTTTCTCCTTAGAGGGCAGGCGACTGCAAGGTACCAAACCATTTTGATTTTTCAATATGTGGCTTAAGGAGGAATCAATTATGCAGGTGCTCTCAGATGCTTGGAGAGTTAGTATAGATGGATCCCCTCAGTTTGTATTGTTTCAGAAATTATAACTCGTCAAAGTTGATTTAAAAGCTTGGAATTATGGATCTTTTGGGAAAATAAATGATCGGATTTGTGAAGCTAAAATCAGGTTGGCGGATGCCCAAAGAAACTTGTTTTCTTCTCCTTTTGATACACAACTTTTAGAGGAGGAGAATTTGGCCCGAGTTACTCTCTTTCATGAGGAGAGCATCGAGGAGAGTTTTGACCATCCAATCATATCTTCTGGTGAAGTGGCTTCAAGAAGGTGACAAAGGTACTCGATTTTTTCATGCCATGGTTGCTTCCCATATTCTTCGAAATCAGATTCATGAGATATTTGATTCCCAAGGCAATCATCTTATTGATCAACAAGCCATTTGTATTGTTCATAAGCTATCTCGTGAACAATCAGCTTTTTTTATTGGAGAGGTGACTGATGATGAAATTAAGCAAGTGGTGTTTTCTTCTCTGAATAACAAAGCTCTTGGTCCATATGGTTTCATTAGAGAATTTTTCGTTCACTTTTGGGATCTGGTTGGAGGGGATTTTCTATCATCTGTGAAGCATTTCTTTTTGAATGGTAAACTCCTTAGAGCATTAAATGCTTCATTCTTATCTTTGGTCCCCAAGGTTCAGGGTGCTAAGTCTTTTGATAATTTTAGACCTGTCTCTTTATGCAACTATATTTATAAAAGTATTTCAAATGTAATGGCAATGTATCTCTCTGAGGTTATTCCCTCTCTTATCAGTCTCAATCAGTTAGGATTTACTAATTGCAGAATTATTAATGAAAATATTCTATTGGCGCATGAGATTGTCCATAATTTTCATCACAAATCTGGGCTGAGGCGGGTTTGTTTAAAAGTCGAACTTCGGAAAGCTTTCGATACAGTTAGATGGGAGATTATAGCTCTTGCTTTAAATCAAATCGGATTTGATGATATTTAAATTTCATGGGTGATGGAATGTGTTTTAACAACTTCTTTTAGTATCATCATCAACTGGTGCAATTTCGGTTTCTTTAAAAGTGAATGTGGCATTCGTCAAGGATATCCACTCTTCCCTCTTCTTTTTATCCTTTGTATGGAAGCGCTTACATTATCTTTGGACCAAAAGGTGGATGCAAGTAGAATCATTCCTCCTATATTTAAGAATGCTCCTACAGTTTCTCATTTATTATTTGCGGACGATTTGCTATTGTTTTCGGAGGAATCCATTCCTTCATTGGTTGACATTAGAGATGTGTTGCGGGAATTTGCTAAGTTCTTTGGCTTAGAATCAAACATTTTAAAGAGCTCTCTCTTCTTTTCTTCCTCTTGCATCTATAAATAATCTATTATTGATGTGTTGGGTTTCCAAGTAAGAGAATTGCCATCAAATACTTGGGATTGCCACTTAGTTCAAAAAAGCTGACTTATTCTCTCTGCCTCCCTTTCATCAATAGCATAAAAGGTCAAATCAATGCTTACTCTCATATGGTGGTCGTATGCAACTTGTAAAGTTTGTTCTTAATGTTATGTAGCTTTATTGGATAAGCAAATTTCTACTTCCGAAAAGAGTGAATAAGCACATTGAAAAGTTGTTGCAACATTTTTATGGAAAGGGTGTTCGAATCGAACACCTTTCAACAATGTATCCTAGAAAAGGGTCACTAAACCTTATCAAGAGGTAGCCTTAGTCTTAGAGGTGTTCTTGATTCTAATCGGGCAGGATTATCTAAGCTGTTTTGGCGAGTGGTCTCCCTCAAAGAGAGCCTATGGGTCCAATGGGTTCATGGTGTCTACTTACATGGGTCTTCTATTTGGATAGCTTATACTCCGCATGCCTCTCATTCTATTATGTCCCTTCGAGAGCCTATGATGCAAAGATTTCACTATTCAATTGGTAATGGCAATAATATTCGCATGTGGTCTGATCCATGAGCGAACAACCGGCCTCTAATTACCCGATTTGGTCATAAAAATATGGTCTTTCTTGGAAGTAATATTCATAGCACTATTGCTGAATCAATCTCTGAGGGACATTGGAATTTTGTTGCAGCCATTACACACACTAGAGTGGTCTTAGAATTTCTTGATACTCGCATGCCAATTCTCACTCAAGACGAAGATTCTATTCATTGGCTCAAGCCCTCAAGGAAGTTTTCTTATAAAGCTTCTTGAAATTTCATTCGACAAAAACATGCACATGTGGTTTGGTGGTCTTTAGTTTGGTTTAAATGGTGCATCTATAGACAAGCTTTTATCTCTTGGCTAGCTCTATCTAACGGTCTCATGACTATAGATAATTTACAGAAGTGAGGCCTACTGATTCCTAACAGATGCGTTCTTTGTTGCTCTAACTTGGAAATTGTTAATCATATCATTTTCTAGTGCCCTTTTAACAAATCTATTTGGGCAGCCCTTCTTCATAAGTGTCATATTACTCAACGAGTTTCATATTTTCAAGATGAGATTGATTGAATTCTTCAATTTTGTGCATCCAACATGTATGTTGTCCTCTTCCTAAAATATATCTTCAATACTTTTATCTCTGCAATTTGTCATGAAAGGAATAAGAGGATTTTTTATGAAACTTCGTCTACTCCTGATTCGGTTACAAGTCTCATCATCAATCAAGTTAAAGTGGCAGCTGATGCTTTATCTTTTCAGGCTATTGTATTCGATCATTATGATTTCTTAGTCGATTTCTTTTATTAGCTCTTTTTCTGAGTCTTTTTAGGACTTGTTAGGTATTTCACCTGCTTCCGTACTTCATTTCCCTTCTTGGGCTTAACTCAATTTAATTTACCCAAAAAAAGTTGAATATGGATTTCAAAGAAGGGCCACGACACGAGGAAAATGTGAAGCAAAGTTGTTTGACACAATTCTTCTAGCTGAGAGTTTGTACATCTAACTTTCTGGTGAGAGGCTTCATGCAGCTTATCAAGCATTACATTGGAAAATGTGTGTTCATATTTAAGGGCGGTAAGAGAATGGAGCTGCAGAAAAGGAGTTTTGCATGGTGACGGGACTCAAAATTTGTAGATTTTTTTTTTGGGTAAATCTCAAGTTAGTAGACTTTGTCCTAGTGTTTCCAGAAGTTCCAAAGAAGAGAACAAACTGCATTCTCGATCGAATATTCGAGGAACCGAGGGTAAATTGCCAAAAGATACACTGTTCAAGGCGATATTGGCTGCCAAAGACGACACAAATGATGCCAAGTTAGCGCATGTGCTAGTTGTAGAAAGTTTGTAAATTCCAAAGCAGTGTAATCAGTCAGTGGACAAGAGGTTGATCATGTGGGCAAATGATCTTGATGCTTTCAGTGCATACCCACGGGGGATTAGAGCCTTGGATAGTGCGCATCAATCATCAAAGTCGACGGTAAACCGCCATAATGTTCCTGGGTTAGCACATGCGTTCATGGTAAGTGACGCTTCTGTTTACATTCTAATATTGATGTAGTGCATCAATTATGATAGAATGCCATATATATTTAGAATGGTTGGCAAGATATATAACCGACATTGCTTTGTAATTTATATATGGTTGCTTACATCCTAGTCTAAAGTGTTGAAGGTGTGGGCTATGGAAAGAATCCTTGCGTTGGGAGAAGCGTACGTGTTCAATTCCTCCCACCTTAACTGTATTTCCTAGGATTTTGAAGTAGACAGGGTCCTGAAGGCAGCATTGTAAAGTTTATGAACTTCAGAAGCTACTTGATGATGAAGAGGTAAAAGCCATGACGATCACTTTCCAACAAGAAAGTGCTAATATTATTATTATGTAATCGAGTATTTTATACAGTGAACCAGTTCATTTGCAATGAAAATATGTTAAGTTGCTCTGCTTCATATGTAGTTGAGAGTGTTGCCCCAACTTGAAGAGACTCTAGAGGAGAAGAATGTTGAGGTTATGCAAGTGTTCCAGAGGCTATAGGGAATGGTGGAAGGAAGACCAGTGCCCCGTTTGTCATCCGACGGTGGATTTAGGTTGGATTGTAGACGAGGTAGCCATGAAGAAATTGAGCATGAAGATGTCCTACCAGGAGGTGATGCCGATGAGCTGTCAGGCCAGCAAATGGAGGGAGCTAATAATGAGGGAGGCAATGTTAGTTGTCGTGAAGAAAATAACTACGTTGTCGACTATATACTTGACAAAATTATGCAGCTCGATAAAAAAATGTTAGCAGTGTTTATGTAACTCGTTCAGAAAACAGACGCGGCGTTAGCTGATGTAAAGTAATTTCTTATTTGGAGAGATCAAATTGAAGAGAGATTTACAGAAGGACATAAAGTACATGCCGTAAGATATTGATATGGGTTCATGTCCCATATTAATAGTCTTGTTAGAGGAGTGGACCCTCCCGTGTGGGGTATGTGCACATGTGGAGATGGTTAGGCTTCCGTAGGCCCAGGTGGGCCCACACCTAATTGGAAGAGACATCTTTGATTAGACTGTTTTAGAAGGGCTTTAATTTGGTTAATTATAACCAAATCAGGAAAGAGAATTTGAAGGAGTCCTATTTTGGAATAGGACGTGGAGAGACGTAAACCAATTTTGGTTACCAGATTTGGGGAATCAATTCCACACTAACTCTGATGGTTTTTTAGATTGGCTCTCTCTCTCTCGCATGGTCTCTCTCCTCTAATTGGCTCTTCTTCCTTTCATTCTTTGGCTTTGGAGATTCATCTTGGAGATTGAATAAAAGCAAAGGATTGGGAAAAAGTACGTAATTGATATTGCTATCTCGTGGAGAATAGCAAGTGAAAGATCCACATGCACGAACAGTTACTGAAAGGTGATCTCGGACATATATTAATATTCGTTCTTCGTGGATTATTCTTTGGCACAAAGCCCACAGGTTAGTAGTACTTAATCTGTGTTTTATTTAATTGTGCTTGAGATTAATTTCTGTTCGCATATATTGCTCATAATTTCTTGTACTCTGTATTGTTGTTTATGTGAGTGCAAGAGAATTCCAAACCAAATCAGATTTTGGAGGATTTAACACCAAACGGACGATATAAAATCGCTTCCGTTGTGGCTCAATTACCCTTCAATGGTATCGGAGCCCCAATTTCGTTGTGGTGTTAGAATTCCTAAAAATCTTATTGTTTTTTGTGTGAATTTTTAGAGCAATAAAAATTGAAAAAAATTGCAATTTCGTTATGGCGATCGATCAGCAAACCAGATGCGATCGATCGCTGAAGATTTAAAATGAAGAAGACGACCGCTAACGATCGATCGGCGCCATTTGCGATCGATCGTAGTTAATGGAAGTTTCGTTTGAAAGGTAGAAACGATCGATCGGCTGAGAACATGATCGATCGTATCTACTGTTAAAAATTGAAATTGAAATTGTGTTAGAAACGATCGACCGGTATTATTTGCGATCGATCGTATCTACTGGAAAAATTTGATTTTGCGGAGCGATTGATCGATTGTGAAACATGATCGATCGTATTTTTCTGGGTCAGTCTACTTAGGTACACGATCGATCGGCTTGAGGAAGCAATCGATCAGGTGTGCAATTTGAATATTGTATTACAAGGAGAGCGATCGATCGGCTGAGTACAGATTGATCGCATATACTGTAAATTGTGCAAAGTCTGCACCGCCTGGTTGCGATCGATTGGCTAGTTTGACGTGATCGATCGGTTGATTACGAACGATAGGGTATTTTGACACAATTGATTGGCAGGAAAAGATTTGAAAACCAAATTATTGTGAAGCAGTATTTGTGTCACATAATTACCTGGTTATTGTGAGTTGTTTAGTAATTCAAACTTTGCTCTTTAACACTGTTTGTCCTGTTTTCACTGGTTGTAGATTTATCTTCATCTTGATGATTTTATAAAAGTTGCAATGGCTTCCTGTATGGTCTCTAGCAAATTGGCTAAGACTGAAAAGTTGAATGCCATAAATTTTGCTATCTGGAAGAGGCGTATTCATCACATTCTGTTCCTTGATAACTTGGGTCATCTGTTAGACCAAGTTGTTGAACTTCCCGGTGATAGTAGTACTGCTGCTCAAAAGAGAGAGTGCGAGAAGTTTAAAATGGACGATGCACGAGCAAGGACCACGATGCTTATCTATATGGAGCCTACTATTGAGTTGCTTTTTGAGAAGCACAAAATGGCCAAAGAAATGTATGAGACCATTCAGAGGAGGTATGGAGAGCATATTGAGGCTCACATCAGGTTGCTCCACACTCGCTACACCAACATGAGGATGGAGGAAGGCAAGAATGTGATTGAGCACATAAATGCCATGTCCATTATCGCTAGTGAGCTGGAGATGCTTGGAGATCCAATTTCATTGGGGGTCTAAGTGTCTACGATACTCACCAGTCTTCCTCCATCATGGGAAGCATTTGTGGTGGCATTGAACCCGAGTGATAAGAAACTCACTCTCGACGAACTTACTGCCAAGCTGGGCTTGGAACAGGAAAGGAGAGAAGCATATGAGGGCCTCTAATGCATCTGCCAACCTTGCTCATCATGTTGGCTCCAAGAAAGGTGGGTGATAAGCATAAAATATACACATTTATATGCCTTATTCACCTATATGCTAGTGTAGTTTTTGTGATAAAACATGAATAAATCAGGTTATTTGTGATTAGGGTAGTAATTAGGGATTAATAATTAATTTACTCTAATTAACTGTTTTAGATGCATTAAAGAATTTAATGAATCATATTTTTATTATGCGTCTAATTTTAGTTTGGTTTTGTTATTGTAGGTTTGAAATCGCGAATTGCAGATCACTAAGCAGGCGTGCGCATTAGACGTGTTTTGAAATGCCAAAGTGACTCATGAGCTGATATGACGCGTATTGAAGAATCTGAATCGTTGATGAGCTATTTAAGAGAAGACGTGCGCGAAATTTAAATACGGACGTGGAGATTCGATTCGGCGGTTGAGATCGTTACGACGGGTTTTATTAAAGAAAAAGAAAAAAAAAGGAGAAAAGAATTAAACCGTCCGGTCCGGTTTGGGTTAGAAAATATAAAAAAAAGAAAGAAACAACCCGAGCCATCGGGCTCGGGTGTTCCAGAACGAAAACAGGGCGCTCGAGCTTCTGCTCGAGCGCCGGCCGGGGTGAAAGAGGATGACGGCGACCGGAGTTGGGCGGTGATCGAGGCGGCAATTGCTTGATGGCGACTCTGGACTCGAGACGGCAAGGCGATCGAAACGGCGGCTTCGACAAGGGACAGCGACCTGAGCTTGCGGCGGAGCAGAACAGAGCATTTGAGCTGGACGGCCGGAGTAACAGCAGGATAACGGCGGCGCTCGTGCTGACGGCGGAGCTGGAGCAGAACGACAGAGGAGCAAAACAGCAAAATGGTAAGTTCTGGATTTGGAAGGTCGACTTGGGCAAACCGAGAAAACAGAGAGAAAGGAAAGATCGGATTTTCTTTGCAAATTTGAACGGAATTTGAATGGAAATTCTCTGGGTTTAGGACGAATTACTGGCATCAATTGGGGCTCTCGATTTGCTATAAAAACAGAAGGAAGGCTAGTGATTTTGGGACTGCTAAGGACTGATTTTGGGGGGCGATTTAGGACTGTTTTCGGAACTGTTTTGAGGACTCTGTTTTTGTCAAACAGAGGACGAACAGAGCTTTACAGAACCTTGCAGAGTTTTTTTTCCGGCGGTGTTTGGGTCGGATTTTCGTCGGGAATAAGAGGAATCGAGAGGAGAAGATAGGGAGAAGGAGAAGAGGAAGAGAAAAAGTTGGATTTTTGGCTGTGCTACAGTGTTCCTGCAATTGCTACAGTACGGGCGGTTCGAGGGAGACGATGAACAGTACCTCGGATGAACAGTGAATCTGCTACAGTAACCCCGTGAATAGTGTTTTGCAATAGTGTTATCAATGCAGTTCTTTTCCAAATCTGATTTTTCTTTTCTCATGAATATGAATAGCTAAATCTTTTGTCAAAGCTAGAGGTGACGTTATTTGATTAGTATTCTTACGTCTATGAAAAAGTGTTTAATGCTTATTTGATTGAATGCGATGTTTTGATAAAGTCACAATCTATATAATTATTTGATTTGTCGTTAACGTAAGGTACGGCGAATGCTTATAATTCCCTGTGATTAGTAGACTGAGCTTGTTAATGATAAATATTCGATCAATATTTTTATGTTAATGGATATGATGAATGTGAATGAAATATCATCCGATTAGGTCAAATCATTATTTGATTCTAATTGAGTAATTGAATAGACGTAGAATATTAATTAAATAATTGATCCTTGAAGCTTTGATATCTCTCATCGATTATCTTTGCCTGTCTTTAGTTAGTTTTAATTGAATTGTTAATCATCATTTTAGTAGTTAATTGAATTATAACTTCTCTGCATAATTTCCTGATAAGAATCTTAATTTGCTAAGCTAAGTAGTGTTTAAATTAGTTAGAATAGAATAATCCTACATCATTCCCTGTGGTTCGACCTCGGACTTACCGAGTATATATTACAATTTGTCAACCTTCTCTTGGGTTTGATCAAATTTTGGCGCCGTTGCCGGGGAGTGAAGTTTAGTATTAGTCTTCCAATTAGTTTATTTCTCTCTAGCATAGTTTAGTGAATTTCAATTATTCCTAGTTTAATTTAGCTTGTTTATTTTGCAGGAACTATCTGAAAAAACAAAAAAAAGGCTTTTCATTGGATTTTTCATCAATTTTGGTAAACTCGTTCCATCTCTCTTTGAAATTTCTGTTTCTTGTGCATGCACTCGTGGAATAGAGATACGAGTGGACGATTAGTTAGAAGTAATTCTGCTAATTTGAATGAGAATCCCTCATTTGAATTTTCTGTTCCATCACACGCACCTAATCAAATGGCTGATCAGGGTAGTAACCATGATCTTAATGAAAATGAGAGTGAACATGATGCACCAATGCGGCCCTTGCGTGACTATCTGCAACCTGCATGCACTAGCACACCTTCCTGCATTATATTGCCTCTACAAGCTCATCAATTTACTTTTAAGCCTGGAATGATAAACTTGCTTCCCAAATTCCATGGTCTAAATTCTGAAAATCCTTATTTGCATTTAAAGGAATTTGAGGAAGTATGTGCAACTTTTGAGCAAGCTTGTAGTGAAGACATTATCAGGCTAAAATTGTTTCCTTTCTCTTTGAAGGACAAAGCCAAGACTTGGCTGAATTCCCTTAAGCCTAGATCTGTAGGAACTTGGAAAGAACTACAAACTGAATTCCTTAAAAAGTTTTTTCCAGTTCATAGGACAAATGCTCTGAAAAGGCAAATAACAAATTTTGCTCAAAAACAAAATGAATCATTTTATCAATGTTGAGAGCGTTATAAAGATTTGTTAAATTCTTGTCCACATCATGGGTATGAGAAGTGGCGCACCATCAGTTTCTTCTATGATGGGATGACGCCTTCAATGAAACAATTTGTTCAAACCATGTGTAATGGGGAATTCTTTGATAAAGACCCTAATGAAGCTCTTGATTTTCTAGATCAAATAGCTGAAGACTCAGATTCTTGGGATCCCACCGATCCCTCTGATGTTTCTAATAAGTCGAAGTCTTCAACTACTAGTGGGGGTCTGCATTATCTTAGGGAGGAGGATAATTTGAGTGCTAGGCTAGCCTCTTTGGCTAGGAAGGTGGAGGCTATGGAAGTAGGGAAAGTTAATGCTGTTAAGCTTGTTGCTACAGAAGAGGCCTGTGGAATTTGTGATGTCATGGGACACCCTACTAATGAGTGCCCTACCATTCCTGCTTTCAAGGAGGTGTTGCATGACCAAGCAAATTCCATGACCCCTTTCAAGAGGCAATCTCCTTATGGAGACACTTACAATCCAGGATGGAGGAATCACCCCAACTTTAGTTGGAGGAATGACAATGCTGCACACACACCACCTCCTCAAGCATCTTCCAATTATACTCCATATGTTCCACCTCACAGGAAGACACTTGAGGAGACACTACAAACTTTCATGCAAGGGCAAGCAACTATTAATCAACAAACCTCACAAGCCATTAATGATATAAAGAGCTCTCTCACTAAATTGACATCTTCTCTTGCTGTTCAAGAGAAAGGTAGGTTTCCTGCTCAACCCCAACCCAACCCACAGGGGCAAGTTCACATGATGGACACGAAATCTTCTGATTCACAATTGGAACATGCTAAGTCTATTACCACTCTTCGTAGTGGAAAAGAAATTGATAAAACAATTCCACCTAAGGCCCAAAAATCTTCTGAGAATGATGAATCAAAACATGATAATGAGGAAATGGATAAGTCTGAGTCAGGTGAAGATGTGAGATGTCCTATTCCAGCTCTTTTTCCACAGAGGTTGAAACCACCTCAAAAGCTGAACCAAAATGCTGAAATTTTTGAACTTTTTAAGCAGGTGAAAATTAACATCCCTTGTTAGATGCAATCAAACAGGTACCTTCTTATGCTAAGTTCTTGAAAGATTTGTGTACTATTAAGCGTAAGTTGAATGTGCAGAAAAAAGCGTTTTTAACAGAACAGGTAAGTTGTATAATTCAACACAAAAGCCCACCCAAATATAAGGATCCCGGATGTCCAACTATTTCATGTGTGATCGGGAACTTTAGGGTAGACCAAGCCTTGCTTGATCTTGGGGCTAGTGTTAATCTTTTGCCTTATTCAGTATACACTCAGTTAGGTCTTGGGGAACTTAAACCCACCACCATTACCCTTCAACTTGCTGATCGTTCTATTAAAATTCCAAGGGGAGTGGTGGAAGATGTGCTTGTTCAAGTAGATAAATTTTACTTTCCTGTTGATTTTATTGTGTTGGACACACATCCCGTTATAAATGCAAGTGCAAATATTCCTGTCATATTAGGCCGTCCATTTCTTGCTACTTCAAATGCTTTGATTAATTGTAGAAATGGTGTGATGAAACTTTCATTTGGCAATATGACTTTGGAATTGAATATATTCAATGTCTGCAAACAACCAGGGGATGATATTGATGTTCAAGAAATGAATTGGGTTGATACAGTTGTTAGAGATCAATTTCATGCATCTCTTTCTGATCCATTAGAATCTTGCTTGGTTAATTCGTTATATGATGAATCTAAAGTGAATTGTGAAGAGGCTGAGATTTGTTCTTTGCTGAATTCTCTACAGGTACTGCAAGTGAATGGATGGAAACCCAAGTTTGAGGAGCTACCATTGCGTGAAAAATTGCCTACACCATCAAGCATTCAAGCACCCAAATTAGAGTTGAAAAAGTTACCAACTGACCTCAAATATGCATTTTTGGGTGATGGTGAAACTCTTCCAGTGGTAATATCGTCTCATCTTAATCTTATCGAAGAGGGTAAGTTGCTTGATATTTTGAGAAAACATAAAGGTGCATTAGGATGGACAATTGCTAATTTAAAAGGAATAAGCCCTTTAATATGCACTCATCGGATCTATTTGGAGGACAATGCCAAACCGTCTAGGGAGATGCAACGTAGGTTAAACCCAAACATGAAAGAGGCAGTTAGAGCTGAAGTTCTTAAGCTCTTGGATGCGGAGATCATCTACCCCATTTCCTCTAAGGGAATTGAAGTTGATAAATCAAAAACTGATTTAATTACCCATTTGCCTACACCCAAGACAGTTAAAGATATTAGATCATTTTTGGGTCATGCAGGGTTCTACAGGAGATTCATCAAGGATTTTAGTTCTATTTCTAGACCATTATGCAATCTCCTATCTAAAGATACTGTTTTTGAATGGAATGCTGATTGTGAAAAAGCTTTTGTTAAACTGAAGGGAATGCTTACTTCAGCCCCTATTATGCAACCCCCAGATTGGACTTTACCATTTGAGATAATGTGTGATGCTAGTGACTTTGCTGTGGGGGCTGTTTTGGGTCAAAGGAAGGATAAGAAGCCTTATGTTATTTACTATGCAAGTAAGACCCTAGACAATGCTCAGATGAATTATTCAACAACAGAAAAGGAATTACTTGCTATAGTATTTGCTTTGGATAAATTTAGGGCTTACTTGACCGGATATCCTATTGTTATCTTTACTGATCATGCTGCCTTGAAATATCTTCTATCAAAGAAAGATGCAAAACCTAGGTTGATTCGCTGGATACTCCTACTGCAAGAATTTGATATTACAATTAAAGATAAGAAAGGAGTAGAAAATGTGGTAGCCGATCATTTATCTAGGTTGACTGTGGATGATTCCAATGAGGCTGCTCCAATTAAAGACACCTTCCCAGATGAGCAACTTTTTGTTCTGTCTGATTTACCATGGTTTGCTGATATTGTTAATTTTCTTGTCACAAGTCAAACTCCTTCTCATTGGACAACACAAGACAAGAAGAAATTCATGGTGGAGGTAAGAAATTTCTTTTGGGATGATCCATATCTTTTTAAATATTGTCCGGATCAACTTATTAGGAGATGT
Source organism: Houttuynia cordata (assembly GCA_039654745.1). NCBI lineage: Eukaryota > Viridiplantae > Streptophyta > Magnoliopsida > Piperales > Saururaceae > Houttuynia > Houttuynia cordata. The sequence goes on along the minus strand of CM077502.1, from coordinate 60,304,509 downwards.
GTACCAAATGATGAAATTCATAGTGTCATTTCCTTCTGCCATTCAGAAGCTTGTGGTGGTCATTTTTCTGCTAGAAAAACTGCTGCTAAAATTTTACAATGTGGATTTTATTGGCCTACCCTATTTAAAGATACTCATGATTATTGTCGTACTTGTGGACGTTGTCAACAGCTTGGTGGAATAACTCGTAGGAATATGATGCCTTTAAACCCCATTTTAGTGATTGAAATATTTGATTGTTGGGGTATTGATTTCATGGGCCCATTTCCACCATCTTTTGGCTATTTGTACATCTTAGTGGCTGTTGACTATGTTTCCAAGTGGGTAGAGGCCATCCCTTGTAGAAATAATGACCATAAAACTGTTATACGCTTTCTGAAGGAAAATGTTCTGTCACGGTTTGGTATACCCCGTGCAATCATAAGTGATGGGGGTTCTCATTTCTGCAATAAACCTTTTGAGGCATTAATGAAGAAATCTGGAATTACTCATAAGGTGGCTACCCCTTATCACCCACAAACAAGTGGGCAAGCTGAACTTGCCAACAGAGAGATTAAACACATTTTAGAGAAAACGGTTAACCCAAATCGCAAAGATTGGTCTCTGCGGTTAACAGATGCACTTTGGGCATACCGTACAGCTTTTAAATCTCCTATTGGTATGTCCCCTTATAGACTTGTTTATGGAAAAGCTTACCACTTGCCTGTGGAGTTGGAGCATAAGGCGTATTGGGCTATAAAGATGTTTAATTTCAGTTTGGATGACGCCAGTTCTGTGCGTAAGCTCCAACTAAATGAATTGGAAGAAATAAGGAATGATGCATATATGAATTCAAAAATTTACAAAGAACGAATGAAGGTTTTGCATGATCAACACATTCATCGAAAAATCTTTGAACCTTCACAAAAAGTTCTTTTGTATAACTCTAGATTGCATTTATTTCCTGGTAAGCTCCGTTCTAGATGGACTGGTCCATTTATTGTTAAAACTGTTTATCCTCATGGAGCTGTAGAAATTGAAAATCCATTGAATGGCAACGTGTTTAAAGTAAATGGTCAAAGACTTAAGCCATTCCTGGACTTGATTCCATCAGAAGTGGAGAGTATTCCTCTGTCTGATCCAACTTATCCTGATTGAATACTCTTACACTCAGTCTGGCTGAATAAAGGAAACTTAGCGCTCCTGGGAGGCAGCCCAGCTTTTAATTTGTTTTTTTAGGCCACTTATTAGTTAGATGATGTTTTCTTGTTGAATATTGTGATTGCTCTCATCTTTTTATTTGTTGATGTTTTTCACTCGCATGGGATTTTAGCAATTTGCAGTTCTCCAGGTAACATCTATCCTTGATTTTATTTATTTATTTTATCCTTCATTTCATTCTTAACATTGAGGACAATGTTTAGTTTAGGTTTGGGGGTATATAGGAATAACATGGTTTATTTTGAAAAAAAAAAACAAACAAAAAAAATTTAAAAAAAAAGAAAAAAAAAATAAAAACAAATAAAAATTTGATTAATTTTTAGGTTGTTTGTTAGTATTTTTCTTAGGTTTTGATAGTTTATCCCTTCTTGATGCATACTTCAATTTTTAAGATATTAATTTACATTGGAAGTGTGAGTAAGTATACTGGAGGATAGAAACACTTAACTGAGCATATCTTTCTGTTACAGTCCTCTTGGATCATGTGCTTGAGCTAATAAAACTCACTCACACACACTGGTACATAAAGTAATACCCTTTAGAGATTTGTTGAATACTAATCTTCAGTGGGATGTCTTTAGTCAAAGTCATTGGATGATATGTGGTTGTCTGTTGAGCTTAAATGATCATGATAGACCATTTACTTGGCTATGGCAAGGGCTTGGAACCGGAAATAGGTTGAGAGTATAATACAGCCTGGACACAATAAAGATGTGCTGAAAAATATGAATGATGAAAATGAAAATATGAAGAAAATGAAAACAAAAAGAAAGAAAGGGGCTGCTTGACTTTATAGGATTAACTTAGGCTGATGCTCGGGCCCGAAGCGGTATCTTAAAACCTAATGCCCTAAGCCAACTGTGCTGGGAGTCATTGGCCTGAGTCATTGCTAAACCTAAGCATCTTGAAGTTAGGCCTTACACAGTCCTGCTGGAAAAAAGAAAAGAAAAAAAAAAGTCTATGGTGTATTATCCTCTCAAATCTAGAATGTTGGACCCGAAGGAGGCGCGCAGATTTGTGCTATCATGAACCTAAAGATTACGATGACTATGTAGATTCTGATTTTCTTTGGTTAATGGGTAACACTGGATATGTGTAAAACAGAAATTTAGGGTGTATTGCTACAATGTTCTACACTTTTACTATTTATATTATCATTTCATATCATATTCAGCAGAAATTTCCAAGATGAAGGTGTAGAATAAAACCACTTACTTGAGGGCTTCTATATTCCCGTTGATTATGAACCAAGTACATGTGGTTGATTTTCTTAAACATTGTGGTCTGCATTTGAAGGGATAATAGGATTGTTTGTTTTGAAGTGTTTATTTTGTTTTTGCACTTAGATTAATAAAGTTAATTTCATAAGTACATGTTTGTGGGTAGCATGGCTGTAAACCCTCACGAGAAAAAACTCGTCCTACTAGGGACACCTAGAGGTTTAACGGCTTGTTGCATACGCTCAATGCAATCGTGTTCCCTACGAAAGTGGCATTTATTTTTCTAGTTTACTTTAATTTTATTTTGTGTGATTTTGTTTTATTTGTTTTGCTCGGGGACTAGCAAAATATAGGTTTGGGGGTATTTGATAAGCATAAAATATACACATTTATATGCCTTATTCACCTATATGCTAGTGTAGTTTTTGTGATAAAACATGAATAAATCGGGTTATTTGTGATTAGGGTAGTAATTAGGGATTAATAATTAATTTACTCTAATTAACTATTTTAGATGCATTAAAGAATTTAATGAATCATATTTTTATTATGCGTCTAATTTTAGTTTGGTTTTGTTATTGTAGGTTTGAAATCGCGAATTGCAGATCACTAAGCAGGCGTGCGCATTAGACGTGTTTTGAAATGCCAAAGTGACTCATGAGCTGATATGACGCGTATTGAAGAATCTGAATCGTTGATGAGCTATTTAAGAGAAGACGTGCGCGAAATTTAAATACGGACGTGCAGATTCGATTCGGCGGTTGAGATCGTTACGAAGGGTTTTATTAAAGAAAAAGAAAAAAAAAGGAGAAAAGAATTAAACCGTCCGGTCCGGTTTGGGTTAGAAAATATAAAAAAAAAGAGAGAAACAACCCGAGCCATCGGGCTCGGGTGTTCCAGAACGAAAACAGGGCGCTCGAGCTTCTGCTCGAGCGCCGGCCGGGGTGAAAGAGGATGACGGCGACTGGAGCTGGGCGGTGATCGAGGCGGCAATTGCTTGACGGCGACTCTGGACTCGAGACGGCAAGGCGATCGAAACGGCGGCTTCAACAAGGGACAGCGACCTGAGCTTGCGGCGGAGCAGAACAGAGCATTTGAGCTGGACGGCCGGAGTAACAGCAGGATAACGGCGGCGCTCGTGCTGACGGCAGAGCTGGAGCAGAACGACAGAGGAGCAAAACAGCAAAATGGTAAGTTCTGGATTTGGAAGGTCGACTTGGGCAAATCGAGAAAACAGAGAGAAAGGAAAGATCGGATTTTCTTTGCAAATTTGAACGGAATTTGAATGGAAATGCTCTGGGTTTAGGACGAATTGCTGGCATCAATTGGGGCTCTCGATTTGCTATAAAAACAGAAGGAAGGCTAGTGATTTTGGGACTGCTAAGGACTGATTTTGGGGGGCGATTTAGGACTGTTTTCGGAACTGTTTTGAGGACTCTGTTTTTTGTCAAACAGAGGACGAACAGAGCTTTACAGAACCTTGCAGAGTTTTTTTTCCGGCGGTGTTTGGGTCGGATTTTCGTCGGGAATAAGAGGAATCGAGAGGAGAAGATAGGGAGAAGGAGAAGAGGAAGAGAAAAAGTTGGATTTTTGGCTGTGCTACAGTGTTCCTGCAATTGCTACAGTACGGGCGGTTCGAGGGAGACGATGAACAGTACCTCGGATGAACAGTGAATCTGCTACAGTAACCCCGTGAATAGTGTTTTGCAATAGTGTTATCAATGCAGTTCTTTTCCAAATCTGATTTTTCTTTTCTCATGAATATGAATAGCTAAATCTTTTGTCAAAGCTAGAGGTGACGTTATTTGATTAGTATTCTTACGTCTATGAAAAAGTGTTTAATGCTTATTTGATTGAATGCGATGTTTTGATAAAGTCACAATCTATATAATTATTTGATTTGTCGTTAACGTAAGGTACGGCGAATGCTTATAATTCCCTGTGATTAGTAGACTGAGCTTGTTAATGATAAATATTCGATCAATATTTTTATGTTAATGGATATGATGAATGTGAATGAAATATCATCCGATTAGGTCAAATCATTATTTGATTCTAATTGAGTAATTGAATAGACGTAGAATATTAATTAAATAATTGATCCTTGAAGCTTTGATATCTCTCATCGATTATCTTTGCCTGTCTTTAGTTAGTTTTAATTGAATTGTTAATCATCATTTTAGTAGTTAATTGAATTATAACTTCTCTGCATAATTTCCTGATAAGAATCTTAATTTGCTAAGCTAAGTAGTGTTTAAATTAGTTAGAATAGAATAATCCTACATCATTCCCTGTGGTTCGACCTCGGACTTACCGAGTATATATTACAATTTGTCAACCTTCTCTTGGGTTTGATCAGTGGGTCCTATGCTGGCACCTCAAAGAAGAACTTCAAGAGGAAAGGAAAGAAGAATCAATTCCAGGGTGGAGACAAAGCCAAGAACAAGAAGAAGGGAGCCTTCTTTACTTATGGCCAGATGGGTCACTTTAGATGTTTCAAATGACTTTGCTGATATTAATGAAATGATTGATTATGAGTATATTGCTTGTATTGTTGACGATGCTTTATTGTGGCATTTACGCCTTTGTCATGTTAATGCAAGAAAATTATACTGAATGTCGGGTAGTGGGTTACTGCCTAGAACAGGTGATGATTTGCGCGTATGTGAAAATTGTTTATCAAGAAAAATGACTAGGCAACTGATTGATTGATTTTTCTTAACTCTTTACTCGCAATCGCACGAGACTCAATATAGTCTAGTGGTAACGAGGTCGAACCCAAAGGACTTGGAAGATTAATCTAATTCTAATGAAAGATTGAATTTTTATGATTTTAATTAATTAAAATAAAATAAATTTACTGAGAAATCAAATGAATAAGAATATCAAAGCGTCGAATCCACCACTAAACATGCAATTACTACTCTCAATTATTATTTCCACAAATTGATATGATACAGTAATTTATATTCTTGGCCGGACACACAAATTACCAGTGAATGAACTACACGTTCTTGTCCAGACACGAAAAATTCATCCACTATAAATTAATACAATTAACTCTATCCTTGGCCGGGCATAGAATCAATCATAATCCTGTTATTATCTAGACACAGGAAATATCAAGATCAAATTCCATTAATCATTCATTAAGTCTTGGTCAAAGCACTTAAGAGGAACAGTAACGAAATCGCATTAAGCATGAAAAATCATTATCAAATTTTCACTAAATTAAACAAATAAGAGTAGTAAATACAAATTTAGGGCTTCATCTAGCCTTGATAAAGAAAATTAGCTAGACATGGAATAAGAGAAAGAAGAAGTAGTTTGATTCGTCGGATTCATCGAAACACTGCTCACAAAATCACTATTCACAGTACTGTTCACAAAATACTATTCACGGCATTGTTCATCGTCTCTCCCAAAAATCCGCGTTACTGTAGCTTCGAAACAGCACTGTAGCAGAATGAAATTCTTCTAAAAATCTAGACTTTCTCTTCTCCTCCACCTTCTTCCCTTCCTCTGGCTAACTCTTATCTTCTTTCGGTAGAAACCTCGCAAGAATCCGGCCTGAACAGCACCCAAAGACTTGGCTTTTCCGGCCGGATTTCCTCTTCCTAAGCTCTGTATTTATCTGTGTCAAGCTCTCTGTAAAACTCTGTCAAAAGCTCTCTGTAAAGGTCTAGTTTTTCTCCTCAAAAATCCGTCACCCAGTTCGTCA